>CM037778.1:69886155-69936155 GCA_021229015.1 Solen grandis | reverse complement strand
GAAGTAAACATACCGTGTGTGTTGATTATTGTGGTTCAGCAATGTTGTGTCAGAGTGTCATATCCCTGTGATTGTGTTGGCTTCAGGTGGTAGGTTTTTTTGAGTTTCAAATTTTAACTGATACATTGTATATTAAAAATATAGCCAAAGTGGTGACCTTTACTTGAACATCATGTGTTGTTGGAGGAATGAAGAGTTTGTATACAGTAAAACATTGATACTGATACTGTGATAAATATGAACAATAAAAATACATCTAACTGGCTTGTTATGTTTGTTTTACACCCATCAGTGATGTACAGCTGCTGTTCTTGAATCCCAATTTAATGTACATAGAAAATAAAAGTTCTTTTTCTGTTTAATGCTTATATTACACATTTTGAATATTGGATAATAGCTGGGAAAAAAAATAAAAATGGACCAGAAAAAGTCTGACCATAGAACTAGGACTTCCATACCTGTGGCAGTGTCTAGTGGCAGTTTGTTCCAGATTCTGATGATATTCAATTGTTCATGAAAAATTGCCATTCAGTTCTACAATATTTGGTGACTAAAGCTGAAATTGGTAGTGTTTAATTGGGTGTTTTTTTTGTTGTTGTTTTTTTGTGGTTTTTTTTCATATGACAGTGAAGGGTCACTGGTTACAGTTAACAAGTAAACTTTTCTCAGATGCGTTGTAATATTTTAATTCGGAAAAATCCCATTTCTATCTCCATTTCACAATATGGACTTTTATATGAAGTTACTGAAATGGGGCCCTTGTAACCAGCAACTTAAAACCTGACCAGCTTGTCATAATGACCTTCAAAGCTTACCAATGGCAAATGCCCATTATCACATACATAGTGATATATGACTGGTTTCCGTGCCAAACCCCTGTGAGGCATACCAGTCCCATGGTAATATTTATACAGTTTAAATACTTTCATTAATACTTTGTTTATTCTTCATCATTATCTTTTTTCAACTTTTCATTTTGGGAATAAAACTGGTCCTGTTTTTCCCCCTTTTTTAGGTTATGAATCCGGAGATAAACATAAATGAGCTCAAACTGTGAGACACCTTAATTGACTACCGGTGCCGCATAATAGCAATTAAGGGAAGTAACTCTTGCCAAAGAAACATTGCATGTGAGGCGAAGGACAACAACCAACACTACTGAAATATCTGAGTTGACTTAGCGAACCGTAGCAACAATGGATGACCCAAAAGTACAGCGATTTTTGATGGCAGAGAAACAAAAAATAGAGATGAAGAACAAAATTGAACAACTCACAGAGAAGTATGAGTTAGGAGTTTTATATCAATTCGCCTAATGTCAAAACGTACCCAAATAAGTTCACTTTGATGTCAAATATTGAAACGTGTTCATTTTGAACAGTATACTTTTATAGGTTGTCAAATTATTTGAAACGTTTGCATTTCAACAGTATCGGTGTTTAAAAAATGATAATATTAAATATCTGATGGGGTCTAAGTGAAAGAGAAGGACGTGTAATGTTATAATTTTGACCCCCATTGGTAACTTTACGAGCCCGATGTGTAGCACTGCAACACTGGAGAAAAGTTCCACACTGAGTACCTGGAGTTCCCATAGCAACCCAATTTCCTCGAATGCAAGCATGGGTGCATCTGGTACCAAGTTCATGCATCTGCAGGGGTTTTGACTTTCACTTGCCCAGGGGATCTACTTGCCCCCAGTGAAAACAGGTTGCCCAATTTTTAAGTTGTAGTTCGTTAATGTTTAAAACAAAATATGTGTAATATGTGTAATATTTATTAAGATGAATTATAGTTAATAAGCATCAAACACAGTGTGCCAGCAACTCGCCCCCAATATAATGTAGAAAATAAAAAAGAAAGATTTTATTTACGAAAATAAACTTGCCCGCTGGGCTATCTTCTTTGAAAAATCACTTTCCTGCAGTGATTTTAACCCAGCACGGGCATGCGGGTGTCCACTGAAGAAAACCCCTGATCTGGTTTGACACAGTCACTGGAGCAATGTTTCCCAGGAGGGATGCAAACCCCATACCTCCTGGTTGCAAAGCAGACTCTACTGTTGTATATATGAGTAAACAGGCATTGTCATATTCTGTTCGATTAACATTCGATTAAGAACTTGTTCCATATAATAAAACAGACTGGCGAATCGAGAGTGTTCCCGCTTCGGTTGCAGTTTGATAAACACGAATATTGACGACTTCTTTTGTGTTTTAAATGCCAAAAACAAACCTCTCACGAGACATGAACCTAACATGGTGGAGAATCCAAAGCTGCTAGTATTGTGTATGTATGTTTTCATCGCTGCCGCGACGAGTTTGTTGGTAATATGTCCAGAAATTCCTGAAGCACGTGTTCCCCACCCACCTGTTATTACCATGATGAACCAGTCGAATCCATTTCTGACAAACCCAAATGTCGATCACGGTAGTTTCACTGACATTAGTATGAGGCATCAACAGTTAGAGCCTCCCCATGTTCACAGTACGCCTGTCCGGTCTCAGGATCAAGCCCCGGTTATACACAGTACGCCCGTCATTCTCCAGGATCAAGCCCCTGTTGTTCACAGTACCCCTGTCATACATCAGGGTCAAGCACTGACTGTTCCCAGTATGTCTGTCAGGCCTCCGGATCAAGCCCCAGCTCCGATCTACATGCTGCCTCAGCAAGTTTACAAGCCAATGAAGCGTACATTCTCAGGTTTGGCAAATGAAGATGCTTTTAACTTTGTAAATGAATTTGAATCGCATATGGTGTTGATGAACATTGACCTCAGTTCAGAAAAAGCAGTTGCTGCCTTTCATGTGCAACTCCACGGACCGGCTCTCGTCTGGTATAGTAACTTCATTCTACACACTACTTGTAACCAGGCTTTAACATGGACTTGCATAAAAACTGCCTTTCTTAATGAATTCTGGTATAGCACACCACCCCTTATTGCTGAGGAGGCAGCTTTTCTGAGCATGCGTCTTGGTTCAAAATCTTTGGAAGAATTCCATGCATCCATAATGGACAAAGGACGCAGGCTACAGAAATCTGAGAGGGAAATGATTTCGCGATTCATGGATGGACTTCCCGATCAGCTGGCCTTTTTTGTTAGGGCAAGTCGCCCTTTAGCATTTAGGGAATGTTTACATGTTGCGAAGACAGGTGAAGCTTATGGTTATCGTTCTGCAAGTTTAAGTTTGAATTCACAAGTTAACGCCCTGTCCAGAACATCGTCTACTACACCCGATGAACCGAAACTCAAAGGAAAACAGAACATCCGTGTTTGTTTCCAGTGTGGTGGTCGTGGCCACAAAGGCATACCTCTGATGGTATCCAGTATTTAGTTCATTTTGTTGGTGAACCAGCACAAAATGCTATTTGGATTTCAGGGGCAAATCTCAATTCCAAAGTGAAAAAAAACATCACTGCAAGGCCTCCGCCTTTTGTTTAGGCACTAACAATTACTAATGTTGTTTAGTAACATTGAATTCCCATTTCTTACAAATACCTTTAGGTATAATACTAGTCATTGTATATTGATTTTTTTTTTATTATTACTGTTATCTTTACTATTCATTGTACTGTGCTGTATAATGCTAGTCCTGGTATTTTTCATATACCTGATACTTTTTTCTTTAGTTCTGATGTATAGCCAAATGTTAGCTTAATTTACAACAAAAAAAAAAAACAAAAAAACAAAAAACAAAAAAAAGTTGATGTTCTACAGTTGATTTGTTTACAGTTTGTTTATGAAGATCAAATTCTGTTACTATCAATTATAGCAGTGTATGATTTCTTCAGAAACATGACTTGTCAATAATTCTCTATGATTTGAACAATAGTGTATTGCATTTAATCAGACAACGTTTTAGTCAAATATTGATAGGGTGCTATTGCCTAGAATTATGCATATTGTTTTGTTGTGAGAAGACTTGTCTTGTTCTTTATTAAGGGAGATAACTTTGTTTTGGATGGATGTCTGGATTAGCTCCCTTTGTTTAGAAAAAATGCATTGTATTTTATTGGATTCAGTGATGTCAGTATATTAAAAAAAATAAATAAGAATATTTTGTAAATATTATTATATGAAAGTAATATTTGATAACTTGCTCCATGCATGGATATAAAGTAATCAATCTTTTATTGGTTTATAAAGATGTTGTTTACAGTGAATTTAAGTTACTGTTCACTCTTATGACAGTTTGTCTCGTACCAATTTATTGTCTTAAGTGCATTAGTCACTGTTTTTTTTAGTTGTTTACTCATATAACAATTTTCTAATATCAACTTCTACATGAACATGTTCATTCTAATCGGTAGTAACTTGGATATTGCATTGATGGTCTGCGTGTCTGTTGAGTGAATGCTGTCCTTGGTAGGTACCACCTTGGGCGTTTATAAATCTGTGTGTGATTGACTTTTAGGATCAGCAATTCGATAGTTTCCATAGTTTCCGCTGTTTCAATTTTGAGTTGTTGTTTTGTTAGAAGAGCTGGATATTTGGACACATTTTTTTTTTTTCAAGGGGGGGATGTTGTATATATGAGTAAACAGGCATTGTCATATTCTGTTCGATTAACATTCGATTAAGAACTTGTTCCATATAATAAAACAGACTGGCGAATCGAGAGTGTTCCCGCTTCGGTTGCAGTTTGATAAACACGAATATTGACGACTTCTTTTGTGTTTTAAATGCCAAAAACAAACCTCTCACGAGACATGAACCTAACACTACCACTGAGCTATTGTGGGATTTGTACAGGTACCAGACAATTCCAGGTTCAGTTAATATGATAACATCATTAAATTGAATCTATATAGTATAAGTAATTGGTTCAGACAAATGGGTAAGTTGAATGTATCTAAGTCAGGGCTCTCTCTTTGGTTTAGGGGAACAGTACCTCTGCTTTCAGGAGGGGGGAATTTTTGTGTCCTTTTTTCCTGTAGGGATAAATTTAGGCAATTCTTGCTGCAAGCAGCATAACCCTTCTTAACGATGACATTTGTATTATCAATTTGAAACTTTTTCTTCACCTGACTATTACACAATTAATATATCAAGTTAGAATATAAAAATATATGACCATTACACATGGGTAAGTTTATATGTATTAAGTTATAAGAAAATATCATATTAACCCCTTTAAAAAACCCTTCAATGACATTTGGTTGCACCATAATCACCACTTTGATTGCCTCAAAGTCAAAGGATCTAGTAAGGTAACTGATGCATCATGTGATCATATTTTTGTTGCCAGTTATAACTAAATATAAAGTTCAGAATATGCTTGTTTTGTCATTTTGACATGTATAGGGTAATGCATCATACCACGAAGCTACATTAGGTATTCACATCTCTGATCATACATGTAACCAGCAATGGCATGAATGGTGGCTAACTGATTGTTATTATTGTGGAATAAAACAGAAAAAAAAATTGTGAATACATATAATTATGTGGCTTGGAATCTAATCTGAGATGGATAGGTGGGAAGTGGTGTGAGACCACATGTGGGGCTTTTCCAACATATCCAAGTATAAAGGTACGAACGTCACCATAATCTGAATTTCCAGCCCTGAATATAACTCTTTAACAATATCACACTATTTAAAATCCTTTTTCATTTCCAGGTGCTGGGATAAATGTATGGGGACCCCTGGGAACAGACTAGATAGCAAGACAGAGAACTGCTTGAGGGACTGCACACAGAGATATATTGACTCGTCTAACTATGTGGTGAACAGATTGCAGGCTAATGCTAGAAAAGCAGCGCCACCACAACCCTTCATGTGATGATCTTATCTTCAATATTTATGTCATCAATTTCACATATTCATGTCTTGGAGGGAAGTGGGTCAGATGAATCACGCCAGTGGACGGTTGATATATGAGGTGTTGGCATTGTGCTAGACAGCAGCAGTAGGCACCTGACATCAGCTGTATGCATCTGACATCTAGACGAAACAGATTAATATCCGACAGAATTTTAAAATTATCAGCAGAGGAATTTATAACAGATATGTCTCATCCTAAGGTGAGATGCAGCCCTCCTCATTTTAGAAGTTACCATTTAACTAGGGTACAGCAGTATATGTAGTTGTTTATAACACCATATGATAGTGCTAAAGAAAACTCTTCTTGACATGATTTTTTATGCTCAAAATACTTCCATTAAAATCATCAAGGATTTCATTATATTTAAGTTTGAGCCCGAGACTGTACATTAGTTTATAACGTGAATAGCAGGCATGCTCAGATACCTTTGAATACTTATTGTATGATTACTTGGTTGGTTTCTTGTTATGGTTATTTAAAAAATCTCGATACTAATGATTCAGTCAACAAAGTACTTTGCAGTGCAATTTGATAGGTATGTTGTGTGATAAATAAGGTTAAAAGACTATCAAAAAATGTTTATTAGAAACAAAGTTTTTATTAATTTAAAATATTTTTTGTTGTAGTACAGAAAAAATTTAGGTATTTTATTATTGGTTTACCATTTAGTATCTGTAGAGTAATTGCTTTATATATGATTTGATATAATGATATCATAATATCATTTTATTTCATCATATTTTCTAATAATTTCTTTTACAATGATTGAATGAGAACTCATTCATCCCACCTGTTCCTGGTTTGTGCTAGCATGTGGAGAAAATCTAGTTGAAAAATCATGACCCCAGGAGAGATCAAACTGGCTACCACTGGATCTGTGGTCAGTGATGTAACCACTAAACGACTGTACCCTTAATACTGTTTAACAGGTTTTGTTTACCTGCTATTATCTATTATTTATTATACCCCCACAAATGAAATTTGGGGGGGTATATAGGAGTCACCCTGTCGGTCGGTCCGTCGGTCGGTCGGTCCGGCGGTTGGTCTACAAATATTTGTCCGGAGCATTTCTCCAAAACTACTGTACCTATGTTGATGAAACTTCATAGGTAGATAGACCTTGATGAGAGGAAGTGCAGTGCATAAGAACCATAACTCTGCATGTATTTTGAAAGGAGTTATTGCCCTTTGTCATTTTTAATCTTTTGATTTTGTCCAGACCATAACTCCAATACTAAAGTAGCTAGGTTGATGAAACTTCATATGTAGATTGATCTTGATGAGAGGAAGTGCAGTGCACAAGAACCATAACTCTGCATGTATTTTGAAAGGAGTTATTGCCCTTTGTCATTTTTAATCTTGATTTTGTCCGGAGCATAACTCAAATACTAAAGTAGCTAGTTGATGAAACTTCATATGTAGATTGATCTTGATGAGAGGAAGTGCAGTGCATAAGAACCATAACTCTACATGTTTTTTAAAGGAGTTATTCCCCTTTGTTAATTTTGTCTTTTGATTTTGTCCGGAGCATTTCTCCAAAACTACTGTACTTATGTTGATCAAACTTCATATTAGATAGACCTCATATGTAGATAGACCTTCATGAGAGGAAGTGCAGTGCCTAAGAACCATAACTCTGCATGTATTTTGAAAGGAGTTATTGCCCTTTGTCATTTTTAATCTTTTGATTTTGTCCGGACCATAACTCCAATACTAAAGTAGCTAGGTTGATGAAACTTCATATGTAGATTGATCTTTATGAGAGGAAGTGCAGTGCACAAGAACCATAACTCTGCATGTATTTTGAAAGGAGTTATTGCCCTTTGTCATTTTTAATCTTTTGATTTTGTCCGGAGCATAACTCTAATACTAAAGTAGCTAGGTTGATGAAACTTCATATGTAGATTGATCTTGATGAGAGGAAGTGCAGTGCATAAGAAAACCACAATGTAAATTCTTAAAGACAGGTTTTTGCAAACAATAAATATGGATGTGAACCATAATTAGACTGCATTTTTATTCTCCTCAGCTACAGATCTTGGGGGCAAATTGTTTTCTTCTGTGTGTCTGTATGTGTGTCTCTCTGTCTGTCTGTCAAAACTTTTTAGCATTGTCCAAAACTTTTGAACCATTGCTCACACTAACTTTAAACCTTACATACATGTAGTCTTTCACTCACGCAAACATGACAGACTACCGGTGTGGGTATTGATCACCTTTAGTGATAATATTTTTTTTTGGTATGCTTATAAGCCCAAATCCTATGTGTGAACATTCGTTTTATGTGTCATGTGAATACATCCTGTGTCAAAGATGGGGGTGGGGGTATGAATCACCTTTAGTGATAGTTCTAGTTTTTTTTGATCAAGACAGTAAAATATAGGTGCAGCAGTTTTCAAAGCATAAACTTGGGTAAAGTGGGAAAGCCTTACATAATACACATTGTGTATATATGCATGTTCATGCTTCATCGACTGCAAGTTTAGTATTCAGTGATTGCAATTGTATAAATGATAGTGACACTTTTAAGTCTTAAATGTGAAAAGTGATTTTTGAGGTACCCTCATATTTTTAACCCACACACAGATAATGGTGTATTTAAAGGACTTTCACAGATATTTTTTTTATTATTAAACTTTCTGCAGTTTTTATTCTTATTTGCATTTTGCACGTGCTGGTATTTTTACTGAGCTCAAATTTTATTGGTCATTTGGGATTCGTACAAATTGAAATCCTATAAATTGAAATCCGATGTTTTTCCCCAAATCTGTTTACTAAACAAAACCTGTTATACAGTAAGTGTCAGATAGTGATTCAGATGATTTAAACTTCTAGCTTCCCTTTATTGAAACTTTAAAAGTATCCCTCATGTTTAACCTGTTACCACATTTTGCAAAGAAATGGGTTTGGGTATAGATAGGAGTTTGTTGGTCAGTCAGTCTGCAAGCTTCATTAGTAAACAGATTTAGATAATTTTGGTACATTTGTTTATCTTAATAAAATGAAGGCCAAGTTCCGCTTTGGGCATATTTCTGACAGTTACGGCCCCTTTTCAACTTAGAATTTGCCAAAATTACTGTGTGCATAGATAACTGAATATAGACTCGACTGATTTAGATACACAAAATAGATTTGCAAAATAACCAGGCTTTATACTCTGTGTGGTGGTATTGATCGCCTTCAATGATATTTCTGGCTTTTGATTACTGAAATATTAAGTTTTTTAGAGCATAATTACTATGTTCCATTATTATTTAAGAGGTATTGACAAACGGAGAACAGTATAAAACCTGATCAATCTGTGATTTACTCAGATGCTGGTACTATGGCTGTTGCATATGGTCATTTTCCTGACAGTATTCTTGTTGGTTGGTACCCAGGTTAGTGAAGGACTTCACAGCTGCAGCTCCATTATAACATTACATCTGGACACCACACCAGACTGCTTTGTAAGAATGTACCGTTACCCTTTACCTCATGAATATTCATGTACAAATATATGTCGTGAGTAGTAATTTACTACACCTTCAATGACTTTTTCTTTGCCATGCAGAATGTGTAGAATCTTATTACAATATTGTAAATATTGTTCTGCATTGTTTTCCAAGGCGTCAAATGTGTCCATATGAAATATAGGGTTATGTCAACTAAACAAACCCTAATATAAACATTTGGTTTCCTGAGTGTTGGACTGTGTAGTATAGACCTTCCTGTAATAACCAATCACATCATAACAGATCTACACTTTAAGAAGAATTTCTGCTTGATATACCGGGACATGAAGTACTACTCCAACCCATGTTTCAGTTTTATGTTTTAATCTCTATAATAGGTAATGAAAGTAGATTTATGGTGCACATGATCCAGTGAGGTTGATCAAGCCTGCAAGCCCTATGCTGTAAGAACAGTCTTCAGGCCTGTTCTCAAAACAATATAAATATTTAAGGGCTTCAGGTTTGTTCCTTATCTAAAAATTACATATCAGTCACTGATGTATGAGAAGAGCTCGTTATACATGTATGTACATGTATATGAGGTACTAGTGACGTCTAGGCACTTTGTCAATATAGAGAATGCACAATATCACACATACAACATGCATTGTCATTGCTTTCAATAGATGAAAACTCTTTTTTTAATGAAATGTATTGGTAATTTGTAAAATAATTTTATAAAATTGATTTGTACACATTCTATTAGATATAAAAAGTACTCCAAAAAGGGAATGTTTTAAGCATGATTATGAGGCATCAGGAGATATGTATTATACGTATCACCATACACACAGTGAAACAGTAAAATGCCTTCCAATTATATCTGTGCTTTAATAAATTTTAGAAAATAATATATTAAAAATAAGCACAACACAATATTGATCCTTATTGGTATATTCACAAAAATAAAGGCTTGTTATCTCCAAAAATAAGCAAGAAAATGGTGCATACTATATGTGTAGTATTCTACCAAGTCTTAATGATTGATATCACCCATAATGGTGTATGAAGTGCAGTTTAATGGACCTACGTGCACTACTGTACAAAAATGTATAAAGATGACATACAAAATTAGAATTTGAAATTACTGTACATAATTATGTATTTGAAAGTCAGAAATTAATATAAATCTTGTATCTTAAAGTTCAACAGTTAATTTTATAAAACTTTGCTTTAGACCTTTAAAAACCATATAATTTTTTTTAATTATAAAGAAATATGCCTTTATAAGATCTGAATAGTAATTATAGCACATTAAAAAAAAGATAAAAATAACTGGTATTAGTAACCAACTACGTCAGATCTATCTCTCTCTCTCTCTCTCTATATATATAGAAAGGAAATTAAAGATATAAACTTGCATAACAATTACCTAATAGACCTTCCTCTACAACAGTGTGTGTGTTTTAAATAGCCAATCTGTCAAGAACTTTTACTTTCATAAATGTGTTTTGGATTGCAAGTAATAATAGATTTGATGAGACACATTGTTTTTAAAAGAATAAATTGTACATATGTTAACCTTGTCACTGTGAGTTCAGATATCATCCTTGAATTCTGGACAATGAGTCCCATTTTGGCGGCATAAACAGTCCATTAATGTAATACTCCAATAGAGTTCCACCTTAGACTCAGATCTCAATGCAAAATCTTATCAAATATACAACAATAAAAAAAAGGTTAAAAAGGTTGGAATTAAAATCAATCCAATGCAACTAAAACTGTTCTAACTAACTAAATTTAAAAGAAATTTTACATTCTTGCACAGTGAGGATACAGAAAAAAAAAAAAAAAAGACTAAAAAATCTATAAAGCATATCAACATTCTAGTGAGCTACAACTACAATTTGAGCATTTCTAAAGAGAGAAATAAGTGTCATACAATGTTTAGTCAGTGCCTATGCACACATCTGACACTCCCACCATACCAGATACCAGGAGAGCAGTAAATCTACTCCACTTTTTGTAAGCAGCTACATGTTCTAGTAGTGGTTTCTTCCCTACTTTGACACCTTCATTGGTGTCAAATGAATGACAAGAAGTCTTACCAGACATAGCAGAGAAAGCCAGGTACGAGTGATAGCAGTTTTCACTGTCACATGTATGCACAGGCTATTGCAGGCACTCTGAGGTAATTAGGTTTACAACTCATCAGCATATGTATATAGAAGTAGTTTATGAAGGAATGACTACAGGATCTGTCATTTTATACATGTGTAGAAATCATGTGACCTTGGGTCAAGGTCATAAAACACCCTCTGGTCATAACAAGAGCTATGATGACATGGCCATCCCCCACTGAATTCTTGCTTGTTAGAAGATGTGTTGAAGAGTAGAATAATTCATTTTTAGAAGAAAATTTTTGGTAATGAAGACTGGTGTTTGAAGTGATTATAAATATGTAATCAATGTGAAGACCTATCAATTCCCCTATTTTGAGGTCTTCAAGTAAAATGTTAAGGTTACTGTGACAAAAATTAAGCCTGAAAAAAAAGAAGAAAGAAGACAAATGGCAATAACTCAAAAATTAAGAAGGGTAGAGTTATCAATCTTATGCACTGCACTCCTACTCAGTGAGAATTATCCACCTATGAAGTTTTAAGTTTATATCTCAAATACTTTTTGACTTATGCTCTGGACAAAAATTAAGCCTGAAAAATAACAAAGGGCAATAACTCAAATATTATGAAAGGTAGAGTTATCATTCTTGTGCACTGCACTAATCTTCTCATCATTGAAATCTATCTATCCACATATAAATGTTCAAGTTGATATCTCAAATTCTTTTTGACTTATGCTCCAGACAAAAATTAAGTTTGAAAATAAAGGGCAATAACTAAAATATTATGAAAGGTAGAGTTATCATTCGTGTGCACTGCATTCCTCTTCAATGAGATCTATCCACTTTTGAAGCTTCTAGTTGAAACCTCAAATACTTTTTGAGTTATGCTCTGAACAAAAATGTGGGATGGAAGGACAAACGGCCACGGTGGGGGATAACAAACTTCATTATCAAAAGTATGAGCATCTATGGTAAAGGGGTTATTCAATGAGGAGCAGACAAAACTTACATACTCGGACTATGACCTTGAACATCAGCAAATGAACATGGTCGTAATTATACTCTCTGGTAAGATTTGCGGCCAAGGAGAGACATCGTTGTAGCCTAGCCCAGTCATGGACCAGTCATGGTGATTAAATCCTATATCATTATTATATCTATATGCATTATTAAGCAAAAGCAATGAGATTAATCCTGTCATTTAATTTATAACTAGAAGCAGTGCCCAGTATCCAAATCAGAGTGTGAAAAAAGGCAGAATTGTATGATATTTGTCTTTTTTGACTGAAAAACAACTGACTAAAAAAAATTGTCTACAGTGGAAATGAACAGGAATTCTACATACGTAGTGTGCATGTTTTTTTTTTAATATGTTAATTAATTTAAAAATCCTTAACGTGACAAAGCAGTTTTTTGATAGGCCCATTTAAAATATTTTCAGAAATGCTTTTACATTTGCAGTAGGACAAATAAATATCAAAAAGGACAAGATTAATATATGATTACAATAAAGTAGTTATTAGTTAAAAAAAAGGTGATACTAACAACAATAATAATACAAAACAGACATGAGAACATTAACAAAATAAAAATAGATGCCTTCATAAATCACAGGAATTGCTGTATTTACAACACAATATCACATATCTTGAGATTTACCAGAATCAAAAATGATGCTTGCTATATAGGACTATCATATACATGTAAATGTAGTTGCGACAGGAAGAAATGAGATTCAGTATGATGGTTATGAACAGTTCAGTATGTCATCATCACAGTGAAACATTCAGAACAGATAAATATGACAACAGTATCTCAACATTATTTTTAACCCTTTCCCTCATATAGACTCATTTTGATGCACTCAATAGGTACCACATAAAGCCTGATCTGCAGAAAACCACAGTTAAACCTCACCAAATTTAATTACAAAATCCTCATTTCCAGACCACTTAGGAGCAGCGAACAGCATAAAACCTGATCAGCCTGCGAGTTACTCGCAGGCTGATCTGGTTTTATGTTGTTCGCATAGGTCTTTTCATGGTTTCCTCTATGAGGGAAAGGTTAAAGTTTGTACATACAAAATGTTCTTTAGCCTTAATACACACACCTTATTGTATCAAAAAATATAAAGTAGTTATAAATAACTATAAAGTAGTTAGCAAAACTAGAGGTAGAAGAAAGATCATATACAATTAACATACTACTCAATGTGGTCCATTGATAAATCTCTCAATTGTACTGTTCCAACTGAGACAGTAGTTGTATAAATATGTTTGCCAGTGGTCGCAAAAGAAATAAATTACATTACAAATAAATTATTCATAAATATATATACCAGGACAAGTTAAACAAATTTGCATCTGACATAATCAAGACTTAATAGTGCCATCAACTATCTTAAATGTCAACTATCTTAAATGTGAATAAATGTACAAATATTTGGCACAAGTTTTATAAATACAACTGAAATATATACATGTCTGATGTATACTGTTTTGCTTTAAAAAGAAAAATGTGACATGATCTCCAAATAATTTTTTTACTAGTATATAAAGTTCATGCTAGATTATTGTCAACCTATATCCAACATTTCAAACTGCTTTTAAAGTTAAAAAATGACCATCTAGATGTACCTCATGCATGTTTAAAATCTAAAATTAATCTTTTTTTTTTTAAATGTAGTCATTCTTTACAAAGAAAAATCAGTCTTGTTCATTAGCTTCCAAAAGAATCAGTAACATCTTGAAATTTAACTAACTTCTTGAAAGGTATATTCTGTAAATCCTTTAAAGTATATTCAAGGAATGGATTGTTTGTGCATGATATCTTTGCAAGATGTTTTGATCTTGTGAAAGTTCAAACAATGTTCAAGGTCATACTTGTAAATGTCAGTGCAAAACGAATGATGAGTAACAGTGTGCTGACGTAATTTAAGACACTGTCTAGAGATCAGGAAACTATGGCTCTCACTACACATATTTTACTCAGAAGATCATATCAACACCATATGGCAACAACAAAACATAAAACGGGAGATGTGAATAACCAGATGTAATGTAGTTTCATGATAAACTGATTAATTAAGTTGAAGATAACTAGGATACCATTTTGAATTTAAATCATGATTCAATTTCACACAAGTTACTTGATCTACAACTAATGACAAGGTAAATTTAAAAAAAATACACTCAAATAGATTTTTCACTTAATATCAGAAACCCATCTGAGATATCTGCAACTTTGATATGGAGGGATTCATAAGGCATCTTGATTTTGTTGAAAATGACATATCTCCATCCCATAAGTTGCAAGAATGTTACACATACATTTATAAAAGACATGTACATCTTCCATCAGTTTCACAGAAATGCTGAGGGTCTCAATCTGAGGCAGGCTGACTGCATATCAGTCCAGAAGACACATTCCTCTGCCATTGTGTGGAACACTCACACATCTGCAAGATGCTGTAGATACCTCCCTCTCACATCTGCCAGATGCTGTAGGTACCTCCCTCTCACATCTGCCAGATGCTGTAGATACCTCCCTCTCACATCTGCCAGATGCTGTATATACCTCAACTGTCCACATTTTCTGGTTTATCCCTAACAAAATCTTATAATACAAGGCAAGTTCATGCAACTCTGAATGTATTTAAAAAGACCTTTAACAGCTTCTCAGTGAGCGGGGGTAATGCTTGACCTCCATATAAACAAGGTCATGATGTTCTACAATTTATATGAAATATAAGATAGAAAGGCACCGTATTTTCTAAACCTATATACTCTGTTTAATCAAGTAAATATGATAGAAGAAAGTTTTATAAATCAGTCAATTTCAGGATCAATCTTTATCACAAGACTTATTAGTTTAAAAGATAACACAATGTTGCATCAAAGAGCAGAAGAATAGATATAATGTAGATAGGACAAAATCCTTTCATAGTCCTGCAATCAATGTGTCTTCTAGAACACATCAACATTTTGTCTCTGAATCGTGCCTTTGGACGTCAACCTCCCCTGTAACAGAAAAAAGATGACTTGCATGAATGCCTACATTTCCTGGTTATAATGTCTCAATGTTAAAACATTCAGCTCATAATAAAGTAAAATATTTAATCTAATCATATAATTATGGTATGTTAGTACATTACTGTGTAATAAATCAAATAAATCTGCCAATAGAGTGCATTTATTTTACATTTTACATCATGTACATTGCTAAGAATGTGCTCACATAATTATATGCCTGTAAATAATTTTAACTCATGAAAATTTGTGTTCAAATTTATGAGTCTTGATGAATAACCATCTACTGATCTTACATGAGTGTTCTTTGAAACTCATGTGTCACCTGCTGAAGCGTGATGGAAAAAGTGTGATGGACAGACAGAAGGATGGATAAACTAACAGACAGATTGAGTGATCCCAATGTGTCACCTCTGCTTACATCAGGTGACACAAAAATGGTACCATTATATGAAACAATGGAATTTTGTTGAGTAGAATCTGAGCTACAATACATGTACGATGCAGGTCCTGACGGAACTGTCTGATCTGGGTCTTTTCTGATTGCAGCTATATGAAGTAAAGAATTAAACTAGTGGATGTCATCAATTATGAATCGTAATGAAACCCATTGTGACAATAACCACTAAGGGCAAAATCCATACAGGAGAAAAACATGTACTTCAGCAAGGCCTATGCCAATTTTACATGAGCCATCATTTTAAAGAATTTAATCTATAGTACAAAGTTCATTTTAATTTGATTCTTTTAGAACACTGGCATTTGAAACTAAACTTTTTTATGTCAATGTTAAAAATACAGTGCAGATATGTTCCATTACACAGTGTAGATCCACTGTAACACTCTCCATTATAAGGAGAAAGCCAATATGATGCAACATACTGGACCTCATATCTACCTTCTAGGATTTAGGTGGATTTTCCTTCAATATTACATGCAGTCCAAATTTGTGGACCATATGAAAGATTGGGTTTCTGCCACAATAAATAAAGACTTTGTAACTCATTTCTTACTAACTGACTAGATTTCTAAATATCATGTTGTAATGATGTTGCATTGTGTTATGGAAAGGCCAACATAAACTGTGGTTCAATATACATGCACTTTGGTATCTGTTGTAGGTCTGGAACAAAGTATTATACTGTTGCTTCACTTTATGGGTTCAATGTTTTACCAAAACAAAAAAAAAATATAATTACATGTATTTACTTGAAAATAATCTGTGTCTTACTGACCTGAAAAATCAGAATATTCCCCCCTTTCCTAAATTCAAAACACTTCAAAATTTGAAAGAACACAGTGAACTGTTAGTTGTGCATTCATAAGTGATGATGGTTCAAGAAAAGTATGTAACTTACAAAAACAAAATTTAATGATTTTTTTAACCTAGCTATATGCATGCATTTAGTCCATTTGAAGTGTGTATTTCCATTTAAAAATGCTGCTTAGCTTGTACTATTTATACTTCCTTTTTTAAATATATCAACAACCTGTCTTATAAAATTTCACTGAAACACATTTGATATTTTCATTAAAAAAAGAGGCAATAATTATTAAAACTTCTTGAGGATTCTTTGCTCCATATTACATGCTATACAGATGAATAAAACTGAGAGTAAAACCTGATCAGCTGGCAAATGCAATAAAAGTTGATGAATCTAATACAATTTAATGCACATGAGATGCTATTTTCTTGTTGTTCTTGAGTTACCATCAATTGTATAACAGTATCCAGCTAGCTATATCTGAGGGTCAACACTGCGTGCACAGAGCAACACGGGTAAAACCATCCAACCAAAAGGTTGGAATCATGCTCATCTGAAATTGGTATCATAGAAACTATTGTAAAAGCAACACAGAAGATTAAAGAAGCTAACGAACAAAGGTTCTAATGCAACAGACAAGGAAGACAAAGTAAAAACTTGGGGAGATGAAGAACGTCATATCGTAAAGAGTGACTAGGATGATGTTGATGAAACAAAAGTAGTCAATAAAAACAGTGTGGAAATTAATGCATTATGTGTTGACATTACACGTTTCTCGTTGGCAAGTAAACTCTTCCGAGTAATAGCGCTTGTGGTAAGATTTGTCAAAAAAGTGACAAAACGTGACAAAGCTAAAGGCTGCATATTGAGTGTGGACGAACTGCAATATGCAGAAAATATGTGCATACAGAAAGTTCAACGGACATATTATTCAAATATCATTGAAACAATAAAAACTGGAAAACCAAATAACCTACTACGTCAGCTTGGTTTGTTTGTGGACCAAAATTGTCATATTCGCTACGGAGGTCAGCTTCAACATTCAGAACTAAGTGAAAGTGCAAGATTTCCAATATTGTTGCCAAAAGGAGATTTATTGACAAATCTGATCATTGATAAGATACATAAGGAGTCTCTAAATTGTGGGACATCTCACACATTAAGCCAACTCAGATCAAGAAATGTTCATATGACTCAGAGTGATTTCAGGCGATCAGTTATAACTGCATTAGTAAACAATGTATTAGCATACATAGAGAGTTATACCACAGTATTATAATACAATACACGACTACAATATAATGTATGTAGCTATTGGATGTACAGAAAAACTAAATGGTTACATAGTCTTATATTTCTAATAAATTCTTTTGCCACCTTTTTATTTTCTTTTGCTCAAACCTTCAAATAATTGCTGATATATTTATTTTATATCAAATTTTCACCTATTAGATGATTCAATTTACAATTATGGACAACAGCTAAATGTACAATACCATAGACAAATCATTTTTTTTTTATTTTGTTGATATATTCTATAAATTTAACAATTACCTGGATACCTGATTATATTTCTGGAGTAATGTTTAGATAATTGGTTTACTTACATCAATTTATCAAGAGGTTTATTGGTTAAAAATCTGCAAAAATACTCCATGAGGTCCTCAATGAAAAATACTGATTTTAAAGTACAGATAATAACAAGAGTGTTCCCTGGAACACATGTGTCACCTGCAGAAACGTGACTGAAAAGATGTGATGGACAGATGGACAGACGGACAGACAGGCAATGGAAAAGTGATCCTTATGTGTCGTCTCTGATTACAGCAGGTGCCACAATAAAAGGAAGCAACAGAAGTTCAGTTCCATGTATAGATACTGATAAATATATAAGTTTACTTTAATAAGTAAACAGACATTCAGTGCTCAATGCAATTAGTGCAGTAAAATAACCAAAACATCACCATATTATTTTATTAAGTGATAGGGGCCTGAATCTGCTGGTCTAGGTTGGCTGAAACCAAATCCCCCCTGCCCTTCTTAAATGCTTCTTAAAATTCCTGTTGTTGTATGTGACACCCCTAAAATCACTGAGATAGACCCTGGAATGGTCAGGCCAAAAAAAAAAAAAATCTGTTTCTGGTCTCCCTACCGACCCTCTTTTTTTATGACCGACCCTAGAGTTTTTTTACCTTTCCCCCTTTAAAAAAATATTTCCCCTTTTTTTACCTTTTGTTTTATATAAAATATAATTTAGAAAAAAAATAAAATCCCGACCTACTTGCCCTCTTTTTTTTTGCTGGAGACCAGAAATGTTGTTTTTTTTCCAGCCTCACTTTGATCTTTTTGTGATGCTCTACTATCCAAACTCTACCCATGATTTAAGGATGTAACCCCAAAACTAATTTATATTAAAACTGAAAGACTTCAGTTGCACTGCAAGAAAGTAAAGAATTACTTGGAAACAAGAAGACTCACACAATAATAAATCTATTATTAACTAAGCATGCAAGCAGCTATTGTATACAATATTCCCTTTACCCAAACACACCACACAATCATGACAAATATCTCCTTCACAACAGCCATGTTAACTGTACAAACTCTTTAACCGGAAACAACTGGAAACAAGATTTGCCCACACTTTCTTTAACACTGTTTTTAAGTACCATTTTTTAAAATTCTTTTTCTAGTAAAATGTAAGAAAAGAAGGTATTTCAAATGTTTTGTGTGTGTGTAAGGTATAATACAAAATAGATAGACTTGTTGTTGTATTAGTATTCACTGGTTTGTGTGCCCACACCAAGAGATATTTAACATCCCTTGTAGATCAACCCCTTACCACATGAATGGCTTATATAACCAGTATCAAGCCAAATCAACCTGCATTAAGTCACTTTCAGGATGATCAGGTTTTAACTTGTTGACCTCTTCCTCTCTTCTGTTGAGATCAGGAGGTAGCTCCATGACACAAGTGTTAAAAGTAAGTTGGTTTCTTTCAATTTGGTTTCTACGGTAAGAAATGGTGTAAAATGTTACATATAGCTTTTACACCAAGTAATACCTTACAGATACGAGATTGCCAGCAACCATAATTATATTGGTGGTAAAGGGGTCAAACTGTGCACATTTTGGGCATTGTTAATGACAGACAAAGCCAGGCAAGCATTTGATATTTGTACATTGCACATCAGTGGATACATACTAACGACAGAGTAAGGGTCCACAGTTTCATATGAGGAGAGTTTTTCTTTCGGAGACCCTGGGACTGAAACAAGAAGAAACGCACATGCACCACTAATGTAACATCTAGAAATCAGCTGACTGAAAGTCTGTGAATAGAAAGAAATTAAGTAATAGAGGTACATTTAGAGCCGTTATGCCCCTTTCCACTGCTAGTTCCTGATTCAAAGTTGTTGGATTGTGAAATAGCTGGATTAATGAATCAAAGCATTGATGAAAATACACATTTTTTTCCACAATAGAGCTACCTATCACTGAAGTAAAATACTATCCCCCAATACCACAATATCTTATGTGACTGTCAATAAAAGTTTTCAATTTCTAGTACCAGTGACCTTGACCTCATCAATTTTAAATGTGAATCCAAGCCAACTCCCTTGACACTTCAGATCTACTTCAAATTCACCATTAGCTGCCATATATAAGTTGATGGGAATGGTGCAGGATAACCCATTTGTCACATAACAAGCAGGGGTAAGAATAACTGGACAGATATACAGCTGTACCAATGGAGATCATGGACCTTAACTTTATACAAAACATTTCTTTAAATGTATAGGAGCATTAATATTCTGATTAATTTTTCACAAAAAATGATGAGCTTGCGTAATATAAAAAAAAAAAAACGGTTACGTTTATTCTGCAAAAAAAAATTAGGAGGCATTTTGGAAGACAACTTTTTTGCAGCTAAGAATACATAATGATAATAGTACTTAACCCTTTCCCTTCATATAGACTCATTTTGACACACTCAGTGGGTACCACATAAAGCCTGATCTGCAGAAAACCACAGTTAAACCTTACCAAATTTAATTATAAAGTCCTCATTGCCAGCAAACAGCATAAAACCTGATCAGCCTGCGAGTTAATCACAGGCTGATCTGGTTTTATGCTGTTCGCATAGGTCTTTTCATGGTGTCCTCTATGAGGGAAAGGGTTAATATGAAGTTAGGTGAAATGTGGGGCACTGGGTTCACAACGCTCTAAAGTACCCTTAATAATTAGAAACATGAAGAAAGTGAAAAAGAAAATGAGAGACATTTTACAACATTAATCTAGAACAGCTCCAATCAAAAAGAAATGAAACATAATTGTAAGTAACATTCAATAAAAGTACATAATTGGATAAATTGCAATAAAATATTCCTGATTGTGGGGGCTAAATATATCAGTTTCTATAGTAAAATAGCTATTTAGAAAAAAAATACTGCTTTACTATAACAAGTAAAATGGCCATAATGCTATGAAATAGATTTAAATCATTAACACTGTAAAACTACAACATAATAGTTTATCTTCATTTTACTGGGTGAAATGGATAGCTGGATATATTTTATTTACTAAATATAATTTCTTCATTAATTTAGAATCAATTGATACACATGTACATTCTGTAATTTTGGCAAAAACTGAAAATTATATTTTCAACATACACCTCTATATGAGTTCAATACATACCAATTTAAAATTGCACACTATTTTTTATCATATACCTACAAAAAGTGAGCAATTTAATATGTCAGCCATATATTCAATAATTTATTAGGAATTCTTAAAAGGTAAAAATTTAAATTTTATGTATTTTTGACAAAATTATTATTTTTTATAGGGGGCTGAAAATAAGGAAAATTAGAATCGACAGCACTCTCATGGCATTCAACTGAAATAAAATGCACTCGTTAACCCTTTCCCTCATATAGAATCATTTTGACGCACTCAGCAGGTACCACATAAAGTCTGATCTGCAGAAAACCACAGTTAAACCTTACCAAATTTAATTATAAAGTCCTCATTTCCAGACCACTGAGGAGCAGCAAACAGCATAAAACCTGATCAGCCTGCGAGTTACTCGCAGGCTGATCTGGTTTTATGTTGTTCGCATAGGTCTTTTCATGGTTTCCTCTTTGAGGGAAAGGGATAATTTACTAAATACAAACAAACAAACCTGAAAGCAAAAAAATATGTGTAGTACTGGCAACAAAGCAATGGTCATTACATACTCAACCAGTAGTTTGTACGAAAAAGATAACAATTAATATATATCATCTGTTAGAAATTTTTGTTGTATATACATGTACTGTATATACTAAGATATATGCTTGAAAACTTTAAGATATCAGTACTGTGTGAATAAATCAATAATTTCATTTCATTTTATTATCTAATACAATATTATAGCCTGTCATTAATGAATACTTTGACTTGGTCAAAATAAAGGCTGAAGTTGTAATAGTTCAACCTTTATCAACTTGGTAATATAGGGAGTTTTTGATTTACAAACATTTCTGCCAGTGAAAAACAAATTCCCAAACTTTTCTAACCACAAACATAACAGTAAATTAAATAAGATGATTTCAAGTACACACGTTTCTCAAAACACTGTATATACAGTAGAATCTCGATAATAAGCCCACCAATTGGATAACCACAAGGACCAGAGTAGACAACTGGTCTTAATAATGAGGTGGTCTGATGATCAAATTGTGGTGGTATAAACAGTACAGTGGTCTTTATATGAGATGTTACTGTATATTCATTTGCAAGCTATGTGAAAGCAACATCAAAGAAGTCATGAGCATATTCAATATGGATATAATCAGCAAACACTAGACTTATAATACTATAAAACAGATACAACAAGCATGTTAATACCAGATTTATCTATTTAAACAGTCTTTCAAGCAAAGCTCAGGCTTTGAAGGGTTCTGTGTAATTACCTTGAATAGTATCAGTTATCATTTGAGATGATCATGTGGCCTATCTTTGTTTTACAATGATTATAAGATGGTCTGACAAGCTCGTCCCACTGAGGTACCATCACCATACATGAACAATATTCTTAGAACTAATGATACAGCAAAATCTCCTTGTATTACTAATGGTAATTGATTCAGGTTTGATATGCAATCTTCATGAGATAAATAAAATCTCCAGCAATTACCGGTATGCATGTATGCCTTTTAACTAAGCCAAACTGAAAATGTGCTGTGAAAATCCTCTGTGTGAAGAATAATTTAAACAAAATGATTACAGAGTGAGGAATTTGTGGATATTGTGAATGGAAATTTTAATTATCAGATATAACCAAGGTATTCCCATTTTAAAATAATTCAAATTGTTTTGATTGGACAATTTTGATATTGTTTTCTTACTTATATTCATGACATTAAGGTTGACATGAGGCAACTTTTCATGGGATGTTGCCAGAGCTTCGTAACATAGAGTACCAGTGTAAACAACAAAGCATTTTAATGAGATTGACAGAGTTAAGTACAGGGACCTAATAATTCTACAATCTGCTAAAATGTTCACATATATCTCTGACTTGTCATACAAAATCAGACAGAGCTGAGGAAGAAGTGGATGGTTTAAGTTTTATTCAGGATGTACATGCAAAGAGGTCTGAGAATAGTTAACATAAATCAATATTTATGTTTTCCAAGATATAAGAATGGATAGGACAAGACTTAAGTTTCCTATGGCACATGCAATTATAGATCTAACACAATTAGATGTTTTTTCAGAATAAAGAATAGTTTGTTTTTGTTTTCCATTCATGACTCCATACACTGTAAAATCATTCATTATTGTTGACATCAAATTTCATTGATTTATGTACCTTAGGGAGTTTCGTTGGTACATTTATTTGTGGAATCATGCTATAGATACATACTGTATATTTATACTTTAGTATGCGAGGTCTAAGAAATGAACGGTTTTCATGGAGTTGATGTTCCTGGATAACATCCTCCACTTAAAAAAAAAATAATCAGTGAAAGTAGTGTCCCATGAAATGAATTATTTCACAGTATGAAATTATACTTTGAAACTTCAAAAGATTTTGCATCTAAAATTAGCATTTATTACGGCCAGTATTAATCAGAATTTAAAATGTCACAAAACTGTACCAAGCCGATTGTTGATACAGGTACTTATACTGCATGCCCTCAGTAATATATTGCAAACATTTGTGTCTATAAACTAATATTGGTTAATAGAATTATTCCTTAACCCTTTCCCTCATATAGACTCATTTTGACGCACTCAGTAGGTACCACATAAACCCTGATCTACAGAAAACCACAGTTAAATCTTACCAAATTTAATTGTAAAATCCTCATTTCCAGACCACTGAGGAGCAGCGAACAGCATAAAACCTGATCAGCCTGCGAGTTACTCGCAGGCTGATCTGGTTTTATGCTGTTCGCATAGGTCTTTTCATGGTTTCCTTTATGAGGAAAGGGTTAATATGTTTTACTAAAACAACACTTAGATTTATAGTGTACAAATTATCAATATTTTATGGTTGATTAAAGTATTTTAAGCCTAAAACTCTACAAATAATAATATATTACTCTAAGACTTATCTATATATGCACAGTTCTATGTTTTGTACCATATAATGGGAAAATGTGCACAAGAAATTAGGAAAATAAGCTGCTATTTCAGTTGTTCTATTCAACTCCTCACTACACATTACCTGACCAAACTTCATATGCTAGGAAACACAGTATATCTTTAACATTCCAGTGACATATGTAATTACCATTACAAATAAAATTAAATTGGTTTAAGTTTCTGATGATACAGAAAGATTAATTCTATATTTATATACAAAGCAGCTCCATTATAACACTATGCTCAGGAACTTACTAATACCGCATTAATTGCACCCCACTATGAACTCTGTGAAAATATGCACTATAAAGACTGGTGGTTAGATTGTCAGCCCCATAATCGAGAAGTTGTGGAATTCCTGGCTGTGAATTTTTAATTAATACGGTACCCCCTTTTGCATTATAACTGGTGGCTGAGTGTTAGAAAATGTACTATGTGTGGTATACCACTTGTCTAGTTGATACTGGTTTGGTATAATGCCACTTGTCTGTAGTGTGATATCACTGGTTGGCTGAGTGTCCAGAAGATGTGACTATGTATGGTATAATGCCACTTGTCTGTAGTGTGATATCACTGGTTGACTGAGTGTCCAGAAGATGTGACTATGTATGGTATCATGCCACTTGTCTACAGTGTGATACCACTGGTTGGCTGAGTGTTAGGAAAATGTGACTATGTGTGGTATAGTGCCACTTGTCTAGTTTGATACCACTGGTTGACTGAGTGTTAGGAAAATGTGACTATGTGTGGTATAGTGCCACTTGTCTAGTTTGATACCACTGGTTGACTGAGTGTTAGGAAAATGTGACTATGTGTGGTATAGTGCCACTTGTCTAGTATGATACCACTGGTTGACTGAGTGTTAGGAAAATGTGATTATGTATGGTATAATGCCACTTGTCTGTAGTGTGATATCACTGGTTGGCTGAGTGTCCGAAGATTGAGTGTGATATCACTGGTTGGCTGAGTGTCCAGAAGAATATGAAACATGGTATATTTTACAAGCTATGCTCCAAAAAAAAAAGGAAAAAAAAGGGAGATAATTCAAAAACTGGACCAGGTGGTGTTATGTTTCTTACTCTCTGCTCTACTCCTAATCACATTCTTCTCATATTATTTATTATAAAGTTTCAAGTTAATATACCTTGTATAATCTTTAAGTTATGGCCAATATTTAAGTTGCTAAAAAACCAACAGACAGACAGGGCAAAAAAGAATATGACCCCAATAACAGATCTCAGGGGCTTTGTCAGTGATAAATATGGTAGTGTGCCTTCAGACCATTCAGACTACTGGTTCCCGCAGTGCATGGTAATAAACATAGACGAGAAACCAATACTACTGGTTGGAAATCATAAAAAGTAAATGCAAAAATATTTGTTTTAGTCGTTTTCTCTCATACAAATCCATATAGGTTTCTCACACATCACTTGAAATTTCCTTAGAGATATACCCAAATAATGTGTACATTATCGAGATCCATCCAACAGTCAGATTCAACTGTTAACATGTTAGACTTGGTCTTAAAAGATGCCAAACCCTCGTTTACCAAATAATGCTGGATGACTTGCTTAATAAGGACCTATTGAAGCTATTCAGCAGGTGTGTTAAATTCCTGCTTAAATGTTTCACTGTTTTATGTTTCTTGCTTTAATTCACTTACACACAGTAAAATGACTTTCATGCGTAATGTTTTGTCATGATGGCATGGCTTCAAATCTGTAGTAAAAATTCATCTGCCCTTGATAAATATTTTGATTTCTTGAGAAAACTGAATAAAATCATAAAAACCTGTATAAACTGGCTTCCTATATAGGTATATAAGGAAAATTTATTGTAGTACTTTTTCATGGCTTAGTATTTTGCTACCTGATGCGTAAGAAAATTTTTCCTACATTGCTTGTAACAAAATAGAAAGCCACAAAAATCTACTACAATATATTTAAGATAAACAAGCAAAAATTATTTAAAGAAATATCCACACTCACATATATGTAAAAAAGTCAGTCTGTTCTTTGGTCACAGATATACCAGTTTTGATTACAGAACTATGGACCTTATTGCTTTTCTTCAACAGTTTGTACATGTGACCTCATTTCTTTACAAACTTTATTAGTATGAAGATTTGTATATAATTTTGACATTAATTGTTATTGTTGTTGTTTATGATATTAAAATCATTTCCTGTATGTTGTTTATATCAAACCCTGTGCAGAAAGCCATAGGCCAAAGTACTTGTATTAAGTAAAACATTGAATTTTTGTTTCTTTTTTAGTTTATAATAGTTTTAAATAAGCTGTGAATTTAAATCACTCATAAAATTCAATCATCACAAAAATTTGACCATGATAAAATCAGAATTATATTCCATTATTTAAATCACACACATCATTCAGTTATATGTAAGTTAAACCTGAGAAGTTCAGCATATTTTCCAGATATTTTACCCAAGGTGAAACTGTGAATACAGACAAAATTTAGTAATTTTCACTATTATCAATTTCAGTGTGTGAAACATTTTGTGATTTTTATATAATGTAATGCATCAAATGCACCTGCCTAAACTGCACACAACAAGTATATTCAGTACATACAATGCAAGAATCGCCCAAACACCTGATCATGAAGCACAGTCAAAAGATTTATAGACAAAAATTGTCTGATGTGTAGAAATTTCTCACCCAATAAATTAAAATAATAACATGCTATCAAATAATGTATCTGGAACCTAATGCAAATCCAAGTATTAAAGGTCATGCTTCATTCCTCCAAAAGAAAACAAAAAGCAAATGTATGTTCTACATCGAAGTGTGTCAGCAATACGTACGAGCATAACCATCCTCAACATCGTCATAGTAACTCGCTGAAAGTACAAAGGAATTCTGATTTGACAAAATTCAAAACGAAAAAGTTTCATGGCTGGTGGAAAAATTCAACTCTGTCATATAGTTTTTTTTTCCTTTTTGCCTATCTTTAAAGCAAAATGCAAAATTATCAAACAAGTTAATATAAAACATTTTTGGTCATCCACAGAACAGGCACGCTTATACATGAGTTTATATGACCCTGTCTAAAACTTTATCTTAAGAAGGAATTCTACAAATATGATAACATAAAATCCTCATACTGTCTAATTTGTATATATAAAGCCTCAGGTTCAAACCTTTGTAATGCTTTTTACGTGGTTACAATAGGCAGTAGTAACTCTAAAAATTGCAATGACAATTTGGTCAACCTAATCTCATCCAATCCTGACTACCATAAAACATATATTTTTACATATTAGGTATTTTTACAAAAATGTGATGCATGTCTCATGAATTAATCGCAGAAATGTTTTAACCTTAGGTAATTAAAAACTGATTATGACACGTGACACTGTTTGTATGAGAGTGGGAAAAATGGACAAATAAAGTGACAGATTTTTACATATTTAAAAAAAGACAGCAAGGATGTGACAATACTTATACTTGGACAAGGTGTCAGATGGTTTTTCATTTGCATCACGGTCGCATAAATATTTCCGTTAATGTGACAAAACTGTATCTTTACTTACAACTTTAACTGATTCACTTTTTATGATTAATTCACAAACTAATATATATAGTCTTAAAAATTTAACTTAGGGCAAAGTTTTTCGGGTAAGTCTATCTGGTCAACAATATCAACCAAATAACAAATACAATACTCAAACATAACAAAGTAGCAAACACCACACAAATCTATACACATAACATAATGACTTAAAACAGAACAGTAACAAAACAAGAGTGATATCATGAAGTTATGGGTACTATAGAGGTAACAATTCACATATCCCTGCATATTACACTTGTGTTCCCACAGAAGTAACTCATCATATATCAACAACACTTCAGATAAATATTGGGGATCTATACAACAAAATCATGCATCCTGTTCTTGAAAAATCCTTCAGTATGATCAAGGCTCAAATTCAAATATCTTTCTTAAATTTCTGATAAAAAGTAACATCATGCTTGGGGTTTGAGCTTGAAAATCATACTGAAGTTAATTTTTATTTTTGAGAACATGGCGCTATGGATCATACACCATACATTTCACAGACACATACAGACAACTACATGCAACCATGCACATTTCTAGATGATATTCTTAATCGTTATACAGGTATATACATCAAAACTGAAATGATAATGTTAGAACTAAGGTTAGGTGAGTTAACCTTATCCATAATCCATAGGAACAAAATTACTACATATGTGTATGTTGTCATGATTTCTTAAATTTACAAATGAAACAAATTTCTCATTGTAGTATGGATTGAGGCACAAAGTGGTATCTATAAACTAAGAAATTTGCTGTTTAATTCACATGGACATGTACAATTCAATTTACAGAGGTTACTTCTGAATATCATACTCTTACAATATACTTCAGGATTTATGGGATACCAATAAAAATAATGTTTCTAAACTCATGAACTTTAAAAATGTTTCATGTATTAAGCTACAATATTCCACATCATTTTAGTTTTTCACAGGTCAACCCCACCTTTAATCTCAATTTTAATTTTCGTTAGGCATAAAATAATTTATTAATTGCTTACATAATTATGCCTATTAAACATTTTCTAAAATGAGGTGTTTTTAGAGGGCTTGGATATATTATATACATCATTAGTTACAGGCCCGGATCCAGAAATTTTCTGCTGGGGGGGCCAAAATCCGAATTTGATATGAGTGGTAGGGGGGTTCGGGGGCATGCTCCCCCGGAAAGAAAAGTTTTTAGTGTGATGGAGATGCATTCTGAAGGGTATCTGGGGATAATAGTGAAGTTTTTTGTTGTTGTTGTTTTTGTTTTTAAATCCGATATATTTGAAACTTGAAACCCTAGGTCCCACTGGGAAAAAAAATCGGTGATGTGGAAATTAACATTTTTTTTTTCTACCGATGGCTCCCGATGTTTGAGCCAAACAAAGACTGAGCAGTCCGTTGAAAAATGACAATTATTAGGCTTCACTGTTGTTTCGGCTATGACACAATAGCCTTGAGTCCCGATGTTCGGAAAAGCACCGGGGGACCTCCTCCGATGATCGGCGAAGGTGCCCCGGAGTTTCACTGAGTTTGTAACATCATCGGGGGAATATCCCCGTAGATTAGGGGATCTTGCGAACCATCCTACGTGTCTCGGGGAAGATTATTGAGAGTATGAAAATTTGATGGTGGAATTTTAAAAGCGACAAAGTCAAGAGCAGACTTTTGGGGGGTTTAAGGGGATGCCCTAAGCAATGTCCAATGGCCTTTTTGACCGTCTCAGTCTAAGACTTCGGCGAGACATCACAGACGCATCGGGGATTCATCGGAGGAAAAAATATAGCGGAAGCTCCATGAATGCTGACCGGAGCTTCTATGCGGATATTTCCCCGGCTTGTTTTCCCGATAAAACATCGAGAACACATAGGGAAAATTTCAATGAATTCTTTTTACAGTACACCCGATGCCTCCCGATGACTCCACGTGGCTCGCGACACTATTTCCATCGGGAGTGCGTATGCATCCCATCCCCGAGGCAAAAAAAAATGCCAAGTGGGACCGAGCCTTAAGCATTGAGCGATATAATGTTATCTTTTACCGTCGCAAAGTGATGTTATTGAATAACTGCTGTGCAATCGTATAAATTTGATTGCAATTGCATTTACAGGCCCCGATCAAAAATAAATAAAATAAAAATAACAGTGGGGGAGATGGAAGCGCTGGTGGTGGTGTGGGGGGAGGGGGGCACTGATATTACTGAAAGGGCATTACTTCTTCCGGGTAAGAAATACGGACTTATCTTGTATTTTCATTCACAAACTGGCATAAAATATTTAATAAGGGTTTCCTGAACCCCCACAAAAAGTGACTTATGATCATTAGCTTTTGACTCAACAGTGTAAAAGACAGTTTTGTCAAAGACTGAGAAAAAAAATCAATTTTCACGTTAAACATAATCATTTTGTCAAAATTGTGGAAGGGAATAGGTTCGACCTTAATGACACTGACTGTCAAATTGTCGATCTGGAAGCAGTCTTCACACAGAAATTCTCAGAAAAAAAAATCAGGCGCACGTTATAGGGTAGGTGTGGGCCCCTTTTGTGTGTCCTTTTTTTTTGTTGTACATTTTTAGTTTTAGTTGAAACATTTTGGTTTTTCTAAATGTTTAATCAGTGACAAAACAAACAATAGATGTTGATATTTAATATAAATCATTAATATCCGTTTTATTTTGCACATAAATTGTGTATTCTGTGCATTAGTATTCATTGACTTATCAGTAACATTGAACAATAACTGATTACCTGGTTTTGATTTGAATTAGTAATCATAATCTACACATACATTGTCCCAAAATATGGCAGTTAACAATTTTCAAATTCTTTCATTTCTTAATTATATTCATAAATCTAAAATACACATATTTTATAATAATTATTATTATTTTATTCGTAAGTAATAAGAAAAGTGAACATGATGATGTATAGACCTACTTTTTGTATTTATATATTGAGAGAGTTAGTTAAGAAGAATTTAAGTGCTTCGTTAAAATAATACTTACAAGTTATGTAAAAATAGTATAGCTGATGACATTTAGAAACACAACCCATTTCTGATAAAGTTTAATTTACATGGCTAGCGATAGGTATGCATCTTCCCCGTAGAATAGCTTTTTATTTTTTTTTCCAAAATAAAATCGGCAATTTTTCATACCTGAAAATTCATCAACCTGGCAGTTAAATTGCCCGCTTTTAATTCAAGATTTAAAATTTTATAGATGTAGAGAAAAGTGAATTTAAAATTTCGTTGATTAGATTTAGTCAAATTTATTTGTTAAATCAATAATTTCTTTGGGCTCTAGTGAAAATATTTCGATAGCAATTACATTTTAATGTCCAACTTAGTTGTTGTTTTTAGTGGCTAATTTTATACCAATCGATTTTTATGTTATTTCCTAAACATCACCTGTCTAGAATAGTTTTACTGATATAAAGTTTTTGTAATTGCCTATTTTTCTTCAATCATTAGATCGCTCGGCAGACGAGATATCCTTATGTATCACTCGACAATAGCCTGTGAATCAGTGAAGGTGTCAATCAATTTGCATACACAGGACCTTAAACACGTGCTTATCACTAAGTCATGGATGACTGCCGATCCGGATTACCTACACATTAACAGCAGGGGTGCATAAGACAATAGGAGTCTGGCTGGTCAGGTGGTTATGCGGTTGGTTCAGTATGGGGGCCAACGATGGGGATTTCCTCTAGACAGCTCAGACATTATGTAATCAATGGATTTTATAGCCTAGAAAAAAATGTATAACCAGGGCAGCTGGGGGGGCCAAGGCCCCCTCGGCCCCCCCGGTGAATCCGGGCCTGAGTTACTTCTTTTCTCCATGCTGGCAACATATTTTAGCAAATGGTATAACAAACTTGCTAATTAGCCAAAATACATACAACTCCATATATGATCATGCTGTTAACCATATCCATATAGTATATAAAGATCTCCCATGTCATGCAACTTGTATTGATATACAGGAGTATGTATTAAAGCAGCTTGTTCACAGATGATCAGTAGATACTAAAAAAAAAAAAAAAAAATCAACTCTCCCATGTTTCCTGAAAAATAATCTCGGCAAGTGTAGGTCACACTGCATGGGAAAAGGCAATTTTCTTGAACGCAACTTAGGCGAAATCGAAATAAAATATTGAATATGGTATCCCCAAAGCTCTGGTACTTGTGGTACCAAGTTATACGTGTTGCAACATGGCATTTTCACCAGTTCTGGTAGCAATTTCATAAGTTCAGTCTATTATGTTAGCACATGCCCAAAGAGTGAATAGAAAATCTCAATATAGTTTTATAATTCTTAATATAGTTTTCCAACCTGTCTGTGATGGTATTGCCTGTGATGAAAAAAACACCTTTTTTTTAATCACAGGTGGTTGCAACGGGTAACCATGCATCTCTATAAATGGGTATTGATAGACGTAATACACACATAATTATGGTTATAAATTATATTTTTAGTCAAAGACCATCTGTGAACGAGCTGCTTTAAGATGTCTTGATATGAGTGTTATACTGAGATTTATTGAGGTATATTCATATGCATTGGTGTTGACATGTGATACAAAGGCATAATTCACAATTATATGTTGAGCTATACTGAAATGTGTTATATATTGAGATGTTTTGGTAGATGTATTTATGCATACATACAGAAATGTATTGATAATGTATTTATATGTACTGATTTGAATTGATATGTACTGGTATGTATTGCTGGTGAGATTAAATATAGAGGACATCGGCATGCCAGACAATAGCAAACATACAAAACTTTACCTCACACTCAGCCTTATATTTAACTGAACTAAACATTTGAAAATTGAGGGAATTTCACAAAAATTTGCATCAACAAATTTGATCTTTATCTTCAGTTTTGTCCTATATAGTGCCTACTTATGTTTTATTTGAACAATTAACCTGAAGAACGGTGACCAATTTACTGATAATAATAACCCATCACTTATTGTGAAGGAAAGACCCCACAAAAATAATACTATTTTACATCAGTGAATCTATGTATACCAATATTTTTTTTGTAGAAATTAAGTGAAACAGGCCCCAGGTCCTGATGTATTATATATAGCATATATTGTACATCAAGACCTGGATAATCATTTGTGTCTAATCCCTTTTGATGTTTACTAGTCACAAAGATCAGTTTACTTGATAGATATCATAATATGGTAAAGGGCTAATGTTAGCATTTGATTTGGTTCCTTTCTAGCATTGCATAACGACCATCTTTATCAATATAATTATCAATTTCATACCTAAAATAGGTCTAATATTTACTTTGTTTTGTCATTTTTAGCCACATCAAAGCACAATGACAGAAGAATTATTTCACATTTTTAAGAAAGCCTGAGCAATGCCTTTACAACTGCTGAAAGTACTGACAGCTTGCACAATCCCTACATCACTGATACAATCACACTTGACCAGGCAGGTAAACAGAACTGAATGGTGAGATAATAATGCAAACCACACACATAGGATGTGACAGGATAGGGAGGTACCTAGACAGGGTTAGAATACTTACAGATGCTCGTATCAGAGTCGGAGTCGGCTAGTGATTATAATACAAGGTATTAAGTCACATGTCAATGTCAGGCTGACAATCTTACATGCTGTTCATTTCCTAATACAGTAAAACCTCATTAAACATGGCTTAGTTACTCCATATGATTCTCTATTTAGAAAGTGGGGAAACACACTCCACTTAAAGTGATGTTTTAAGTATTAATTCTCTTTTCACTAAATCTTATTAAATACTTACCTGCTGTGAGCCATAAAAGCTATACATTGAAAAATAACCCTTGAGTTAGTTAATGTGAACAGAACAGTTAAAATCAAATGCCTGCTTCAGCAAGATATCTGAAAGACAATCCAAAATTAGGTCAAAGTCCTTGTAACCTTTATCATGTCAAAGTCAAATGCCAAGAAAATGGATGATAGAGGCCATGTCTATAAACAATCAATGACAAGGTCAAGGTTACAACTTTAAACAAACTAAGCAGGGTCATGACCCATAATAAAAGTCATATAACTATTCTACAAATCAATATTGTGAACTTGCTAAGAGCTGAGATACTTTATACTAACTTTCTGCGGACTCTTCATTTTCATCCTCTTCTGTCACCTTAGCAACCTGTTTTTTACTGCGTGGAGGTGACATGAGTGGGCCTGCATTTCTTTTGGGTGATTTCTTGGTCTCACTACCATCCTTAGATTCAATGGGATTGAGTTCCTCAGTGGAGGATGTTTTGTTGAAAAGACGACTTCCCTCCGGGTCAACAGCACGCAGACTCAACACCCCATGACTATCTGCATAACTAACAGAAGAAACGGAAAGAGTCAGGCTTGTATCATGGTTATGTAGTACTTTACCTCAAGAATATTCATGTACAAATTTAACATTTGATTTAATTGTAAAATCCTGCTACAGAACAAGCATCACAGCTATTTTAAGCAAGAGGGTGTAACCCGGTGTAACAATGTGCTGAAGTATCCAAGAGTCGTACATGTATTGTACATGCACAATGTGCAGAAAGAAACATCAGTCTTTTTTAAACTTCCCATCTGGGCTCAGATTTCCAACACCAGTCCCAGCAGCCAAGTGGTGAGAGTATCCGCGTCGGAATCGGGAGGTCATGTGTTTGATCACCAGCTGCGACAGACCAAAGTCGTAAAAATTGGTACCAGTGTAGCTTCCTTATTTGGTTTCCAGCATATAAGGGCAGTTCCAGGACTGGTTGGCTAGGTGTCAGGATAATATGACTAAGAGTGATATCATGTCACATGTCTACAGCATGATACTGCAGTGATGCGGCAGCACTATATCTGTAAGTAGACATAGTCTCCAATTGACTGAAATACTATTGATGGGACGTTAAAACTCAACAAAAAAAATCAAACGGGCTCAATGGAAACATAAGTCCTTCTAGTGGGCCGAGATTTCGACCCATGTTCAGATTTCCAACCTGAGTAATATCTTAGGTATGCATGGTAGAGATGTAACAGATCATCATGCCGTCTTTGAGTGCGCTGAGATTTCTACACAGACTCAGATTTACGACCAAAGGGTATGGGTAATATCCAAAGTATATATGGTAGAGACGAAAAGATTGTCAGCCTGTGTACAAGTGGGCTGAAATTTCCACCCGGGCTCAGATATACAAGTAACATCACAAGTATATGGTAAATCTGGTGGAAACATCAGCCCGTTTAAATATTAGAAGACTGTGATACCCACTCGAACTCAGGTTTCCAACCTGAAGTATACAATTAAAAAAAATCACTAATTCAATAATTATACTAAAATTAAAATTGACATCATGTATATCTTCTACATGTATATAGTACCTCAGCCCAGCTGTTTAAAAATAGCTTTGATACCTGTTCTGTAGAAGTGCACTCTGTCAGTAAAATTTGATGTGCAGAATATCCGCTAGTAACATGTTTGCATCATGATAAGCCTATCTTTTGTTGTTGTATTGATTTTAAAGAACTGTATTCTAAGTTTAATTTTCACATGTTTTTGTTTCATCTTCAAACACGATAGTTAATACTTTCTGATTAAAATAAATGTTTTCAATCTAAATTGTAAATCAAAATAAAAAATAAACAAGTGAAAACTACAATACAGAATGTGATTTAATTTAAAATTTTTAAATATGGCAAACCGAAACTGGAGAGTAAAAAGTGTTATTTTCAAGTAACATTATCATGATTGCAATAAGCTTTTGTAAAAACAATAAGCTGGTTAAATTGTAATAAGCAATGTGAAACCTCAATTAGGAAAAGAAATGAACTTGCGTACATCCTCTTCCATATTAAACAAGAGCTTTCAGTAAGACAGCATGCTCAACTATTCAAAATGCTTGTTGGTAAATCAAATGAAATCTATTACAATTCTTGCCCTTCACATACCCTATATACTCGGGGCCATTAATCTCGCGGTATCACTAAACTCGTGGTATTTAGAAAAGCGCCCCTAGCCTTTGTAAACATAAACAATCGTGACCCAATTTCTTCACGTTTACAAAAGAAATATTTTCCAACAATATGCCACCAGTTTGGGTAATTAAATATTGAAATAATATAATTTTAACATTTTATCTAAAAACAGCATTATTTTCACTCACATATTCCTAAAATAACCTAAATCCTTCACATTGACTGAGATACAAGGCAACTTTACAATTTCGTAGAATTCGTAAAATTGCGTAGCATTTCTGGTTTTTGAAATTATAACAATCTCTGAAAAATAATGGGCCTTTAAATAAGACTGTTCTCTGGAAAACTTGTGTCACCTGCTATAGTGTGACGGAAAAAATGTGACGGACAAACAGACGGACAGACAGATGACAGAAAAGAGATCTCTATGTGTCACCTATACTCACAGCAGGAGACACAATAAAAGCTTATAATTATGAAACCCTAAATGCTAGCATTGCTTTAATAATTTCACATTTCTGACATAAGCAGCTATACTACTGATGCTTGCTTCTACTAACTGATACATATAGACGGATTTTACACAGACTGATAGCAACATTCAAAGAGTTATGTTTACCTGTAAAGTATTTAAACAATCGTGACCCAATTTCTTCACGTTTACAAAAGAAATATTTTCCAACAATATGCCACCAGTTTAGGTAATTAAATATTGAAATAATATAATTTTAACATTTTATCTAAAAACAGCATTATTTTCACTCACATATTCCTAAAATAACCTAAATCCTTCACATTGACTGAGATACAAGGCAACTTTACAATTTCGTAGAATTCGTAAAATTGCGTAGCATTTCTGGTTTTTGAAATTATAACAATCTCTGAAAAATAATGGGCCTTTAAATAAGACTGTTCTCTGGAAAACTTGTGTCACCTGCTATAGTGTGACGGAAAAAATGTGACGGACAAACAGACGGACAGACAGATGACAGAAAAGAGATCTCTATGTGTCACCTATACTCACAGCAGGAGACACAATAAAAGCTTATAATTACGAAACCCTAAATGCTAGCATTGCTTTAATAATTTCACATTTCTGACATAAGCAGCTATACTACTGATGCTTGCTTCTACTAACTGATACATATAGACGGATTTTACACAGACTGATAGCAACATTCAAAGAGTTATGTTTACCTGTAAAGTATTTTATCAACATTATACTTTCATCATTCACAAATTGATATACAGCACTGTATAATACTTTCTTGAACAATATGGCAGGTTATCACTTTTTTCAGCCTTGCTATCTGTTTGACTACAATCTAGCTCTAACCATACAAGTCTACCAACAAATATTTTAAGTACTGCAAAAATAATTACATTTGTATATCTTTAGTATCTATTTTGTTGATTTTTATAGTGCATTGTAAACCTGTTTTCAATAACTACTTATTTAGAATAAGATTTGTGAGTTTTACAAAAGATAAGAAACATCTCAAGTTGTTTTGTACATACAGACCTAGACTTAGGTCCATGTGACTTTTTTTTATTTCCACAGTTATAAAGAAATTGATTTCTGGCTAAATAAATAAAGGTCATGAAGCTTTCTTGGCAGCACTCACTATAAAAAAAACAAAAACATACAACAAATACCCCAAATATATTAAATTGCAGCAGCTCAAGAATAGCTTAATTAATTTCATTTTTAAGGTTAGCAAATAGAAACTATTTGATATATATCAATATAGATAATTAACCCTTTCCCTCATATAGACTCATTTTAACGCCCTCAATAGGTATCACATAAAGCCTGATCTGCAGAAAACCACAGTTAAACCTTACCAAATTCAATTATAAAGTCCTCATTTCCAGACAACTGAGGAGCAGCGAACAGCATAAAACCTGATCAGCCTGCGAGTTACTCGCAGGCTGATCTGGTTTTATGCTGTTCGCATAGGTCATTTCATGGTTTCCTCTATGAGGGAAAGGGATAAGAAGTACAATCTCAGTGGAACTAACCTTGCACTGGTTAATTGACAATCAATATGCGTAGCTTGCCAACGTTATTGTTGTTGTTTTAGATCACTTAGTGAATGATTACTGCTAGACTATAATAATTGTGTTAATGCTGAGTAACCTCTGAGATTTAAGAATTATAGAAACCACTGGCTGAAACTAAAATAAAAAGTTTCATGCCATCATGTTTGAAATCACAGCCAATCACTAAACCACTAAAAAAATTTGAAAACATACAATTTTATGGCTCTACATAATAGATCTTTGAAACCTTGGTGCATTAGCCTGAGCTAGCTACCATATATAGGGAAATACTAGAGTATACAGGAATCTACAGGATGTTGTTATGTGTAAAGCCAGATCAGACTGCTAGCCTGCCTACTGTCTCATATACCTCGTCTCTGGCAAGGGAACTAACTCTTCATCCTCAACAGCATACCACATGTCTGACTTATACAAACTGAAAAGTTTAAATTTTGCTTAACGATGACTGGAAGCAAAGTGATACTGCTGATGAACACTGATGTCAGCTTGCATGGGAAGAATCGGAGTACTAAGACTTGACTTGACTATTTGAGTTTGACGTCGCTTGGACAGTATTTCAGTCATATAGCGACGTCCAGCTAATTACATGTGGAGGAAGACCCCGAATGCACGGAGACACCCAGGTAGAACCACCGACCTTATGCAAGCCAGCTGGAAGGCTTCCTCACATGAAAATCCAAATGACCCTGCCGGGATTCGAACCCACGCAGTGAGGGGCTGAGTGAGTGTTAAAGTCAGCGACTTTACCCCCATGGCCACGGAGGCCCCCGGAGTACTAAGAGCAAACTCATGTGTTTGAATGGGTGACCACATTCCCTATCATAGACAATGCTTAATCAACTTAGAATCAAACTTGGGTTGCATCACTATAAGGTAAGTGCAACAACTGGTGTTGCATGCAATACAGTCCCCTAGAGATGAGGTGCATATTTTTTCTGTTACCATAGCAACCAGAGTTTTGGTCAGAGAAAAAAAAAACATAGTGATGTACAGAATCTCCATACTGCATCTATTCATATACAGAGTTACATAATATTATCTTAAACAATTTTTAAGTTATTGTGGGATCCAGACATCCGGATGGACGGAGGGCAAACCTTTAGTCCCCTCCAGTATAAACACCAGTAGGGGACTTAAAATCACTATGCTAATAAGAAAAAGATTGTACAAAAAATTGTCCACTGAAATCAAAAACAACCATGGAGTGAGTAGAATTCATATCATTATTCCTTAAATTCAAACAAACTATTTGGGCCTGTTTAGAGAAGTGGTTATAGTAGCTGATTACTGTCTCTTACATGTACCACAGCAGGTTTGAGTCCCAGTCCCAAGTTTTTTGAGATATCAAAATTTGTACACATTACCAAACTCAGACTTAAGTATGAATAGGAAGCTCAAAATTGTTTGATCAACAATGTCTTTAAAGCACATTCTCAGCTAAGTCAAGTTTTGTACTTAAGGTCTTCCCAACCTAATAGCCATATTCCATATCTTGCCACTGGATGGTTATATTTCTATGAAACTTTGTCACTTTGAAGTTATTCAAAAATAAAAATATATCACCAAAAGTTTTTTTTTCAATTTTTATCTAATTTGGGGGAGATAATCTGCATATAAGTTAACATTGAAGCCTATGGAACATACATATTTTCTGTGAATATGAAAAACTGAATTTTATTTATGAGAAAAACTCATGGTAGAAATTAAGATGCATTTTATGATTTTGTATCAACTTTCATGAAACAAATCTAAACTTTACTATAGGAAAATGGAGATAATCACTTTTTTTAGTTTTCTGGGGAGATAACTCATGGCAACAAATAATCAAGGGGAGGTAATAAAAGAACTTCTGTCACTTGTCATAACATGTCAATTTGCCCCTAAGATTACCATTGTTTGACACATAAAATGGGATTGGTGGAATGTGTATTAATTTAGTTTAAATATTCAAGTATTACTTAATGTTAAGTAATGTTGCTGGAATTCAAGCCTGATCTGAAAAATTTATCCTTTAAGACCTTAGCCAGCTATTATCAGTATTAGATCATCACTAGGCAACAGAGCCAAAAATCATGGTGAACTGAATGACTGTGAAATGACAGAAGGTGTAAACAATGGTGAAATTAAAGTGTCAACAATAGTGAACAAGGGTCAGGACTGCCACAAAATACGCCCATCACAGTATGGGGACTCTCAGAAATAGCTCAGAGAAACAAGCTATTGTCTCCTAAATCCCATTAGTTAATGAATGTTACTTATTAAAACAATCATGTTGAAACATTTCCATTAATTTGAAGGAAAATGTCTCTTTTGACTTATTCAAGGGCCATAACTTCTAAGTCATTCACGCCATAATGCTGAATATCGAACTCATCCACGATTTTATGGCCATGCACATGTGTGGAAAGTTTGAAAAGGATTGGTCTAACGGTATTGAAGTTAGAGCCCAGACAATGACAATTTCAAGTATTTTGTGTACGTCAAGGGCCATAACTTCTAAGTCATTCACGCGATAATGCTGGATATCGAACTCATCCGCGATATTATGGCCATGCACATGTGTGAAAATTTGAAAAGGATTGGGCAACGGTATTGAAGTTAGAGCCCGGACAATCACAATTTCAAGTATTTTGTGTACGTCAAGGGCCATAACTTTAAAGTCTTTCACGCGATAATGCTGGATATCGAACTCATCCGTGATATTATGGCCATGCACATGTGTGAAAAGTTTGAAAAGGATTGGGCTAACGGTATTGAAGTTAGAGCCTGGACAATCACAATTTCAAGTATTTTGTGTACGTCAAGGGCCATAACTTCTACGTCATTCACGCCATAATGCTGGATATCGAACTCATCCAGATATTATCATGTAATAAAAGGATTGGACTAACGGTATTGAAGTTAGAGCCCGGACAATCACAATTTCAAGTATTTTGTGTACGTCAAGGGCCATAACTTCTAAGTCATTCACGCGATAATGCTGGATATCGAACTCATCCGAGATATTATGGCCATGCACATGTGTTGAAAGTTTGAAAAGGATTGGGCAAACGGTATTGAAGTTAGAGAACGGACAACAAATGTTCCACGCCCACCCACCCGCCCGCCGTGAGTGTTCACATAATACGCCCCATCTTAAGATGGGCGTATAAAAACAAATTACAAGTAAATATCTGTATCATTGTAAAGAAAAAACTATTTTAACCCTGATCAAACTGAGAAATACAGGTCTGATCTGGTTTTTCACTTTTCTTAAAAGGCATGCAACTGTGATAATGGGTGATAATAGCTTTAGTATAAAAACAATTTCTCTTGCTCATCAATAGTGTACCTACAAGTTACATTTGAAACTCTAAATCCATAAAATGGTCTATCATACAGTAATCTATTTCACTTATCATGCATATTTTTTCTAGTAAGTTTTGCTGCTTAAATTATAGTTTCAGTGATACATTGCTTCTTTTATATGTCACAAGAAGGAACAACATAAAGATTCATGTAACATATATAGAACTAATGTAACAACTGGTGTTGCACGCAACACATGAGTCCCCTACAGGTGAGGCGCATAATTTTTCCCTTACTATTAGCAACCAGAATTTGGTCCAAGGAAAAAACAAAGTGACATGCAGAATCTCCATACTGCCATCTATTCATATACCAAGTTTCATAATATTATCTTAAACAGTTTTTAAATTATCATGGGATCCAGATTTCTGGACAGACATCTGGACAAACAGACGGAGAGCAAACCTATAGTCCCCTCCAGTTTAAACACCGGTAGGGGACTAATAGAAATATCATTTATTATATTTACATTGTAAAATATATCAGTACAGTCAAACCTGTCTTAAGCGGTCAGTCACGGGAACAAGAGAAAGTGGCCACTTAACACAGGTGACTGTTAAATGAAGTTTATATATATATAAACCAAAAGGATAGTTGGGTAATATCAATATTAGCCACTAAATGTAATACATACTATGTTGACCGCTTAATACAGGTGACCGCTAATACAGGTTCAACTGTATTTGAGACTATAACCTGGGTTGCGAGATGGTTCCCTGACCAGCTATTTCTAATATCATGAGGACAATAAAAGTCATTAGAAGCCTATTTAAGTCCTATATGATTAAAAGTGACGCACTAGCATAATGAGTGATCATTAGCATCCAGGGATGATATATTGTACATCGCAGATATATACTTAATTCAACATGGACCATGCTACATACATGCAGTCCATACCCAGACGTATAGGCAACAACATACAAATCTGAACCTCTCTCCGTGGTTTACTTATGCCTGAGTATATATATCATATATTTGGTAAGCATTCAAAACCAACTTTACCCATCCAAACTATCCTCCTCTGGCATCATATTAACTTTACTATACAAATATGGATTACTGAAACAAATTATTCACTGGTGTTATTCAATTAAGAAAAGAAGGAAAAATAACTATGATATTAGAAGAAGGAGACAAATATAGTAAAAAAAGAAAATTACTTACAATCAGAAAATCTTCTACACCTACGATACAATTCACTAAGAACTGACAGTGATTTTTTTGTGTAAAATTTACCACCTTGTACAGGTGGGTTCCCCTTATTAAAAACTTTTTTTTTGTCCAAAATAGCTACCTATTTTCCCAACAAAATAGCTTTTTTTTCTCTCAACAGAAATAATTCATGGAATATTAATGAAATTAGTGTTTTGTTAATTTAAAACATTTTCAATATCTTATAATTTCCATTTTTTTTATTTATAATACTTATTTTCTCAATAAGAAAGCAACAGGTTGTTAGAAAATTAAAAAAAATCACTGACTGATGTTAAAAAAGAAACAAAAAGCAATAGAAAGAGGGTAAAACATGTGTCTGCACACACTGTCATCATGGTAACAACACTTACACAGACTCCGATTGGTGATTGGCTATTTCATCTTCCTCTACCAGTGCGGGCAGGTCTGGAGCACCAGCGTCATCGTCCTCGTCAATTTCCTCAAGTGGGAAGTCTGTGTAGTTATTTGAGTTTTCCACAGCCCTGTGTAACAAAACAACATGTGTGTGATCATGAAACGGTACGGTGTATATCTTGCTCCCCTGCATTAGTCTCCCTTTATATGTTTTTCACTTTGCAAGGGAGATCACTGCTGCAATGGAATGACAACGACTCAAATAACTATGATTTTTTTTCCAATGAAAAAATCTTTTTAGTATTAAATAATTTTATTCTAAAATGCTAATAACAAAAGCTCAGCAAATTGTGTAGCAATGATAATTCTGTAGTTAAGACATGCAGCAGCAACACGTTTAGTGAACCTTACAATCACTAATGTGAGTGTTATATCACAGTGAAAAGAATGTAAACAGGTACCAAATCGCATTTTTAGCTTAGGTGAGCTAACAGTCATCTTCACTGAGTGGGCGGCGTCAGTGTCTACCAATCAATGTGAGTGAAGGTAACCACTGTACAGACTTGACTTGACTTAACTATTTGAGTTTACCATCGCTTCGACAGTATTTCAGTCATAAAGCGATGTCCAGCTAATTACAGGTGGAGGAAGACCCCGAATGCACGGAGGCATCCGGGTAGAACCACCGACCTACCACTAGCCAGCTGAAAGGCTTCCTCACATGAAAATCCGGATGACCCTGCTGGGATTCTAACCCACACAGTGAGGGGCTGGGTGAGTGTTAACCACTGTACAGAGATATTTGGATTCATAACAGATCAAAATGTAGCAGCTTCAGAATGATTATTATCATAATAATAATTAACATATGTTATCTTAATATTTATGTGCGTTTATTTGATCATCCAATTTAAAGAAGACAATAACTACAGAAAAAGATTTAAATAGATGAAAATAAAATGTTACAATGAGTCACCCAATACTTCTTTTAATTAACTAAAATAAAACTCAGTCAGAATCAGTCAGTGCATATGTTCTATAAACAAAGAACAACCCAAAAGGCAACATTTAGTTAATCTTAAGTTTGTGAATAATTGACAATGCTGTCACCACTCTTTTTGAAGTCAGTTCTTTTTCTTTTATTATTAATTAAGAGCAAATGAATGAAAATAAAAGCATATAAAACCATGCATTGTAATAACAGATAATCATTCAGATTTCAGTTCAAATCACCATATTGAAAATCAAAGCATCATGCATTTCATTAAATAGGATAAGATATGAAAAATTAAGAAAATAAAGATAAATATGAAAAAGAAAAAAAAAAGAAGATGGGTCAATCCACAATAATCTTGGTACATTGGAATATCCTTTCTGTGCTGACAGTGAAATGGACAAATACACATACTAAACATGATTTGTCAAAACTGTAGTACCATAATTATACTGATTCCTATATCCTTATTTTTGAAATAGGGTATCACAATCTGCTACAGGTATTCATGCTTAACCCTTTCCCTCATATAGACTCATTTTGATGCACTCAATAGATACCACATAAAGCCTGATCTGCAGAAAACCACAGTTAAACCTTACCAAATTTAATTACAAAATCCTCATTTCCAGACCACTGAGGAGCAGCGAACAGCATAAAACCTGATCAGCCTGCAGTTACTCGCAGGCTGATCTGGTTTTATGTTGTTCGCATAGGTCTTTTCATGGTTTCCTCTATGAGGGAAAGGGTTAATATCAAGTATCACTTAGCTATATCCCTGACCTGAAGAACTGTCATGGCACAATTGTGTCTAATTACAACAAACATCAACACAAAGATGATATGACAACACTGTTATTTCAAAAAAGCACTAGATAATGCAAACTTAGGACCACAAACAATTAACAAGACATGGTGAATCAAGCATATTGTGAACAAATAAAACACCCTCTCTATACACTTCCTTTATAAATTAATTTGTGCAGAAAAAACGGGGGACAAACAAGGTCATAGTTACATAGGGTGTTTAAAATATATACTTTTTCAATTTAATTTCTTTTATTATATTTTTTTTTATTTTGGTATTTTTTTTTAATGAACATATATCTCTCTCCAGCTGAGAAGTAATCTTTGGATCCTTTTCATGATGTGTTTTGGAACTGCATTGTGTCCATTACGCAACATGTTCCTACAAACTATACAAGTCCCTCTCCACAGGTCCGGGGCTGTACCAGTACTTAGGGTTTTGGAATATCCTGAATAATTCTTGCCTCTCATGCTGATCAAATTTGCAACCTATGAATCTGAAGTCAATGAACACCACTAGACCATAGCGCCTTTTGTAATGTCATTTGTTACATATTCATGATTATCCATTAGAGCAGAGACAACACATTAATTTTCTATATAAATGCAATTAATAATTTATAATGTTTAACCCTTTCCCTCATATAGACTCATTTTGACGCACTCAATAGGTACCACATAAAGCCTGATCTGCAGAAAACCAGTTAAACCTTACCAAATTTAATTATAAAATCCTCATTTCCAGACCACTGAGGAGCAGCGAACAGCATATAACCAGATCAGCCTGCGAGTTACTCGCAGGCTGATCTGGTTTTATGCTGTTCGCATAGGTCTTTTCACGGTTTCCTCTATGAGGGAAAGGGTTAAAGTGGTTTTGGATGATTTTTATACAAAATATGCAATGATTTACATAATAAAGTGACAATCAATACTCAAAGCATGGGAACTTGAAGTAGAAATGAATAACAAATGCTTTTACACAAACACATGCTACAAAAATAACACATCTGAATTTACATGTCTGAACACAATATGGTACAAATAAGGTTTTACTTATAACCCAAGAATGAAACTGCCTATGCATTTTTTCAATGTGTAACAGCTTGGATGAACTATCCAATCAGAAAAAAGCTTACAGTGAAGTTGTGACCAATCAAAGAGATCTTCTCTGTCTAAAATCATAAAATGCCAAATTTGTTGACAATCATCATCAATGATTATTCAGCGCTATCTTCTTCAACAAAATATTGACAAACTAATTAATCAGTCCACCACTACTTTACAGTGTTTTGAATTGACTTCCTATGACCACAAAAATATGAGCACACATGACTACCAATCCTACATCTGCGGGATAAAAAACAATAAACAATACTGGGAAAAATAAAATGATAGCAGTTGATTCTTATAATAAATATGAACTTACTGGCTGTTGTTTTAACAGAAAAAAAGACCAAAAAAAAAAAAGACAATTTCATAAAATCAAGAATCAGCTGTCATTCTTAGAACCAGTTGGAATTAAAAATCAGTTACTTTATCTTTCATACTGAAACTGATTTTTTTCCCTTTTTTTTTTTGCATCAAAGTTGGTAAATGTTCTAAAAAAACTATGAGGGAAAATATTGCTATGTTCATGCAAATACTGGCATAAATTAAACCGGAGAGTAACAGAAAAGAGAAAGCAAATATCAATCTTGCAGCAAAAAATAAAATTCAAAAATTTGTCCTCGTCATAAACACTACACATCTATCAAAAAAATTGCCTGTGCGGCTGGTTTAAAACCTAATTAGGCATTAAGGGCTGACATTGTTTTTTGTTGTTGTTTTTCTTTGTTTTTTTATTTACAAGAGATACCATTTCAACAAAAAAGGTAAACAATTCAACAAAAAGCTATACAACAATGTAAACACTTGACCTTTTCCTTATATAGACAGACTCCTTTTGACGCATTGGCAAACAAAGCAGACCCAGATCAGCTGTCTGATCAAGGTCTAATCTGTTTGCTAATATATATGAGATAAATGCTGGTTTCAGTGGTAATGTATCATTTTTAATTCATCAAATGAGGAGGAAAATCAAAAGGACCAGAGCTTGCAGCACTGCTGAAAATTTTGATTTTCCTCCTTACAAGCATGCAAAAAGCTAACTTTGAACATGTGAGATAATTTCATGGGCTTGGTGCAAAACTATAGTAACTGCTTCTTTATTTGTAAGGAGTTACCATGGTTTTCCATCAAGCCCTCAAAATAATTATTTCACATGTTTTAAGTTAGCATTTTTCACTGCTGACATGCGTAATTTAACTCAAGTTGTTATGAAATTGTACCAAACTCATGCATTTTTTAAAATCTATCTCTAGATTCCTAGATTGAAGTTAATGAAATTCCATAACTATAAAAATGCTGGTCAATAGTAAAATGTTATTTTCTGTTTTTTCAAACAAAACTGATTTACGGTACTTTAACCCTTACAATGCTGTGGGAATTTGTACCTGCCTTTGTGACCAGTGCAGACCAAGATCATCCTGCACATTCATGCAGTCTGATCATGGTCTGTGCTGTTTGCTATTCAGACAATAAATTTTAGCAAGATACCCCATAAACAACTAATGATACAGTCCAAAGTATAGAAAGGGCCAATCCAATTAAGAAATTCAGCATGGTAAGGGTTAAATAGTTGGAGCTTCATAACTCAAAGTCTGATCATCCTGGTATCACAAGATGTGACAAGGCTGGCAGTACTCATAGCATTACAAGCTAGTGAAAAACATGTGATTGCTAAAAACTTCAAAACAGGGTAGGAGAGAGTGGAGGGGTGGGTAACAATCATACGGCACAGGTGTCTTACTCTCTTGTCCTAAGAAAAAAGAGGAAAAAAAATAAAATATTTTAAAAAAAGGAAAAAAATGAATTAATCTTACTCTAAAAGAAATAAATTGTTCTTTAAAAATAAACATGTTGGAATGAAATGAGCAAGCTTTTATGCTATGTAGCTATACATCTAGAGTACAATTAACTTTAAGTTTTCAAGGAGAAAAAATAAATGACATATTTCATAAGTCCACATGTCTTTAGAAACTTTAAGACTGTTAAAACATTGAAGTAGAAAAGGCATGCAATAATTACTACAAACAATTACTCAGGATCAAAACATCACTTCAAATAAAGACATCAACAAATTTGACATGCTTATTATCTTGAACATTAACAGTGAAATATCAGTGGGGTAAATGATAATCATATCTCTTACTTTTCATCATACGTTGCCGCGGGGATCAGCTCTGTGTAGTCCATTGGTCGAGATTTATCTTCAAACTTTTTGGCAATTTGATATTTTTCCTGTAGACATATAGTCAATAACATGACCCCAGATTATCTGTTATATTGTACACAACTTGCCAACATGAAAAATAAGAAAACTTTTTTTCCACTTCAGGTTTGTTTGTTTTTTCTTTTTTTGGATGGGGGCTTAGTGACCTCGTGGATTATAAATAGAGAGGCATTTATTAAGAAATATTTAGGGGTTATTAAGACAATTTGAAGGTCCAAATGGAAAGTTTTGTGCATTATTGAAACCCATGACATAATAATATTGATAATATAATATTTTAAAATAATAAGTCAATTAAAAAAAAAAAAAAAATTAAAAGCAATTGATAAATGATACCAGTTTTATAATTAAAACCTGCAATTTAGAGAAGAAAACAGAAAACGTTTTTCCACAATTTCTCTGACTTCAGCACATGTGTGATAAGTTAATGTTGCCCATGTAAACAAAAGAGGTGCCTTTATTCCTAGCTAAACTGTACCTATTGATGTCAAAAATATGAATTCTATTAAAGAAAAAATAAAGATAGTTTTACTCACCCTACGTACGGCAAGTCTGACATCTTTTGGAACGTCAGGTATCAGGTATGCCAGAATGAATTTTATGGCAAACACAATGTGCTGGAATATAAATTAAAAGAATAGTCATAGCATCCTACTTAAATGTATATGAAAATATATTCCATATGACAGAAAAAGGAAGAATCAATATTTATATTAAAGAAATCCTTTGTCCATTGTTATTTTCAAACCAAAGCTATTAAATCAACACAACTGGTATTTAAATATTCAAATTATTTTGAAATTAGACATGCTTATAAGAACACTGGCCAGAAAAGTCTAAAACACAGTCATTGTTACATGGCATGAAGTCTGAAATTCTGCTAAATCAATTGGCATAATTCACAATGAGACAAACCTCAAAGCCGATGCAGATCCAGAGGCGGGTAGTGAAGCTGTATTTGACGCCCCAACTGGAGGTGAAGGCAATCAGGAATCCGTTGGAGACCACGCCCACCAGGTTGACAAAGTTCAGGATCCCATACCACATCCCTGGGGGCAGAAATACCAGATAGACCCATAACAACATGCTCCATTCGAATGAAAAAAAAATAATATAAGATGTTTCTATCCTTAATTTGCAGTTTGTAAAGTTGAATCTCTTTTCCTAATCACTGCCTTACAAGATATAAGCCAGAACCACCCATGATAAACATTATGAGCAGCTGTAACATGAAGATGGTTCTATTAACATACATGTTTAAACCACAACAGCAATTTGCAATTTACCGGTAACAAAGAAACTGATACATGGTGGGAAAAAAAGATTATGACTTTGAGACATTAGATGAAAAAAAAAAGAAAAAAAAAGGTAACTTAAATTCCTTTCAAACTTAATTCTATGTACCACTGCACACGTCTTTATAAACTTCTCTCACCTATATCTTGAGCAATCACAGCCACTGGTCTCCTGTTGAACCACAACAAACGCTTGGCGTCAATGTGTTTGTCTATAAAAAGCCATACAATGGCTATCAAGGGGGCCAGAGGGAATGATGCTGCAAACAGCTGGAAATACAAACACATCAAATAGTCTTATGCAAGAAAAATACTATCATGAATTTATCTTATTGTTCCTATACTACAGTTCTACATCAGGTGTTAAATGTATCCAGGTGAGAAAACATGATACGAGACCAGGACTCAAACAACCATTGGTTATCCGACAACAACAATCAGATGACCCCTCTATTGTAAGACTATATGTAGAAAGTTACCAAAATGTATGTATGAAAGAAACATGCACATGTGACTTTATTATTACAGTAAAACTTCGATGAGTGGAACTTCGATGTGTCGACTTTCTCGGAAAGTTATATTAGATTTTTAATAAGTCGATCTTTTTTTTTGGTCCCCGCATATAAAACTTATATAGATTTACCTTTCATGAGTCGAACTGCCAATTACCTGTACCCATTATTGCCTCGGGATGTTTTCACATGTTAGCGAGAGGCACGAGAA
>CM037778.1:69836055-69886055 GCA_021229015.1 Solen grandis | reverse complement strand
TTCGAACTCATCTGAGATATCATGTAGACAAACATCCTGACCAAGTTTCGTGAAGTTTGGGCCAAAGTTGTGGCCTCTAGAGTGTTCACAAGTTTTTCAAGATTTACCTGTGACCAGTTTTTACCCACATGACCCAATTTAACTCATCGAGATATCATTAGACAAACATCCTGACCAAGATTCATGAAGATTGGGCGAAAACTGTGGCCTGTAAAGTGTTCACACGGTTTTTCTAAGATTTGACCTAGTGACCTAGTTTTTGACCCCACATGACCCTTTTTTGAACTCATCTGAGATATTATGAAGACAAACACCCTGACAAATTTTCATGAAGATTGGGCCAAAACTGTGGCCTCTAGAGTGTTCACAAGCAATTGTTGACGACGGACGACTGACGACGCCCGACGAACAAAAGGCGATCACAAAAGCTCACCCGAGCACAAGTGCTCAGGTGAGCTAAACAGAAAGGCCTTTATATTTCCAACATTTCACGTGTTTCATGTTTCAACTTTTCTGTTACGTGCTCTGAGATATAGAAAGTTATTTTCAAAGAAACGGCAAAAAAAAATCGGCAAAACGATGTTCATGTCTATTATTGCCGTTCGACAAATAACTTTATAATTAATGGTCCGATCATTAAAATCTGCATACCATTAGAACCGCATTGCATCACACTAATTATACTGTTCTTTATGTTATTTTCAAAAATTAAAAGTTTCTTAGAAAAAAACAATCAAATGATAGGGACTAACTGCAGAAATGCAGAACGGTTTAAATGAATTCTTATTTCTCATCTAACTTCCTTATAGGATATGCGATGTCCAATTTTAAAACGCTAGGTACCATTAGAAAGGCCTTTAAATTTCCAACATTTCACGTGTTTCATGTTTCAACTTTTCTATTACGGGCTCTGAGATATAGAAAGTTATTTTTCAAGAAAACGGAAGATATCGGCAAAAGATGTTCATGTCTATTATTGCCTTTCGACAAATAACTTTATAATTTATGGTCCGATCATTAAAATCTGCATATCATTAGAACCACATTACATCATGCAAAAAAAAAGAATTGTATGTTATTTTAAAAAAAATCATTAGTTTCTTCGAAAAAAGGAATCAAGTGATCGGGACTTAATGCGGGAGTGCATGAAAGAACGGTTTTATTGCATTCTTAGTTTTCATGTAACTTCCTTATAAAAAGCTAGGTACCGTTAGAAAGGTCTTTTGATTTCCCACAATTCCCTCGCTTCATAATTGTACGTATCTTTAAACACTTTGTAGATACGGGCGTTTAAACCTTGAGCATACGGCAAAAATGGGGATAAATATGTTCATATCGTTTTGTTTTTCCCTATAACTTAATGAATATTAGGTCAATCTTTAAAATTTAAATACCAAAAGAACGACCGTGCATTGGTCTACAAATTATATTCATACTCTTATTAACAAAAATCAATAATTATCGAGATATAAGTAGTAAAGTGCGCTTAGGGTTGCAACTCTTTTGTTTTTCTGCAATAACTCAACTGATTCAACGCCGATCTTCAAAAACTATATATCATCTGAAAGGTCTTTCAAAGCACTACAAATTATACGCATAGTGTCTCGATAAAATATTTTTCGTTTTTGAGATATTTAAGGCCGAAGAAAAAAACGATAATTGACATGTGACCTTGACCTTAACTATTTTCCGGAAGCGGAAGTGACTGATGACAAAAAGAGGCTATGTGCACCTTCAGTGAAAATTTTATGCAAATCGGTCAAAAACTTGTCTGCCAGTGCTTAAAAAAACGTATATTTTGGATAAAAAATTTGATAACGCGTCATGACGTCATTTTACGTCATACGACGTCAGTCTTCTCAGAGTGGAAAGAAATCAATAGGACACATATTCTGTCCACATTTCATGTTTCTAGCTTATCTGAGTGCTTCGTAATACTTCAATACATTTTCTGGTCCAAAGTTCGAAACTTGGTTCAGCCATAGATCCTTGATCTTTTCAAATATTGCAAAATGTATATAATCCTACACAACAAGAAAATAATATATACATTCTGTAAAAAAATCAAGTAAATCGGTCCAGACATGACGGCTGTAGAGCGCGTACAAGCTTTTGTAGCTTTATTCAGCCCTGACGTCATATGACGTCAAATGAAAAAAAATATGACGATCAAAAGCGCCAAAGCCACTGTGCCTACTGTTAAAATTTCATGCTGCTAGCTCATCGGCAACCTGTTTTAATTTGAACCTCAAAAGGAAGAAAAAAGTAGAATAATAATAACTAGATTTCATTCGTTGATACGAATGATAGGACTTTCTGCTAAATTTGTCAAACGTAAGAGCTTTATATTGCATGGCAAAATTAACTAAACATCAATTCTTATTTTGACATCACTTTCTTACAAGTTGACTTATTTCAGTAATCTAGTTACGAAAAGAAATGTCTTTAAAATCCATTCAATTTGATTGCATTTGATTTGGGTCTATCATTAAATAGGATAAACGAATTTTGTTATTTGCATTACTCCATGATTTTTGAGTCAATCGTTAAACTTAAAGCATCAAAAGAACGACCCAATTCATATTTTCGAAAATCAATTTTTTTGAGATATAAATTGTTAAAGGCATTGGGGCTAACTGAATTTTTATATTTCAGCCATAATTCAACTGATTTAACCCCGATCAATAAAAGTTGAAAGGTCTTTCAAAGCACTTCAAATTATATGCATAGTGTCTATATAGAATATTGTTTTAGAGGTATTTAAGGCCAAAGAAAAAAATCGACAATTGAAATATGACCTTGACCGTTGCTTTCTTTGGAAACGGAAGTAGCATTATGCCATAGCATCTTATCTGCACCTTCAGAAAAAAATTCATGCAAATTAAAAATAAATCAGGCCTATAGGCCGTAAAAATAATTTAATTTCAATAAAAAAAAGTGTTTAGGACTTGTAACGACACATGACGTCATATTACGCTCATCTTCTTATAAGGTAAAACATACGTAGAGTTATATTCAGTCAAAATTTCAGCTTTCTAACTCATCTGGAAGCGATGTTATGCGTATTTGAAATTTAACGTCAATGGTTGGAATATTGGATTCGCCATAGAACCTTTGCCGTTATGAATATGGAAAGACGGACACCTGGCTACATAATTATAACGAAACATACACATTCTGTGAAAATTGAATAAAAAACGGTCGGAAAAAAATGTCTGTAGACTGCGAAAAATCTTTCGTAGACAACGTCATGTTTGACGTCATACGACGTTATAGGCATAACATAATCAATGAAATGAAATATACAGTATCTGAAATAAACGCCATTAATTTTTCATGCCCCTGGGACTTTTGCACCATATAGAAATAAACGCGTAGATATATGAAATTCTGTTTCACCTTAAGACGTCATATGACGTCAAATGACGTTCTGTCTCACTGAATAAAAAGAATTCATAAAGATTAATTTTCAGCTCAAATATCAGCTTTATAATACATCTGGAAGCGATGTTATGCGTATTTAAAATTTGACGTCAATGGTTCGAATCTTGGATTTGCCATATAACCTTTGACTTTTCGAATTTGGACAAACGGACACGGGATGCATAACTAAAGCATAACATGTATATTCTGTGAAATTTTGATAAAAATCTGTCAAAAAATAATAGCTGTAGACCGCGTACAATCTTTCTTTCCTGACGTCAAATCTGACGTAAACTAACATCACATGAATATGAAATTCAAAGCATTCCAAAGCACATGGTTTGACACATATGCAATTACATTCCCATGGTCCTGGAAACTTTACAACATATATAAATTTAGGCATAGATCTAAGAAATTCTTTTTGACCTTAAGACGTCATATGACGTCAAATGACATTCATCTTCTCAGAATGTTAATGACACTTGGAGACTTATCATCTGTGCAAATATCAGCTTTCTAAATCATCAGGAAGCGATTTTATACGCATTTTAAATTTGACGTCAATTTTTCGAATCTTGGATTCGCCATAAAATCATTCCTTTGCGAATTTGAAAAAACGGACACCGAGATGCACAACTAAAGGGTAACATACACATTCTGTGACAATTTGATGAAAATCGGTCCATAAATAATGGCTGTAGACCGCGAAAAACATTTTTAGACGACGTCAAGTTTGACGTCAAAACACGTCATAAGTAAATAAAAATCATTGATACGCAAAATGTTAAATGTGAAATATATGCTATTAAATTTTCCTTGTCTTCGTACATTTGTAACATGTAGAATTTTAACACATAAAAATTGGAAATTTCTTTTCACCTCATGAATTCATATGACGTCACATGACGTGTATCTTCACTGAATATGAATAAGACGTTGAGACCTTTATTCTGTCCAAATACCAGCTTTCTATCTCATCTGAAAGCGATTTTATACGCATTTGAAATTTGACGTCAATGGTTCGAATCTTGGATTCGCCATAGAACCATTACCATTTCGAATTTTGAAAAACGGACACCGAAAGGCACAACATACATATTCTGTGAAATTTTGATGAAAATCGGCCCAGAAATAATGGCTGTAGACCGCGTACAAACTTTTTCACCTGACGTCAAATCTGACGTTATATGACGTCATATGAATATAAAATTCATTGCATTCGAAAGCACATGGTTTGAAATATTTGCCATAAAATTTTCATTGTTTTTAGCCATTGGCAACACATCGAAATTAACACAAATACAAGAGAAAGAAAAAAAGGATAAGAACTAGATGTCATTCGTCTAAACGAATGATAGGACTTTCTGCAACCTGTGTTAATGCAAAAAGCAGAAGATAGAAGTTTCATGTAATGACTCACCTCTGGTAGTATTGCATGTTCATGCTGATTAATTGACATTATATTCCGCGAAAAATAAGCATTTAGTTACGAAGAAAAAATAATAAGTAGTAGTAGTAGTAGTATGCTTATGACGTCATATGACGTCACGACTCAAAATATATTAAGAAATTCTGCAGAACTGCAAACTATGTAAGTTTCAACTTTCTATCTCATCCCGAAGTTCTTTAGCCCTAAAATGAAATTTTTGGTCGTATGTTCGAATCTTACTTCAGCCACAATACTTCGGTTTTTCGGAATTAAGGTTAGCTGACAAAATATTCACTACTTAGTTTTAAGATGTACCATCTGTAAAAATTTGAAGAAAATCTGATTATAAATGGCGGCTGTAGAGCGAGAACACCATTTTTCACTATTTTTAGCTCTCACGTCAAGTGACGTCATAGGGTGCTGAAAATGCTGTTGCTCAAAAGCGCATACTTTACTGCAATAACTCTGAAATTTTCATTATTCTGAACAATTGGCATCATGTCGAAATCATTGCCCTAAATTAAAAATAAGTGGTATGCTTATGACGTCCTCTGACGTCACGATTCAAAATATTTGTAGAAATGCTACAGAACTGCAAACTGTGCAAGTTTCAACTTTTTATCTCATCCTGAAGCTCTTCAATCCTAAAATGAAATTTTCGGTCCTATGTTCGAATCTTGTTTCAGCCACAGAACTTCGGTCTTTCGGAATTTCGGTAAGCTGGCAGGATATGTACACCTTAGTTTCAAGGTGTACCACCTGTGAAAATTTGAAGAAAATCCGACCATAAATGGCGGATGTAGAGCGCGAATACCATTTTTCAATATTTTTAGCTCTGACGTCACATGACGTCATAGGGTGCTGAAGATGCTTTTGTTCAAAAGCGCATACTTTACTGTCATAACTCTAAAATTTTCATTATTCTGAACAACTGGCATCATGTCGAAATCATTGCCCTAAAATGAAAATGACGAAGTATGCTTATGACGTCACATAACGACATTTGACGTCACGACTCAAAATGTATTAAGAAATTCTGCAGAACTGCAAACTGTGTAAGTTTCAACTTTCTTTCTCATCCTGAAGCTCTTTAATCCTAAAATAAAATGTTCGGTCCTATGTTCGAATCTTATTTCAGCCACAGAACTTCGGTCTTTCGGAATTTCGGTAATCTGACAGGATATGCACACCTTAGTTTCAAGATGTACCATCTGTGAAAATTTGAAGAAAATCCGACCATAAATGGCGGCTGTAGAGCGTGAAAACCATTTTTCACTATTTTTAGCTGTGACGTCATGTGACGTCATAGGGTGCTGAAGATGCTTTTGTTCAAAAGCGCATACTTTATTGTCATTACTCTGAAATGTTCATTATTCTGAACAACTGGCATCATGTCGAAATCATTGCCCTAATATAAAAATTAAGAAGTATGCTTATGACGTCACATGACGACATTTGACGTCATGACTCAAAATGTATTAAGAAATTCAGCAGAACTGTAAACTTTGTAAGTTTCAACTTTCTATCTCATCCTGAAGCTCTTTAATCCTAAAATGAAATTTTCGGTCCTATGTTCGAATCTTATTTCAGCCACAGAACTTCGGTCTTTCGGAATTTCGGTTAGCTGACAGGATATGCACACCTTAGTTTCAAGATGTACGATCTGTGAAAATTTGAAGAAAATCCGACAATAAATGGCCGCTGTAGAGCGTGAACACCATTTTCACTATTTTTAGCTGTGACGTCATGTGACGTCATAGGGTGCTGAAAATTATTGAAATCAAATTTTCCTCACGTGACTAATAAGCCATAAAAATTTCATCGTCCTAGGACTATTGCAAAATATAAAAATAAGTGTTTAGTTAGGAAGAAAAAAAGATTAATAATAATAATAATAACTAGATTTCATTTATTGATACGAATGATAGGACTTTCTGCTACGTTTGACAAACACTAAAAGCGAAAAAAGTATAAGGATATCAAATTCCTTCCTTTAAATTGTTTTTTGTAGGACCATAACTTCCTTAAACTTTGAAAAATAAACTGATTGATAAACTTGGAGGATAAAAGTAAATGAAATTTTTTTTTTTATTAATTTCATTTAACTTGGCCTATTTCTATAAACTATGTAACAAAACAAATTTATTGAAAATGCTTACAATTCGATTGTCACATAATTCGGTCTAGCTTTAGAGGTTTTCAAGATATAACCAATAAATGAACTTAAAATGGAAGTGACATTGTTCCATAGGATCAACTGCACCTTCAGTAAGAATTAATGCAAATCAAACAAAAAATAAGGCATACAGGTCTTAAAACCCGTTTAATTTCAACAAAAACATACTTTGGCCTTATAAGGTCACATGACGTCATATGTCGTTCATCTTCTCAGAATGTAAATAAGACTTGAAGACATACTGAAATTTGACCTCAATGCTTCTAATCTTGGATTAGCCATAAAACCTTTGCCTTTTCGAATTTGGAAAAAAGGACACCGATTGGCACTACTAGAGCATAACATACACATTCTGTGAAAATTTGATGAAAATCCGTCCAGAAATAATGGCTATAGACCGCGTACAAACTTGTGAAGAAAACGTCAAGTTTCGTGTTATTTGACGTCATAGACCTAAGAATATCAATGAAATGAAATAATCATTATCTTAAATATATGCAGTAAATTTGTTATCCCCCTAGGACCATTGCAATATATAGAAATTAATGCGTAGATATGAGAAATTCTTTTTGACCTTATGACGTCATATGACATCAAATGAGGTTTATCCTCACAGAATAGAAAGAAGTCTTAGAGACTAATATTCAGCCCAAATATCAGCATTCTAAGTCATCTGGAAGTGATTTTATACGTATTTGAAATTTGACGTCAATGGTTCGAAACTTGGAATCGCCATAGAACTATTGCCTTTTTGAATTTGCCAAACCGGACACCGGAATACACAACAAGAGCAGTACATATACATTCTGTGAAATTTTGATGTAAATCGGTCCAAAAATAATGGCTGTATACCGCGTAAAGCCTTTTTGTCCTGACATCAAATCTGACGTTATATGACGTCACGTTAATATGAAAGAACTTGCATTCAAAAGCTCATTTTTTTTAATTAAACTTTAATTGTCCTGGGAACTTAACAACATATTTAAATTAACGCGTATATATGAGAAATTCTTTTTGACCTCGTGACATCATATGACGTCAAATGACTTTCATTTTCGCAGAATTTAAAGCCCATTTTGAGATTTATATTCTATCCAAATATCAGCTTTTTAACTCATCTGGAAGCGATTTTATACGTATTTGAAATTTGACGTCAATGGTTCGAATCTTGGATTCGCCATAAAACCTTTGCTTTTTCGAATTAAGAAAATCGGACACCGGGATACACAACTAGAGTGAAACATACACATTCTGTGAAATTTTTTTGAATATCGGCCGAGAGATAATGGCTGTAGACCGCGTACAAACTTTTGTAGACAACGTCAAGTTTGACGTCATAACACGTTTAAGTCAAATGATTATTATTGAATTGCAATATGTTCTATCTGAAGCATATGCTATTAAATTTTCATGGTGCTCCGACGTTTTCAACATATAAAAATTAACACGAAAAATTTAGAAATTTCTTTTCACCTCACGACGTCATATGACGTCGTATGACGTTCATCTTCAGAGAATGTAAAGAAAACCTAGAGGCTTATATTCTGACTAAATATCATTTATCTAACTCATTTGGAAGCGATTTTATACGCATTTGAAATTTGACGTCAATGGTTCGAATCTTTGATTCGCCATAGAACCATTGCCTTTTCGAATTTTGAAAAACGGACAGCGGGATGCACAACTAGAATCTAACATACACATCGGTCCAGAAATAATGGCTGTAATGCGCGTAAAATCTTTTGTAGACAACGTCGAGTGTGACGTCATATGACGTCATAGGCATATGAAAATCATTGAAATCAAAATTTCAGCATGTGAAGTATAAGGCATTAAATTTTCATCGTCCTTGGACCATTCAGTATGATCCCAATGGTCCAGAATTACAAAATATTTATGGATATATTGAAAATGCTTAATTTTCATATGCAATTATATTCACATCCATATGACATCAGAATAGACGTCGGATCAAAAAATTTGTAAGCGATCTGCAAGCATTATAAATTGATGATTTTTTCGAAAATTTTCAAAGAATGTATAGATTACACTCTAGATACCTAATATTTTCTGGGTATTCCGTATCAATTATATTCAGTTTGATTTAGATTTAAACGGTTTGCAGAAAGTCCTATCGTTGGCAGTGCAAACGAAATCTAGTTCATTTTTCTTCCTCTTATATTTGTGTTAATTTCGATGTGTTGCTATTGACTCAGAACAATGAAAATTTTATGGCATATATTTCAAACCATGAGCTTCCGGATGCAATAAATTTCATATTCATATGACGTCAAATAACGTCAGATTTGACGTCAGGTGTAAAAGTTTGTACGCGGTCTGCAGCTATTATTTCTGGACCGATTTCCATCAAAATTTCACAGAATGTTATGTTAGGCTCTAGTTGTGCATCGCGGTGTCCGTTTTTCAAAAGGCGAAAAGGCAATGGTTCTATGGCGAATCCAAGATTCGAACCATTGATGTCAAATTTCAAATGCGTATAAAAATAGCTTACAGATGAGCTAGAAAGATGATATTTGGACAGATTATAAGCCTCTAGAATTTCTTTATATTCTCAGAAGTTAAACGTCAAAGGACGTCATATGACGTCATGAGGTGAAAAGTAATTTCTAATTTTTACGTGTTAATTTGTATATGTTGAAAATGTACGAGCACTTTGAAAATTTAATAGCATATGCTTTAGATAGAACATTTTACATTTCAATAAAATCATTTGTCTATGACGTGTTTTGACGTCAAACTTGACGTCGTCTGAAAATATTTGTACGCGGTCTACAGCCATTTTTTCTTGGCCGATTTTCATTAAAATTTCACAGAATGTGTATGTTAGACTCTAATTGTTCATCCGGGTGTCCGTTTTTCAAAATTCGAAAAAGGAATGGTTCTATCGCGATTCCAAGATTCGAACCATTGACGTTAAATTTCATATTTCAAATGCGTATATAATCGCTTACAGATAACCTAGAAAGATGATATTTGGACAGAATATAAGTCTCTAGGATTTATTTATATTCTCAAAAGATGAACGTCATATGACGTCATGAGGTGAAAAGCAATTTCTATTTTTTAAGGTCTTACCTTTATATGTTGAAAACGTCCAAGCACCTTGAAAATTTAATAGCAAATGCTTCAGATAGAACATTTGCAATTCAATAATTTTCATTTGACTATGACGTGTTTCGATGTAAAACTTGACGTCGTCTGAAAATATTTGTACGCGGTCTTCAGCCATTATTTCTTGGCCGATTTTCATCAAAATTTCACAGAATATGTATGTTAGGCTCTAGTTGTGCATCCCGGTATCCGTTTTTCCAAATGCAAAAAGGCAAATGTTCTATGGCGAATCCAAGTTTCGAACCATTGACGGCAAATTTCAAATACGTATAAAATCGCTTCCAATTGATTTAGAAAGTTGATATATGGACTGAATATTAGTCTTTAGGGCTTATTTCTTTCCTGTGAAGATTAACGTCATTTGACGTCATAAGACGTCAGAAGGTCAAAAAGAATGTTTCATATCTACGCGTTAATTTCTATATGTTGCAAAGTTCCAAGGGGCATGAAAAATTCACAAGATATATTTAAGATACTAAATATTTCATTTCATTGATTTTCTTATGCCTATGACATCATATGACATCAAACTTTACGTTGTCTACACAAGTTTGTTTGCCGTCTACATCCTTTATTTCAGGACGGATTTTCATCAACATTTCACAGAATGTGTATATTATGCTCTAGATGTGCCAACCGGTCTCCGTTTTTCCAAATTTGAAAAAGCGAGGATTTTATGGCTAATCCAATATAAGAAGCATTGACGTCAAATTTCAGTTCAGATACGTATAAAATATCTTCCAGATAAGGTAGAAAGCTTATATTTGAACTGAATATAAGCCTACAAGTCTTCCTAACATTCTGAGAAGATGAACATCATATGACGTCATGTGACCGTATAAGGTCAATGTTAATTTTGTTAATATTAAACGGTTTTTAAGACCTGTAGGCCTTATTTTTTGTTTGATTTGCATGAATTTTTACTGATGGTGCATCATGTGATCCTATGGAACAATGTCACTTCCATTTTCTGAAAAATGTTAAGTTCAATCATTGCTTACATCTTGAAATTTTTTAATTTTACTCAAAAAAATAGTTAAATATAATGATTAAAAAATGATTTTCATTTACTTTTGAGATATCCTCCAAGATAATCAGTTTATTTTTCAAAGTTTAAGGAAGTTATGGCCCTCCAAAAACAATTAAAAGGAGGGAATTTGATATCCTTATACTTTTTTCGTTTTAAGTGTTTGTAAATTGTAGCAGAAAGTCCTATCATTCGTATCAACGAATGAAATCTAGTTATTACGGCTTTCCGCAAACTCGCGGAAAACGTAAAGGGTTTGTTATGTTTATTTTTCTTAGTATCATTATTATTATTATTATTATTCTAACCTAATTCAAGAGTTAATTTTTATATGTTGTCAATGGCCAAGGAACATGAAAATAAAATGCTTCGACAAAAAAGTATAAATTTTTAAAATAAAGTGTTTCCAATTTTCAATGACGTCAAATTACGTCAGATTTGACGTCAGCTTCAAAAAAATGTTCGCGCTCTAGAGCCTTCAATTCTGGTCCGATTATCTTGATATTTTCACATAAAATGTATTTTAGAATGTAGATGTGCACCCTGGCATTCAAACTTCCAAATTCGAAAATATAAAGATTTCATGGCAAAACCGAGATTCGAACTTAGGTCCTAAAAATATATTTTAGGTTCACAAGGCCACCAAACGGGCTAGAAGCATGAAAATTGGACAGCAAATCGGCCAAAAGGTTTGCTTTCTATTTCCTGAAGGACTTTATCTCAAGTCACGTGGTTATGACGTCATACAATAGACAAAAAGCATATTTTTGAGAAAAAAAATTGCTCTGTTATCATTACTTTTGACTCAATCTTTTTGAAAATTGTATTGCAGCGATTAAAAAGTTCAAATTTATAAATTCATTTATTTTTAATTTTCAATGACGTCAAATGACGTCAGATTTGACGTCAGCTTCAAAAGTTTGTTCTCGATCTAGAATCTTCAATTCTGGTCCGATTATCTTGATAATTTCTCAGAAGATGTATTTTAGAATGTTGATGTGCACCTTTGCATTCAATTTCCAATTTCAATAATATAAAGATTTCATGGCTAAACCGAGATTCGAACTTAGGTCCTAAAAATATATTTTAATGTTACAAGGGCACCTTATGGTTTAGAAGCATGAAAATTGGACAGCATATCGGCAAAGAGGTCTTCTTTCTATTTCTAAATGGATTTTTTCTTAAGTCACGTGGTTATGACGTCATAAAAACGACAAAAAGCAACTTTTTTTTAATTTATTTCGCTCTGGTTTCATGACTTTTGACTAAATCTTTTTGAAAATTGTTTTGCAGTGATTAAAAAGTTCAAATTTATAAATTCATTTATTTTTAATTTTCAATGACGTCAAATGACGTCAGATTTGACGTCAGCCTTAAAAGTTTGTTCGCGCTCTAGAGCCTTCAATTTTGGTCCGATTATCTTGATATTTTCACAGAAGATGAATTTTAGGATGAAGATGTGCACTTTGGCATTCAAATTTCCAAATTTGAAAACATAAAGATATCATGGCAAAACCGAGATTCGAACTTAGGTCCTTAAATTACATTTTAATGTTACAAAGCCCCCTGATGCGTTAGAAGCATGAAAATTGGACAGCATATCGGAATAGAGGTTTACATTCTTTTGTCTGAATGATTTTCTTTTAAGTCACGTGGTTATGACGTCATTTAAAAGACAAAAAGGCATTTTTAACATTTCTCTTGCTCTGGTATCATGAATTTTGAATCAATCTTAATTGAAATCTTCAGAATTGATAGAGTTAAAATTGAAGTGATGCATACTGCAAGAAATGTTTGATTTGATCGTCAATCACGTAGATGAGGTAAGCAGAGAGTAATCAGATTGGAAAAATTAAAAAATGTTATTTTTTAATACGCTTAATGTATAATATGATAGATATGCCACTTTGTTATGAAAATGATGTATGGATATTTTTCATTAGTTTTTAGTTTTTATTTAATTCTAAAGAATGGTTTGAAAAAAGAATTAGCTCTGAAAAAAAATACCTTGATATAAAATGGAAACTTTAATAATGACTATGAATGTTAAGGGTTTAGGCGAAAAATCTAAAAGGAATAAAGTTTTTCAATGGTTAAAAGATCAGCAACAATCTATATTTCTTACAAGAAACTCATTTACCTGAAAACAAAGTTGCAGAATGGCAAAAAGAATGGGGTGGACAAATATATTGCAGTGGAGTGAAAACAAATGCAGAAGGAGTAGCAATTCTCATACATCCGGGACATAAATTTGAAATAAAAGAATATAAAAATATAATAGCTGGCAGATTGCATATTGTAAGTTTAGAGATTAATGAAGATACAGTTCATCTTATTAATGTTTATGGATATAACGATGATAATACTAAATTTTCTGAGTTATATAAACTGATTGAAAGTAAGTACGGTGAAATTATCATTATTGGTGGTGATTTTAATGTGACAATAAACCCATTCATAGATAAAAATAATGGTAAAACTTATACACATAAAAAGTGCAGAGAAAAATTAAAAACAGCAATTGAAGATTTCAACTTAATTGATGTTTGGAGATATAAAAATCCTACAAAAAAGCAATTTACATGGCACTCAAATCACACTTCAACAATATCATGCAGATTAGATTATTTTCTTATATCAGAACATATACAAAACATGGTTAAAAAGTGCGTTATAAGATATGGGTATAAAACGGATCACTTTGTTCAACTAAGATTAGAATTTACCAGTCAAAAAAGAGGTCCAGGATACTTTAAATTAAATAATAGTTTAATACTTGACAAAGAATATCAAGAAAGAATCAGAAAGGAAATAAAAAATATTGTAGAGATAAGGTTTCGAAGCTAGAAAAAGATATCACTCTATCCACTAATTCAGAAAAAATCAAAGAATTATTTAATAAAAAACAATCATTAGAAAGCTTACTTGATGCAAAAATAAACGGTTTATTATTAAGAGCAAAAGCAAGACATATTGAAGGAAAGAAAAAAATAGAAAAATTAAAAAAGATAAAAAGTTATTTGAAAAAGAAGTAAAATTTTATAAGGGTATTTATCAAAGAGAGAACAACAAAAAATCAATAATAGACTTTTTCTCAATACCAAATAACAAATTAAGTAACGAAAATAAAGAATCGTGTGAAGGAAAATTAACAGAAGATGAAGTTCATAAAGCACTGAAAGAAATGAAAAACAACAAAAGTCCAGGTTCTGATGGTATAACAGTTGAATTCTATAAAAATATCTGGAATGATCTTAAAACCTACTATATAGAATCTATAAATTTCTCATATACTAATGGAAATTTAACAGAACTTCAAAAACAAGGAATAATTTCTTTAATACCCAAAACTGGGAAAGATAATACTATTTTATCAAATTGGCGACCGATAACCTTATTGAATGTCGATTATAAGATCGCAACAAAAACCATAGCTAATAGAATTAAAAAAGTCATTAACACAATAATTTCATATTCTCAAACTGGATTTATTAAAGGAAGATACATTGGGGAGAATGTTAGACTGATTTTTGAAATTATAGATTACCTTAACGAAAATAATGAGCCAGGGTTATTATTCTTTTCAGATTTTGAAAAAGCATATGATACCTTAAATCATGATTTTATATTTGAATGTCTTGAACATTATAATTTTGGAAATAGTCTTATAAAATGGATAAAACTATTTTATAATGGAATAAACAGTATTATAATAAACAATGGACATCTTTCAGACAGTTTTGAAATAAAAAAACGGAGTTAGACAGGCTGTCCGTTCTTCTTCAATTTTTGTAATATGTATTGAAATTTTATCAAATTATATAGCAATGATAGAGAAATTAAGGAATTGAACAAACAAATAGAAATAAAGCAAACATTATTTGCAGATGATGCAACATTTTTAACAATGGTCTTGAAGATTCTTTCGAGAAACTAGTACATGTAATAACACAATTTGGTCATATATCCGGTCTAAACCTTAACAATAACAAATCTGTAATATTAAGAGCAGGCACGTTAAAAAATTCAAATATTGAATTCTGTAAGGAAAAGAATTTTAAGTGGACATCGGAAACAGCAAGAACATTAGGAATTAATTTTTACAATGAAAAACAACACAATCTAACACATAATATTTATCCAAAACTTGAAGAATTTAGAAACTGTTTAAAACAATGGCAACATAGAAAACTTACACTTATGGGGAAAGTTGTAGTTATAAAAACTTTTGCTTTACCAAAACTAGTATATCCTTTTACAGTATTACCTAATCCACCTAAAGAGATTATCAATAGAATTATAAAAGATATATTTTCCTATTTATGGGACGGCAAACCTGATAAAATAAAACGTGACGAATTGTATCAAAATTATAGAGAAGGGGGGTTAAAATTGACGGATATAAATTTTTTCTTAAATGCATTGAAAGCTAGCTGGATTAAACGATTATTAGATACAGAAAATAAGGGATGCATGAAAAGTATATATAAAAACATTATTGACAACCTCGGTGGGAAAGTACTTTTGGAAGGTGAATTAACTGAAAAAAATTTTTGACAGACGTTTTAATAAGTTGGTATAACATAAAGAAACATTATGAAAATAATATAAATCATATCGTATGGAATAATTCAAATATAAGAATTAACATGAAAACTGTTTTCTGGAGGTCATGGTACGAAAAAGGTATTAAATTTATTGACAATTTATATGACTTTCGAACAAATAAATATTATGATTTTGAAAGTTTTTCTGAAATATACAATATTCCGAAAGAAGATTATCTTAAATATAACCAGCTTATTCAAAATATACCAGAGGATCTTAAGCAAAATATAAAGATAGATTTTTTAATGGAAAATAGAAGAACATCACTAGTAGACGCAATAAATAAGATACAAAATATTTGTAAAGTCTTTTATAATTATCAATTAACAAAAAGACAGAAAAATGAAATTAAATCTGAAAACAATTGGCATAAATGGTTAAATAAAAGTGATTTAAATTGGGAAAATATATATATGCAAGGTTATATATCAACGATAGACGTTTCTTTACGATGTTTTCAGTATAAATATTTAAAATGTTTAATAGCCACAAATGAATACTTGTTCAAATGTAACATTGTCGAATGTCAATTATGTGATTTATGTAATATGCATGTTGAAACGATTGAACACTTATTTTGGTCGTGTAAAGAAACTCAATATATGTGGAATCGTTTATTAAACCATTTATTTAAAAAAGGTATACATGTTTCACTTGACTTTGAAATTGTAAGTTTTGGATATGACAAAACAATGAGTAATTATATTTTTTTAAAATAATTTTCACTTGACTTTGAAATTGTATTATTTTTGTATATTTTTTTTTAAATTATAATGTATAAAAATATTTCTATAAGTGATTTTTTCATACTAAAGTTTGGGAACTATAGGATAGCTAAACATTTGAAGACTGTAAGAGAGAAATACATTAACATTAAAACTTTATAAACGGTCGTTATAGGGAGAAAAACGGTACATATATATTTTGACATGTCATTGTTCAAATTGTTGCATATTATATTTGTACTGTACATTTGTAAAAACGTTTTTGTTATAATAAATGATAAAAAAAAAAAGAAATGTTTGATTTGTCAAGTGGTTGTGACATCATGAATATTAAAGCAAGAGTTATTTTTAAAAAAAATCCTATAAAGTCGCCAATTAGATCAATGAACTTAAAATGTTCAAGAATGTCGAAAATTAGTACGTTCATAAGGGTTTGAAAATTTTAAGTTATTACGTCATCAAACATGGCAGATATTCATGTTTGATGGAACGTTAACTTGAAAATGTGAAAACAAACCTGTTCACAGTCTCGAAGATATTTTTTTCTGGATTAATAGAACGTTAGCTAATCATGTCCTTCCAAAACAGATATTTTTCTTTAGTCAATTGATTTTGCCGTGGTTGAAATATTTAAAATAATTCATTTCAATTTGTATTCACGCTTCAGCGTCATGAGTATTGTGGCAATCTAAAGCATACCTTAAGGAATTTATGTTGTGTCACTTGATTATGACAACATTGATTTGTAAGCAAAATACATTAAAAAAATCATAAGATTGGACATATTAGTGATTACGTTATCAAACATGACCTATTCATGTTTTTCTTTATAGGGCTAATTCATGAAAATATATTAATTTGAAGAAAGAAATGAAAGCGGTCATTGGGTTGGTTGAGCAAGATCCGATTGTTCTTTTGCAGGAATGAGTGCCTGCGTTGAATAGTGAATTGTGGTACATTTTTGCTAAAAGAGTCGCATTTACGATGAATTAGTAGAATTATACTACAGCCAGAAAACCTATACGGAAAACTTATTGCATTTGCTTTCACGGCTTTCTGCAAACCTTAAAAAAATGACAAATACATGCATATCTACCTACTGATTTTTTATGTTTTCTGAACAGTTTCTTTTTCTTAATCTGTAAAAATAAGCAAATATATAAAGCAAATGAATTGTTGAAAGTTTCAAGACGTTTATAACGTTAATTACATAGAAATAAGAATTTATTTTCATGATTTTGCTTACACCTCTTACTTTATTTCCATCTATTTTTGCAAACGTAAAACTTTAAATTTAAATTTTTTTTCTTTTTTACAATTTCAAGGTAAATTGCAATGAATATTTGGTTAGTCATATGCTTACGAAGAAAAAGATATTAAATAAAGAATAAAAAAATTAAAATCGATTGAATAACGTAAGAAAACAATCTTGAGGATAGTATTATCTTAAAATTTTCCTGTTTTTTTTTCTGCATGAAAGTAAACGGTTGCGTAATCACATAAGATCCATATTTATGCTTTCTCAATATCTTCTTAAGAAAATGAAAATAAAAAGAAAAAAGATTTAAAGCTGATTTTTGAAAATTGGACAGCTTATTGGCACAGAGGTCTACTTTCGTTTTTCTGAAGATTTCCTTTTTTTAAAGGACACAATCCTATTTTTTTTCAAAGATTTCTTTCGGTCTGGCATCATCCATTTTGAGTCAATTTTAATGAAATTGAAAAAAAACCTTTTACATTCAACCATTTTAATTTTCATTGGCGTCATATGACGTCAAATTTGACGTCAGCTTCAAACTTTTCTTCGCGCTCTAGAGCCTTCAAATTTGGTTCGATTTTCTTGATATTTTTACAGAAGATGTTTTTTAGGATGTAGATGTCCACCTTGGCATTCAAATTTCCAAATTCGAAAAGATAAAGATTTCATGGCAATACTGAGTTTCGAACTTTGGTCAAAAATTAAATTTAAATGTTACAAAGCACCCTGATACGTAACAAGCATGAAAATTGAACAGCATATCGGCATAGAAGTTTATATTCTATTTTCTGAATGATTTTCTCTTTAATCACGTGGTTATGACGTCATTAAAAGGACAAAAAAACATTTCTTTTAAAAGATTCCTTTCGCTCTGGTATCATGAATTTTAAGTCAATCTTAATTAAATCTTCAGAATTGATAGAGTTAAAATTTAAGTGATGCATGCTGCAAGAAATGTTTGTTTTGTCACGTGATTATGACGTCATGCTTACTTAAGCAAGAATTATTTTGAAAAATCATATAAAATCGCCAATTAGACCAATGAACTTAAACTTTTCAAAAATGTCGAAACTTAGTCCATAAATAAGGTCTTGAAAATTTCAAGTGATTACGTCATCAAACATGGCAGTTATTCCTGTTTGATGGAATGCTTACTTGAAAATGTGAAAACAAACCTGTTCGCATTCTCGAAGATACTTTTTTTTCTTGATTAATAGAGCGTTAGCTGAACATGTCCTCGAAAATAGAATATTTTTCTTTAGTTACTTGGTTTTGACGTCGTTAAAATATAAAAATCATTCATTTCAATACGTATTCGCGCTCCAGCGTCATGAGTATTGATGCCAATCTTAAGCATACCTTTAGGAATTTATGTTGTGTTACTTGTTTATGACAACATTGATGTGTAAGCAAAATATATTTAAAAGATCAAAATATTGTATATATATTAACCTTAAATAAGTAACATGCGCAAAAAGTCCAGAAATTTCAAGTGATTACGTTATCAAACATGACTTATTTATGTTTTTCGTAAAAGGGCTAATTCATGGAAATCTATTAATTTGAAGAAATGTAAGTGGTCATTGGGTTGGTTGAGCAAGATCCGATTGTTCTTTGGCAGAAATGCCAGCGTTGAATAGTGAATTGTGATACGTTTTTGAGCAAATTAGTCGCATTTACGATGAATTAGTATAATTATACTAAAGCCAGAAAACCATTACGGATATCTTATTGCATTTGCTGTCACGACTTTCTGCAAACCTGAAGAAAATGACAAATACATGCATATCTTCCTATCGATTTTTTATGTTTTCTAAATGTTTAACGCTTTCTTTTTCTAAATCTGTAAAAATAAGCAAATATACAAAGCAAATGAATAGTTGAAAGTTTCAAGACGTTTATAACGTTAATTACATAGAAATAAGAAATATTTTTATGATTTTGCTTACACCTCTGCCTTTGTTTCCATCTAATTTTGCAAATGTAAAACTCAATCAATTTAAAGGTTGAAAGTCATCGATTTTAAAGTATTTTTTTTTCTTTTTTACAATTTCATTTGTGGATCAAAATGCAATGAATACATGTTAAGTCATATGCTAACAAAGAAAAAGATATTAAATTAAGAATAAAAAAAAACTTTTAAAATCGATTGAATAACGTAAGAAAAAGATTCTTGAGGATAGTTTTATCTTAAAATTTTCCTGTTGTTTTTTTCTGCATGATAGTAAACGGTTGTGTAATCAAATAAGATCCATATTTATGCTTTCTCAATATCTTCTTAAGAAAATGAAAATAAAAAGAAAAAGATTTAAAGCTGATTTTTGAACATAAGTATATATAATTTATGATAATGGTGATTTACATATTTATTCTTACATTATAATGCATCATTATTCCATTTCTTTGTATTAATTTATATATTCTATACCTTAAAAATAAGCAAACGGAAAGCCGTTGTAACTTAAACTAACGACTTCTAGTTCTTATATGGACTTTCTGCCTACAGGCAGAACGTCCTATTGGGTTTGTACTGTTTTTTATTAGGGCTTTCTGCCTCAAGCAGAAAGACCTATTGGGATAGTTATGTTTTTCCTTATTAGGACCTTCTGCCCTTTCGGCAGAAAGTCCTATTGGGTTTGTACTGTTGTTTTATTATTTGGACTTTCTACCCTTTCGGCAGAAAGTCCTATTTGGTTTGTACTGTTTTTTATTATTCGTCTTCTTATTATTCTTTTTTTCTTCCTGCCTTCTTAATTTTCATTTTTGGGCAATGATTTCGACATGATACCAATTGTTCAAAATAATGAAAATTTCAGAGTTATGACAGTAAAGTATGCGCTTTTGAACAAAAGAATTTTCAGCACCCTATGACGTCATGTGACGTCAGAGCTAAAAATAGTGAAAAATGGTGTTCACGCTCTACAGCGGCCATTTATGGTCGGATTTTCTTCAAATTTTCACAGATGGTACATCTTGAAACTAAGGTGTGCATATCCTGTCAGCTAACCGAAATTCCGATGTTCTGTGGCTGAAATAAGATTCGAACATAGGACCGAAAATTTCATTTTAGGATTAAAGAGCTTCAGGATGAAATAGAAAGGTGAAACTTACACAGTTTGCAGTTCTGCATAATTTCTTAATATATTTTGAGTCGTGACGTCAAATGTCGTTATGTGACGTCATAAGCATACTTCTTAATTTTCATTTTAGGGCAATGATTTCGACATGATGCCAGTTGTTCAGAATAATGAAAATTTCAGAGTTATGACAGTAAAGTATGCGCTTTTGAACAAAAGCATTTTCAGCACCCTATGACGTCATGTGACGTCAGAGCTAAAAAATTGAAAAATGGTGTTCGCGCTCTACAGCCGCCATTTATGATCAGATTTACTTCAAATTTTTACAGATGGTACATCTTGAAACTAAGTAGTGAATATTTTGTCAGCTAACCTTAATTCCGAAAAACCGAAGTAGTGTGGCTGAAGTAAGATTCGAACATACGACCAAACATTTCATTTTAGGGTTAAAGAACTTCGGGATGAGATAGAAAGTTGAAACTTAAACAGTTTGCAGTTCTGCATAATTTCTTAAAATATTTTGAGTTGTGACGTCATATGACGTCATAAGCATACTACTACTACTACTATTACTTTTTTTTCTTCGTAACTAAACGCTTATTTTTCGTTGTTGCAATTGTCCTAGGACGATGAAATGTTTATGTCTTATTAGTCACGTGAGGAAATTTTGATTTCTATGATTTTCATATGTCTATAACGTCATATGACGTCACACTTGACATATGCTACAAAAGTTTTTATGATTATTGAACTGATTTATGAACATATGCCTTAGACGCTGAAATTTAGATTTCTATTTTTTATGACGTCACAATTGAAATTGGCAACTGAAGTTTGTACACCATCCAGAGCTATTATTAATGACCCGATTTTCATTAAATTTTAACAGAATATGTATATTAGGATTTATTTGTGCATCCCGGTGTCTGTTTTAAAAATTAAAAAAGTCGAAGGTTCTATTGCGAATCCATGATTCCAACCAAGGACGTCAAAATTTAAATGTTTATAAAATCGGTTTTATATGAGATAGAAAGTTGAAATTTTGTCAGTATGTTGGTCTCTGGATGACTTTAACATTTTGTGAAAATGAAAGTCATTATTCTTATTCTTATTCTTTTTTTCTTTCTCTTGTATTTATGACGTCAGATTTGATGTCAGGTAAAACAGATTGTACGCGGTCTACAGTCATTAGTTCTGGGCCGATTTTCATCAAAATTTCACAGAATGTGTATGTTAGGCTCTAGTTGGGCCTTGCGGTGTCCGTTTTTCAAAATTCGAAAATGCAAAGGTTTTATGGCGAATCCAAGATTCGAACAATTGACGTCAAATTTCAAATGCGTATAAATTCGCTTCCAGATAAGTTAGCGAAAGATGATATTTGGTCAGAAAATAATAGTCACTAGGAATTCTTTAGATTGTCTGAAGATGAACGTCATACAACGTCATATGACTTCATGAGGTGAAAAGAAATTTCTAAATTGTACGTGTTAATTTTTATATGTTGAAAACGTCCGAGCACCATGAACATTTAAAAGCATATGCTTCTGATAGAACATATTGCATTTCAATAATATTCATTTGACTTATGACGTAATTTGACGTCAAATGTTTGTACGCGGTCTACAGCCATTATTTCTGGGCCGATTTCATCAAAATTTCACAGAATGTGTATGTTACACTCAAGTTGTGCATCCCGGTGTCCGTTTTTCCAAATTCGAAAATGCAAAGGTTTTATGGCGAATCCAAGATTCGAACCATTGACGTCAAATTTTAAATACGTATAAAATCGCTTCCAGATGAGTTAAAAGGCTGTTATTTAAATAGTTTATAAGTCTCTAGGTGGGATTTAAATTTAAACGTCATAAGGTCAAAAAGAATTTCTCATATATACGCGTTAATTTAAATACGTTGTTCAGTTCCCAGGACAATTAAAATTTAATGGCACATACATAATTAAATGAGCTTTTGAATGCAAGGTCTTTCATATTAACGAGACGTCATATAACGTCAGATTTGACGTCAGGACAAAAATGCTTTACGCGGAATACAGCCATTATTTCTGGACCGATTTACATCAAAATTTCACAGAATGCATATGTACTGCTCTTGTTGTGTATTCCGGTTTCCGGTTTTGCAAATTCAAAAAGGCAATAGTTCTATGGCGAATCCAAGATTCGAACCATTGACGTCAAATTTCAAATACGTATTAAATCACTTCCAGATGACTTAGAATGTTGATATTTGGACTGAAAATTAGTCTCTAAGACTTCTTTCTATTCTGTGAGGACGAACCTCATTTGACGTCATATGACGTCATAAGGTCAAAAAGAATTTCTGACATCTATGCGTTAATTTCTATATATTGCAAAGGTCCCAGGGGTATGACAAATCTACTGCATATATTTAAGATAATGATTATTTCATTGATATTCTTATGTCTATGCCGTCATATGACACCAAACTTGACGTTTTCTTCACAAGTTTATACGCGGTCTACAATCATTATTTCTGGACGGATTTTCATCAAAATTTTACAGAATGTGTATGTTACTCTCTAATAGTGCAAATCGGTGTCCGTTTCTCCAAATTCGAAAAGGCAAAGGTTTTATGGCTAATTCAAGATTAGAAGCATTGATGTCAAATTTCAGTATGTCTTCAAGTCTTCTTTACATTCTGAGAAGATGAACGTCATATGGCGTCATGTGACCTTATAAGGCCGAATTTTTTTTTTGTCGAAATTAAACGGTTTTTAAGACCTGTATGCCTTATATTTTTGTTTGATTTGCATTAATTCTTACTGAAGGTGCAGCATATGATTCCATGGAACAGTGTCACTTCCATTTTAAGTTCAATTATTGCTTATATCTTGAAAACCTCTCAAGCTAGACCGAATTATGTGACAATCGAATTGTAAGCATTTTCAATAACTTTGTTTTGTTACATACTTTATAGAAATAGGCTAAGTTAAATGAAATTAATAAAAAAATGATTTTCATTTACTTTTCAGATATCCTCGAAGTTAATCGGTTTATTTTTCAAAGTTTATGGAAATTATGGCCCTACGAAAACAATTTTAAGGAAGGAACTTGATATCCTTAGACTTTTTTCGCTTTTAGTGTTTGTCAAATGTAGCAGAAAGTCCTATCATTCTTATCAACGAATGAAATCTAGTTATTCTTTTTTCTTCCTCTTATATTTGTGTTCATTTCAATGTGTTGCCAATGGTTCAGAACAATGAAAATTTTATGGCATATATATCAAATCATGAGCTTTCGAAAGCAATAAATTTTATATTCATATGATGTCACATAACGTCAGATTTGACGCCAGGTGAAAAAGTTTGTATGCGGTCTACAGCCATTAGTTCTGGATCGATTTTCAACAAAATTTCACAGAATGTGTATGTTACGCTCTTGTTGTGCATCCCGGTGTAAGTGTTTCCAAATTCGAAAAGGCAAAGGTTTTATGGTGAATCCAAGATTTGAACCATTGACGTCAAATTTCAAATACGTATAAAATCGCTTCCAGATGAGCTAGGAAGCTGATATTTGGACTAAATATTAGTCTCTAGATTTTCTATACATTCTAAAAAAATGAACGGCATATGACGTCACATGACGTCATAATGCTAATAAAACTTTCGTATTAAAACTTAACGGTTTTTAAGCCCTGTAGGCTTTATTTTTTGTATGATTTGCTTGAAATTTTGAGTGAAGATGCAGTATTCGATTCTATGGAGCCATGTCACTTTCGTTTTCGGAAAATCCCAAAGGTCAAGGTCATATATCAATTATCGGGTTTTCCTTCGGCCTTAAATATCTCAAAAACGGTTAATATTCTATCGAGACACTATGCACATAATTTGTAGTGTTTAGAAAGACCTTTCAGATGATATTTAGTTATTGATAATCGGGTTTGAATCAGTTGAGTTATGGCGGAAAAACGTAAATTTGGTAACCCTCAGTGTGTGTAACAGTTTATATCTCGAAAACCTTTGATTTTTGAAAATATGATGATGAATATTATTTGTAAAGCGTGAATTTTAACGATTATTTTGGTACCTAAAGTTTTGAAATTGATCAAAGTATCAAAAATAAGAATTTAAACATGTATATTTTAACGATTTTGCCGTCATGTCAGAGTTTACGGCTTATATCTTAAGAATCATTAGAAATAAGTCCTTACATTAAGCAAGTGAGATGTAGAGAATTTTAAGACGATTATCTTGGCAACTAGAGTTTTGAAATTAATAAAAAAAATAAGGAAGTTACATAAAAAATACGAATATAAACCCAAGCGTAAGAATTTTCGAAAAATATCCTACTTTCGCTTTCACGTTAATTGAAGCGTTTTCGGAAAATATGTAAGTTTACAGATATCTATTAGTCATATACCTTGCAAAAAACGTTTTACTTATATCATATTGATATTAATAGCTAAACAAGCGTACCTTTCCCGGTGGCTGAGTGGTTAGAGCGTCCGCCTCGGGAGCGGGAGGTCGTGGGTTCGATCCCCGACCACGACATACCAAAGTCGTAAAAAAATGTACTGTTATAGCTCTCTTGCTTGGCGCTCAACATATAAGGGTAGTTGCAGGACTGGTTAGCTCGGTATCAGGATGTTGTGACTGGGTGTGGTATCATGCCACATGTCTACGGCGTGATACTGCAGTGTGGCAGCACTATACCCGCATGAAGTAGACATCGTCTCCAAATGACTGAAATACTGTCGGTGGGACGTTAAACCCAACAAACAAACAAACAAACTTAACAAGTGTTGACAATGATTTAATGTTGTGTCAAATCATTTTATTTACGTTACTTATACATATCAGGTGCAGCATTGCGTTACCCATAATCCTTTGAGCGTTATGACACATGTCATTTAGACCGTTGTTGAAACATTGCAATTTCCCGACATCATTGTTGCATCAATCCAAATTTATGATAAATGATAAGCTATGTGAAAATATATGTTATAGTACAATGTAATTTAATTGCCAGCTTGAGATACCATGGGCGTGTATAAGTGTAGACGTTTGAAACAAAATGATCAACACATGTCATCCGTTCAAGACGCTGCAAGCTAATTTGTCCGTTAGCTAAAAGCGCAAAATGGAGTAACTTTGTTTAGAGTTTGCCCGCTATTTCTATCTAATCAGTGAGCCCAAAATTTCAAATTCCTGGTCGATTTAATTTGTTAAGAGTTCGTGATTATGCGAGACTTGTCTACTTAATTGTTATTTAACTGTTAAGAATTTACGGCGAAATGCGCATGTCATTATTTCAAATTATGCTCCGCCCTATTCACGTGATATCATATATGGCAGTGTTTCCTACACCGATCCCTACACACGAGGTGTGCATACTGGCGCATGTTGACGTCTTTTGTAAACATTTAGCAAAGTTGCTTAAATAATTATGTTTATAGATAAACATTTACATAAGAATGAGGAGTTTCGGAAATATTTTTTGCAAAGGGACTCCTAAGGAAAGAAAAAGATGCTAAATTAATTACTAAAATACAAGTACAGTTTATTAGGTTTAACGTCCCACCGACAGAATTTAAGTCTTTTGGAGACAATGTCTACTTGAGACAAATGTAGTGTTGTCACACAGCACAGTATCACGTCGTAGACAGTTGGCATGATACAACACCCAGTCACATTATCCGGACACCGGGCCATCAGTCCTGGAACTACCCTTATTAAGCTAAGCGCCAACCAAGTTAGCTATACCAGTACCTATGTTTACGAATTTGGTAAATACAAGAATTGAAATAATTGATATAACGTTTTTAAACAACTTACATATCATATATTAACTCGTTTGATTTGGTATTTCCGGGGTATTCCTAGCCTTGATATCTTCCGCTGACACCGACTTTTTTAAACGATTATTATTTACATATTTTGTTCTTTCCTTAATGTCAATCAGTTGATATTTTCTGATTTCTTAACTAATTAAAACAAGATTAATAAATAAAAAACAGCCATCACATAAATTGATTGAAATCTGAAAAAGAAATGAGCCGACGGTCAAAAAATGCGCGAAATATATGTGTTACATCCATATTTGGAAAGCACGTGCACGTGTGTGAATACTTTAACAACACGCTGACGCTTCTTAACTGTTAAATTCCCTCTTAATAAACACTAACTATAACGTACTACAGTCGTCTCCATCGTATGTACAAGTATTATTGAAATTTAACTCACGAGGCTACACGCGTCGACGATTCTATTGCATGGTAGCATTTAAGGTTTTATTCCCGCGGCTGTACACTAAATTAAATAAAAGAATTTTGATATGCAGAATTAATAGGTTTAAGTTTAATTGCTTATATTTTGAAAACCTATAAAACTAGACTCAAATATGCTACAATTAAATTTCAGGACATATATTTTGGTACCTAGAATACTAAAATTGGAATCTCTCAGCCCCTCACCGCTGTGGGTTCGAATCCCGGTAGGGGCTCCGGATTTTTCATGTGAGGAAGCCTTCTATCTGGCTTGCGGTAGGTCGGTGGTTCTATCCGGGTACATGTACCTCTGTGTACTCGGGGTCTTCCTCCACCTGTAATTAGCTGGACGTCGCTATATGATTGAAAGATTCTATCGCAGCGACGGTAAACCCCAATACAACAACAACAACTAAAATTGGTCAAGTTATAAGAAAGCGATATCAAAATAAAGATTGATTTATTTTTGCCATATGGCTTACGCATGAGAAGTCCATACGAAAAAAAGAGTAAAAGGTAGGGAATTTAATATATATTTTTTCTAGCGGTATTAATCTTTATATTTAAAAATGTTGCAGAAAGTCCTATCATTCGTATCAACGAATGAAATCTAGTTTCTTATTATTATTAGGGCTTTCTGCCTAAAGCAGAAAGTCCTATTGGGTTTGTTATGTTTTTTTTATTATTATTATTTGTCCTCCTTTTGAGGTTCAAATTAAAACAGGTTGCCAATAAACCAGCAGTATGAAACTTTAACAGTAATCAGAGTGACTTTGGCCCTTTTGATGGCAACAATTTTCATCTTCATATGACGTCATTTGACCTCACAGTTCAAATAAGTTACCAAATTTGGTTCGCGCTCTGCAGCCGTCAATATAGGTCCGATTGACTTGATATTTTAACATAATGTTGAGGTTGGGATGTAGATATGCATACATTCTTGAATTTTTAAAATTCCGAAAGTTCGAGATTTTATGTCAAAATCGATATTCGAACTTTGGTCATAAAAATATAATTTCGTGTTACAAAGGCACCTGATGAGTTAGAAGCTTGAAAATTGGATAACCTATGTGTCCTGAGGTCTTCTTTGTATTACTTGACAACTGACGTCGTGTGACGGCATTTGACGTCACACTGTGGTAAGAAATTTTACTTTCGAAATTAGCGGCTTTTAGGACCTGCAGGAAGCAGACAGATTGGCATGTTACTTTTACTTAATGTGCAACCTCGTGTCCCACCGTGCATGGTGACCTCCGTTTCCGGAAAATCGTAAAGGTCAAGGTCATATGTCAGTTTTAGGTGGGTTTTTATTCGGCCATCGGTATCTCAAAAATGAAAATTATTCTACCTTGAAATTATCAGTAAATTTTGTAGTACTTTGAAAGTCCTTTCAGGTGATATTATGTTTTTGAAGATCGGGGTTCAAACGGTTGAGTTATGGCAAAAAACAAAAGTGTCTGGGGACATTGCACAAGGCCTGTATATGACATCTATGATTTTGAGGTAATGAAGTCAAAGGACAAGGTCACAATGACACTAAGGTCATTATAGCAGAAAGTCACATCGTTTGTTCGGGACAAACGAAATCTAGTTATTATTTGTCCTCCTTTTGAGGTTCAAATTAAATCAGGTTGTCAATAAACCAGCAGCATGAAATTTTAACAGTGATCAGAGTGACTTTGGCCCTTTTGAATGCATTAATTTTCATCTTCATATGACGTCATGTGACGTCACAGTTGAAAAATGCTACCAAATTTGGTTCGCGCTCTGCAGCCGTCAGTATTAGTTCAGACGGCCTAATATTTTCACAGAAAGTGTAAATTAGGATGTAGATGTGCATACTTACGGAACTTGTCAAAATTCAAAAAGTTCGAGATTTTATGTCAAAATCGAGATTCGAACTTTGGCCATAAAAACATAATTTCGTATTACAAAGGCTACTGATGAGCTAGAAGCATGACAATTGGACAGCATATGTTTCTTGGGATCTTCTTTGTCTTCCATGACAACTGACGTCGTATGACGTCATTTAACGTCAGAACGTGATAAGCAATTTTGCATTTAAAATAACCGGCTTTTAGGCCCTGCAGGCTTTATTTTTTTAAGCGATTTACATGTTACCTTCATTGAATGTGCAACTTAGTGTCCCGATGAACATGGTGACATCCGTTTCCGGAAAATCACAAACGTCAAGGTCATATTTCAGTTATCGGTTTTTTCTTCGGCCTTAAATATCTCAAAAACGAAAAATATTTTATCGAGACACAATGTGTATAATTTGCAGTGCTTTGACAGGCCTTTCAGATGATATATAGTTTTTGAAGATCGGGGTTGAATCAGTTGAGTTATTGCAGAAAAACAAAAATGTTGCAACCCTAAGCGCACTTTACTATTTATATCTCGATAATTATTGATTTTTGTTAATAAGAGTATAATATAATTTGTAGATTAATGCCTGGCCGTTATTTTGGTGTTTAAATTTTAAAGATTGACCTAATATTCATTAAGTTATAGGGAAAAACAAAACGATATGAACATATTTATCCCCGATTTTTGCCGTATGCTCAAAGTGTTTAAAGATACATACAATTATGAAGCGAGTGAGTTGTGGGAAATCAAAAGACCTTTCTAACGGTACCTAGCTTTTTAAAATTAGACGTAATATAAGGAAGTTACATGGAAAATAAGAATTCAGTAAAACCGTACTTTCATGCACTCCCGCAGTAAGTCCCGATCACTCGATTGCTTTTTTCGTAGAAACTAATATTATTTTTTTTAATAACATAATGAGCAATTATTTTTTTTGCATGATATAATGCAGTTCTAATGATATGCAGATTTTAATGATCGGACAATAAATTATAAAGTTATTTGTCCAAAGGCAATAGACATGAACATCTTTTAGCCGATTTTTGCCGTTTTCTTGAAAAATAACTTTCTATATCTCAAAACCCGTAATAGAAAAGTTGAAACATGAAACACGTGAAATGTTGGAAATTTAAAGGCGTTTTAAAATTGGACATCGGACATCCTATAAGAAGTTAGATGAGAAATAAGAATTCATTTAAACCGTTTTTTTCATGCATCTCTGCAGTTAGTCCCTATCATTTGATTGCTTTTTTCTAAGAAACTATTAATTTTTGAAAATAACATAAAGAATAGTATTATTAGCGTGATGCAATGCGTTTCTAATGGTATGCAAATTTTAATGATCGGACCATTAATTATAAAGTTATTTGTCGAAGGGCAATAATAGACATGAACATCGTTTTGCCGATTTTTTGCCATTTCCTTGAAAAATAACTTTCTATATCTCAGAACACGTAACAGAAAAGTTGAAACATGAAACACGTGAAATGTTGGAAATATAAAGGCCTTTCTTTTTTAAAATTGGACATCATATAAGGAAGTTGGATGAGAAATAAAAATTAAGAAGCTATTAATTCTTAGCTCACCTGAGCACATGTGCTCAAGATGAGCTATAAGAATCGATGAATGTCCGTTGTCCGTCCGTCCGTCCGTCCGTCAATCCGCCGTCCGTCCGTCCGTCGTCTACAATTAGTTTGTTTGCACTCTAGCATCTTCATTTCTTAAGCAATCATCTTCAAACTTTATGAAAATGTTAATTACCATAAAATCTTGGTCAAGTTCGATTATGGCTGATATCGGCCTATTAGGTCAGGAGTTATGCTCCTTTTAATATTGAAAAAAGCTAGATTTCACATTGTCATTGACACTTTGCACTTTAGCATCTTCATTTTATTAAGCAATCATCTTCAAACTTTATGAAAATGTTTCTTACCATAACATTTTGGACAATTTTGATTATGGCTGATATCGGCCCATAAGGTCAGGAGTTATGCCCCTTTTGATATAAAAAATGTAATATTTCACTTTATTTGCACTCTAGCATCTTCATTTCTGAAGTAAACATCTTCAATTTTTAGAACAATGTCTATAGCCATATTCTTTCTGCCAAGTTCGATAATGGCTGACATCTGCCAATTAGGTCAAGAGTTATGCCCCTTTTGATGTTTAAATTTGTGTGTTTTAAGCCATAATTTATCAGTCAAGTTTGACTTCAAATTTCGACAACAGGCTCTCTTTTGTTCGTGGAATTATAAATAATCTGATGTATTATGTCTTCAGTACAACTATGTTATAATTTAGTAACTTGTACAAGTAATGAAAGCAGTTTTTCTAAGGTGAGAGTCTTCAGGGCCACCATGGCCCTCTTGTTGAAAATATCATAAAGAACAATATTTTTATCATGATTCAATGCGGTTCTAATGCTATACATATCTTAATGATCGGTCTATTAATTATTAAGTTATTAGTCGAATGGTAGTAGTTGACATGAATATCTTTTTGCCGATTTTTGCCTTTTTGGGGGAGGAATAACTTTATATATCGCAAAAACAGATAGGTTTAAACATAAAGTAAGTACATGTTTGAATTCAGACGACCTTTCTAACGGTACCTGGGTTTTTAAAATCGGACATCATAGTTGCATGAAAGTAAGAATTTCTGAAAAAAAAGACAACATTTTTCCTTGTGCTTCTGCAGTTGATCCCACAAATTATTCTAAATTTGATTTCTGTTACATTAAAGGTAAAATGTGATACAGTAATTTTTTTAATGCTCTGTGCCCCCTTCAATTGAACAAGAAACTTCAATGAAGATATGAGAAATGAATATTTCGTAGAAAAGGAATCTTGTATACCTTTTTAGCATGTTAAGAGGACTAGTGATACTTCATTCCCTTGCAGAACACGAAGATTGAGTATTATAGACCCTTCTTAATATTATCTCATGCATATTCAGTAAGGTAACCAGAACGAGGTTTAGATGGGTCAGTCCAGACTCAGTTGTAAACAAACTCAGCAGCTTACACTGATAGAGACGTCAGTGGTGTACATATTTACACAGGTTTAAGCTTTGTTGAGGCCTAGAAAATTATTAAATAACTTACATTTTCATCATAGAAGTAGTCCTTGAACAAAAAATCCAAGTTTTACAGTGAAGACTATCTACATTAAGACAGTTTCCATTCATCCACTATTTAAATCACAGAATACCTAATGAGCCCAGCCATGTATATTTCAAAAACACACAACCTGCTGACCAGATGTAAACACATGGTTAAACTAATTCTCAACACCTACAATAAAGCCATTAAGCTTACATTCCATTGTAGATAAGATAACCTTTTAGACAATAACATATAAATTACCAGCTTCTTTTGGGCACCTAGCTAACAGTATCCCAAATGTCTGTTTCAGTTCATGATAATACTGATGTATGCAGCAAATGCCACAAATCTCAAAGAAAGAATAAAACTTCACATACTTAAATGTTTAAGCCATTTTAATCAAGAATGGAATTAAATCACACATTTCTTTGTAATATAATATTAAATTTAAAGACTATGACATACGTTTTCCTCATTTTCTCGAGACTCGAACAGAAACCCCCAAAACCAATTACACTGTATTATATATTAACAATAAATTATGGGTGAAATAAACTTTTATAAGATATATTTTCAGTGGATAGCATAAATATTTAGTTCAGTTGTATGAAAGTTTGTTTTTTCTCTTCAGGCAGCTTGAAGTTTAAAGTAATCTGTATAAATGTAAAATAAATGCATTATTTCATTTCATATAATACTAGTTGCAAAATGTGACTGTCAAATTAGGTAAATGTGTATGTTGCAAGCATATTACGGGCTTACTCTTAACAGATTGCTGGGTTAAAAATAATAGGTCCAGAGGATATTAATACATCTTTACACTATATTTAAGAGGCAAGGAACCTCAGGACCATGAAGTTTGTGGTTATTCGAGCCATAACCCAGCCATAGAATCCAGATCCATTCATTCCAGGTTATATACTAGTAACCTGGCCAGTGAGAGACCAGGTCAAGTATAAAACATAGTCACAACTAGCTAGCTCCCACCAAGTCTTGACCAGCTTTAAATGACTCCATTCTAAATTTCCAACAAACGTTGCATAAAAATAGTATTTTAAGCAGAAGATGTGTGTTTTCCTGGCCTGCCTATAAGAAATTGCAGTTCAACCTGTATTAGCAGCCACCTGTACAAAGGCCAATTTCATTAAGCAGTCAATTTAAATGTATTACCAAACTGTAGCATTTTATCTTTTATTTGTACTTTATTTAGAGGTCACCTCTGTTAATTAGTGGCGACTTTCTCTTATTCCCTTGACTGACCATTTAAGACAGGTTTGACTGTACATGATTCACAAATATAAGTCAGTTAATTTCGGACTCAGATAATATTATCTTAATATATCTGAGATAAAGAAATTTGAAGAAATAATAATAAAACAACAACAAAAAAAACAAACTGGTCAGCTCAAGCACAAAGTCAGGAAGCACAGACATACAGCATCTAACATGGGTAAGATAGCTAAATGCGGAAAGATTGTGATTATCTCTACTTGCAACTAAAGAATTAAAGATATAAAAAAACTGATGCCAATTAATGGGAATTAGTTTTTGAACGCAACACTTATGCTTCTATAGAAGGAAATTCTTGGCATATGTATCCTTGTGGAATTGTTGGCAGTTCTGGTGTCCCTACATTGCATAAAACCATAACCATAAGGTATATATATCACCAAGAAATCGGCCATTTGGACTTCTTGAATTCTCAAGGGTCATGGAACTATCTTTGAAGACTTCAAGATAAAGAAATACTAAATTTTACTGCATCAAGTCTAAACACTGTTGCTAAAGTTACTAGTATTCTTATTAGAAAAGCTTTCTTTCAATAGATTTTTTGTAATTTTATAAAATGCAAGTTGTACATAGCTTTCCATATATTGTTTATTTGATTATAATTCTGGTCTTTTTTCAGTGTGTGAACCGGAGAATTTTGTAATACATCTGACATACACTCAGTATAAAAAGATAAACGTTATATATGTAACTTCAAGCATGTGATGTAATGCCTAATGATTGTTTAAATGTACATATACTTTTGTTATTTAAATATAAAATTAAGAACCCAAGACCAGGGAAGATGGTTGTTGTGTTTTTATTTCTGTACAATCAACCAATACCCTTGTTCTTAAACATAGTGATTTAAACTCAGTTTACAGTGTCTCTTGATAGACAGATAGGAATGTGATGAGAGGTTAATTATCTGCATCATATTTTCCATTAGAATTACAAACTGGAACACTGCAATGATAATGAGAAATATATTTCAACAGTTAACTTGTGGATGTGCTTCCACCAGTGGTCGCCATAACTATACAAGTGATATTATCAGCTGTACTGGTGTGTATACCTGACCCATCTAAACCTCGTTCTGAGAAAAGAATCTCTGGTATGCATAAATATTGAGAAGGGCCTATTGTAGTTATCTTAAAGATGGTTCTGGAAAAATTAGCATTATGAAACCCCTTTTAAAATTTAAAATTTAAATTATGTTATATGACATCACATATTTCCTCTGCTATTTATTTATGTTTGCACTCTACAGCTGTCAATTCGGGACGGATTTTCTTCAATTTTTGAAGATGGCGTATGTCAGAAAAGTAAATAAGTATGATCAGGTTTGACATGGTTTGCAGTGCAGAAAGCCCTTTCTTTTGTTCAGAACAAAAGGAGTCTAGTTATTATTGCTTTCGAAGCTCTTTCTGATGACAAAATATTTTGAAGATCGGGCTTGAAATTGCACAGTAATGGCGGAAAAGTGAAAACGGCCCTATACGTAGTGCAGGAAACTGCATGCATCTCGAAAAATATTGATATTTGTAAATATCATTATGAACATGATTTATAGCCCAATCAATTTCCTTTCGAACGATAGGCAGCTTTTAAAAATCCAAAGAATAGTTATTAAAATATCGTTCATGATGTCATCCATGGTTTAAGCGTTCATAGTTCAAAAGCAGTTAAAATTGGTCCATAAATAAAGCGTGTGAAATGTTGGGAATTTAATGACCTTTCTAACGGTACCCTGTTTTCCTTATTTGGTCGTGATATAAGAAAGTTACATGAGAAATAAGAACTCATGATAATAATCATAAAAGTGTAAAGTATTAGCCTTTGTAAATCAATAAAATAACTATGCTTTGATATTTTCAGCCAAATTAAACAGATTTTAAAATTTTAAAATGTGTTTCAGATAATTCAGATACCACTGGAATGTCAATTAGTTATATGTATATAAAGTAGAATGTTAAGTTCTATCGAGAAATCTACTGGGCGTCACTGTAAGCAAGCAGTAAAGGTACAACGTTTACCTGTGCTCATGTTAGGCCGCGGTCTTCTATATTTCTTTGGTTTATCTATCTATAAATATATATATATATATATATATATATATATATATAAATGACTAGTGAATAAAATTCATACTTTTAATTTAGTGTCCTTTATACATTATTGTTAAATGAAAATAATGACAAGGTAAATAGAAAATAAAATGGGTTTTGAAAATATCTCGTTGTTCAGCATGTACTTTATGTATAAGATTACGTTCTTTTAAATGGACAACAGGGAAAAGTGTTTCATATTAAAGAAAGGATACATATGAAATGAACTAAGTTAGGTAGCATACATATATTCTCAAAATGGAAATGAAGGTATTATACCACAGAGAAACGTAAAATTGGGATGTCGTAATTGTTTATGAACAAATTCAGCTGATCAGGCTTAAACTGAGTTGCAGCGCAGAAAGCCCTTATCGTTTGTGGGACAAACGAAGTCTAGTTATTATTATTCCTTTTTTTCCAACCAAATCTAAGAGTTTCAATATATTGTCAGTGTCTGAGCAACATGAAAATTAAATTGCCTCGACAAAAAAATCAAGTTTTTAAAATCAATGCTTTTTAATTTTCATTGACGTCAAATGACGAGATTTGATCAGATTTGACGTCAGCTTCAAAAGTTTGTTCGCGCTCTAGAGCCTTTATTTTTTTTATTTATTTATTTATTTTTTTTTTTGTCTTGATATTTTTACAGAAGATGTATGTTATGATGTAGATGTGCACCTTGTCTTTCAAATTTTCAAATTCGAAAAATTTAAGAATTTATGGCAAAACCGAGTTTTGAACTTTGGACCTAAAACTATTATTTAATATTACAAAGGCTACTGATGAGTTAGAAGCATGAACATTGGACAGCTAATCGACCCAGAGGTCTACTTTTTCTCTGAAAGATTTCCTTTTAAGTCACGTGGTTATGACGTCATTTAAAGGAAAAAATCCTATTTTTTCAAAGATTTCTGTCGCTCTGGCATCATACATTTTGAGTCAATTTTAATGAAATTGAAATTACAGCGATAAAAAGTATCTTTTGATACATTCAATCATTTTCAATTTTCATTGGCGTCATATGACGTCAGATTTGACGTCAGCTTCAAAAGTTTGTTCGCACTCTAGAGCTTTCAATTTTGGTCCGATTATCTTGATATTTTTACAGAAGATGTATTTTAGGATGTAGATGTGCACCTTGGCATTCAAATTCCCAAATTCGAAAAGATTAAGATTTCATGGCAATACCGAGTTTCGAACCTTGGTCCAAAAATTAAATTTAAATGTTACAAAGCCCCCTGATGCGTTAGAAGCATGAAAATGGACAGCATATCGGCAAAGAGGTTTACATTCTATTTTCTGAATGATTTTCTCTTAAGTCACGTTGTTATGACGTCATCAAAAAGACAAACAGTATTTCTTTTCTAAAGATTTCTCTCGCTCTGGTATCATGAACTTTGAGTCAATCTTAATTATATCTTCAGAATTGATAGAGTTAAAATTGAAGTGATGCATACTGCAAGAAATGTTTGTTTTGTCACGTATTTATGACGTCATGCATGTATTATTTTTAAAAAAAATCATATAAAATCGCCAATTAGACCAATGAACTTAAAATTTTCAAGAATGTCGAAACTTAGTACGTTCATAAGGCTTTGAACATTTTTAATGAGTACGTCATCAAACATGGCAGATATTAATGTTTACTGGAATGCCTACTTGAAAATGTGAAAAAAACCTGTTGCTTTTTTTACTTGATTTTCCTTAAAAAAAAATTTAATATTGGGTCCACGTCATGAGTATTAATGCCAATCTTAAGCATACCTTATGGAATTTATGTTGTGTCACTTGTTTATGACATTGTTTTGTAAGCAAAATATATTAAAAAGATCACAAGATTGGATATATTAACTTTAAATAAGTAATATTGCCGTACTTCAACATGCGCAAAGAGTCCAGAAAATTTAAAGTGATTACGTTATCAAACATGACTTATTCATGTTTTCGTAAAAGGGCTAATTCATGAAAATCTATTAATTAGAAGAAAGAAATGAAAGAGGTTATTGGGTTGGTTTAGCAAGATCCGATTGTTCTTTTGCAAGAAATAGTGCCCGTGTTGAATAGTGAATTGTGATACGTTTTTGAGTAAATGAGTCGCATTTACGATGAATTAATATAATACTACAGCCAGAAAACCTCTACGGATAACTTGCATTTGCTATCACGACTTTCCGCAAACCTGAAGAAAATGACAAATACATGTAGTTATACATCTACCTATCGATTTTTAATGTTTTCTTTAACAGATTCTTTTTCTAAATCTGTAAAAATAAGCCAATATATAAAACAAATGAATTGTCGAAAGTTTCAAGTTTAACGTTAATTACATAGAAATAAGAAATTATTTTCATGATTTTGCTTACAATTCTGCCTTTGTTTCCATCTTTTTTTGCAAATGTAAAACTCAATCAATTTAAAGGTTGACAGTCATGGATTAGAAAGTATTTCTTTTTCTTTTTACAATTTCAATAATGAGGAACAAATAGCAATGAATATTTGTTAAGCCATATGCTTACGAAGAAATAGATATTACATAAAGAATATAAAAAAAACACTTTTAAAACCGATTGAATAACGTAAGAAAAAGATTCTTGAGGATAGTATTATCTTAAAATTTTCCTGTTGTTTTTTTCTGCATGATAGTAATCGGTTGCGTAATCAAATAAGATCCATATATATGCTTTCTCAATATCTTCTTAAGAAGATAAAAAAAAAAAAAGATTAAAAGCTTATTTTTGAACATTAGTATATATTAATGAAAATTATGACTAACGTATTAAATCTTACAATATTAAGCATCATTATTACATTTCTTTGTATGAACTTATATATTCAATACCTTTGAAATAAGCAAACAGAAAGCCGCTTAGTTTCTATCTTAAACAAACGACTTCTATTTTATTTTGATTTAAGAATATATTTCCTGTCGTTCAGTATACATGGGGCAGGTTCAAGGCAGAGGCTTAGTGACAGGAAATGCAATCCAAATATGACATAAAACTCTCGAGTATGACATTATAACCAAAGCACAGTAGCAAACAGATAGCGTGCATGTAGTGGTTAACACCGACGGCGGGTATATCAGTTTTGATAGAGACTTTAGCCTACATGAGACAGATAAATCGCTGCCTCACTGCACATCACTCGTCCACCGAGACATGTGATCAGAATGCATGGGTTAGACACTATTTTAAATCGGTTAAGAGCAATATACTCGTAAAACTTTAACCACTATCACTTGGATCAAGACCTTTCTCGTTATCATAAACAAGCTGTGTGTTGGGTACATTTTCAGAACGGAAGCAGGGGACATGGCGCTTCTTGCATACACTCGCTTGTGGCCAGTTGCATAAGTCTAATTTTAAGATGTGCATACGTGTAGTAAGATCATAGATTATTCACTGCCTGAGGTTCAACAAGAGGACCCAGATATCGTTCACTTGATTACCCATGCCTATACAAACTATCTAAAGCGTTGTGTCAGATAAATTTTAAACCTATCTTACCATGTTTCATGAAGAGTAGACAAAACAAAAGCTGTCTATAGGACAGCTTGCTTGACTATTCCGCCCCATATTAGTTAAATAAAATTATAAAAAAAGTCAATTATATCGAATTCGAACTGAAATTGACATATTTGATGGTGGAAGGTAGGTACGCACCATATACAAGATCAATAACATCTATTGGTTTATTTATACAAGCCAGCCAATTAGGACAATTAGGCGTATGACGTAAGTTGCAAAATTGGGCGTATGACGTAAGTTGCAAAATTAGGCGTATGACGTAAGTTGCAAAATTGGGCGTATGACGTAAGTTGCAAAATTAAGCGTATGACGTAAGTTGCAAAATTAAGCGTATGACGTAAGTTGCAAAATTGGGTATTTTTATGGAAAAAAATATGTCGGTAGAGTACTTAATATAGAAGTTGGCAAATGTCGCAAATTAATAACAAAACAAGAAACAATTTATACACTTTGATACTTTATTAATGAGTACGTACAGTGATCTCGAAACTGTTAATACCCCTGTTACACTTATACTCGTCCTCAGTACGACCTAAAAGTTCCAGCGAAACGGGCTTGAACGGCGTGAAAACGAAGTGGTCGTAGTAACAACGTATTGATATCTGTTTACGATCGTTATAGACGAGTTTGGACGACTTTGGTCGAGATGGCCTCTCCAAAGTTTTGAACAGACTCAAAATTTCTGAAAAGGTACACCGTTCTGAAATAAAACGTAGTGCTATCGTATCGAAAACGAGATGGTCGTATTGCGAACGTAACAGTCGTACTGCAAACGGACTAAGGACGTTCTGGGACGTAGTGCGATCGACTTGCTGTTAGAAGTGCGATCTCGCAACGATCTTGCTAGTTCCTAACTCGTTTATCTCATCCAGAGACCGACCTATCTAGATTGCATAACGTTTTTAGTGCGTCCTTACTTCGTCTTTTTTGATAAAAGCAAAACAGATAGTTCCTTACACGATTCTACACAGTCCTAAGCGTTTGCAGTACGTCCTTAGTACGCTCTATCCGTGTCAAGTACGAATTGTTGCGTTTGTATCCAGTCCTTTCAACGACCATTCCGTTTGCAGTGCGATCAAAACAGGAGGGTATAAATACGGATCGTCCTCTCATAGGATCATAGAAAAGTCACGCATTTACCATGGATGACGTTGCTGTAGTGAATTTGTTAAATTTTGGCTTCATAGGTCGGACCAGAACTTGCACTCAGTTACGATCTGAACGTACTGAGGACGGGACAAGGACGTAGTGAGATCGAGTTGAACGGTCTGCAAACGAGGTAGTCGAGTTAAGGACGGGAGTGGACGTTACGGGAACGAACTAGAACTAGTCACGAAACGGACGCGAACTAGCTGTAGTCGGACTAGAACTGTTTGAATACGTTGTATATGGTCGTTTTATCCCGTTCTGAACGGTCTGCTGACGGTCTGAGGACGGAATTGTCGAGTCAACAACGGTGTGTGAACTAGTTGATTGTATTCTAGCCATATTTTGGCTAAATCTCTCCGTTTTAACCCGACGTCAACTCGTTTTATAAGGTTTTCGGGAGCCCTATAGGACGTAGTCAAAACGGGCTCTAGTGTAACAGGGGCATAAGGAAATAAACTTAGCAAGCCATAACAAAATCTATAAGAGGATTCAATAAATGTATATATACAAATGAAAAATGATAGATTTAAATGTAGTTTCAATGTTTACTACGTACACACATGTACAACTAGTTTAAACTTATAATTTGTTAACGTCGATTGAGACGCAAGTTCGTACAAATTATTCCAATCCCGCTCCAAGGTTCCTGGGTTGGACCAGTACTTTGCACCTGAGATGAAAGTTCTAGCCCCCTAAGGGGTTCGAACCAACAACCTTCGGATCCACAATCGGTTATGTTACCACCAAATCGCTTTAAAAACTCTCGTATAAATCGGCATAAAACTATTTTACGAGAGTCATTTTTTAGAAATCTGAAATTAACAAACATTCATAGTTACATGTATGTTTCAATTGCGATAGCCAGAGTCATAATTTCACGTTTTTAATCACAGAATTACATATAACCCAAACAAAATGATAACAAAACAAAACGCCTACAATAATATTGATTTAATCTAGAACAGAAAATAAATATACCAAGTCCTCTTAAATCACAGCTAGTGAAGTGTTGGTTAAAGGTTAAACATCAGTATTGTGAAAATGGGACACTTCAGACAATTGAGTATTCAGGATTCATGTAATCACTTTTAGTCTTTGCATAGTACAGATAATAATCAAAACAAAGATAAACATTTTGATAATAATCACGACAGTGATAAGATATGCAGATAATGATGACACTAGCAATGGCAATATTTCTTAAGATGAAAAGCTAGATAATGAAATAACTATGTCAGAGTTAGAAACTGCTGTAATTTCACAAAATAATTATACAAGAGTGTTCCTTGGAACACATGTGTCACCTGCTGAAGCATGTGTTAGAAAAAACACTATGACCCTGTCTGTCAAATAATTGACGCCAACTGAGAGCAATTCACGAGTGAGGTAACTACATATATGTCAAATATATAGACCATTCAGAAATGGAGAACCCGACAGAATTCTGTTTCATAATCATTAGACTTCTGCTACTCACTATCTACATGTATTTATATTTTAAGTTTAAATCAAATACCTCGAATAGTTCAGGAATTATGTTCTTGACAAAAATTTTATATATAAAATAACGGGAGATAATCAAAATCCAGACTTGGTAGAGATATGGTTCTCAGTCACTGCACTATTCCTAGTCATCTACTTATATATGAAGTTTCTAGTCAATATATTTTTCAAGTATATAGTAAATAATAAAAATTCTCTGGACAGAAATACATTGTCAAATTATATAAAGGGGGATAATTCAAAACAGTTCTTGGTAACTGCACTTCCCAATCTCACCATCTATTTATATTTTGAGTTTCATTTCAATACCTTGTATAGTTTATGAGTTATGCTACCGACAAAAATTGAAAAAAGGGGAGATAAATTTTTAGCCAGATTAGAGTTATAGTTCTTGGTCTCTTAGTCAATGTATTTCTCCTAGTCGCATTCTATTCATATATGAAGTTTGAAATCAATACCTCATATAGTTACTGCAAAATAAAGAAGTGCGACAGTGCAAAAAAAAGTGTGAATAAAAAAAGGGGAATAAATACAAAAATTTACCAGAGTTATGGACCGTGTGTATGACAATTGCCCATGTCAAGCTCTGTCTATAAATGAAATTTCATCTCAAAAGCACGATTAGAGCATGAGTTATTGCAGAATAAAGAAGTGTGACGAAAAAGTGTGACGGACAGACAGACGACGGAAAAGTGATCCCTATATGTCACCTCTGCTTACAGCAGGTGACACAAAAAGCAGCGAATTAAATAATATCATAGTAGAAATTTATAAACATGCCTTCCATGAAATCGCACAGCTAATATTGTCCTTATTTGATAAAACTGATTTAACTGGAGACATAGGGAACGAGAATCATTATACATATCTTTAAAGGAGGAGATGTTGATTAAAACAATTATAGGGGTATAACATTATTTAATATCATAACATAAAATTATTTACAAATCCTCTGACAAGACTGAAAACGTGGTCTAGAACACGTAAAAATAATTATGGATAGTCGGTTTCCAAAAGGGCAAATGAACTATTGATTGTGTTTTTCTATTACACTCTATTATTATGAAATTATTTTTCTCGTGTAAAAGAAAATTACATTATAGTGCTTTATAGACAAACAAAATGTAAATTGTTCAACTTGGTTTCCAGCTCAGATTATGTTTAGTGTATAATGCTTCTTGCTTAGTGCTATGTGTCAACTTGATTTCGAAAAGTCCTATTATACTTGCATATGAATTATGGTTTTAACTCTTTGCGTTTACGTACGAGATATTTTAAGAAATGCAATCAATTGTCATTAATTTACACATTTTATTAACATATATTCTTGCATTTCTTATTTGGTAGTCAACAAAAAGCATTTAGCATTTACACTTCTCAAAAGAAATGAGACGAGGCTACATGTATGCTAGCACTTCTCATTTGCTATGTATCATTTGGTAGTTTGGTATGTCTTAACATACTGGCATATTATTAGTCATTAAGCACAAAGCATTTAGCATTACACACATGACATTTAAAACCGTCTAACAAAAATGCAATAAGGCACTCTTGAAAAGTATACATACATGAAAGCATATATCATTTTTCATAAAAACATTCGGAAGTAAGCATGTTGTAATATATACATAAATAGTCTTCCGTAAGTGAGCCTTCTCGATAATGGCTGACGCATTTCCGTAAACTCCCGTGACAAGGTTTTATGTCTTGAGTATACAGGTGTCACCGGTAGTTTTGTAGAAGTATATTTATGTAGACAACGTTTAATATCGGTATTATTTCAAAAGGTGAAAATATTTTGTTCATTATGTTTAAATTTTAGACAAAGCTTGAATTAAAATGCTATGAAAATACACAAATTAAGTATATTTTAACATAATGAGGCAAGACGCTGATAAATATAACTTGCATAATGGTAAAAATATAAAGAGCATTAATCGAACTTGGTCTACACCAATTGTGGTTATACAAGAGTGAATTGGTCATAAATTTAGGAAATATTAAAAACGGAATGCTAGATGTTTATAAAACTATATTAGAAATGTATAAACATGAGAAAAGGAAACTGGAATCATTTACTAATAGTTTCTACAAATTTTATACTTAAACTGTTGTATAATAAATATCTAATATGAAGATGTAGTACATATTTAAAACGATTCTCCTACAATATTCCGGCATTTCCCAAAATTTCCTAGTCATATTTTGTTCACTCGAATGAGATCGTGAGGTCAATGCAGAATCCCTGATGACCCATGTACGTGGTTTTGGCTATCACGTGATAGTCACCAGTGGGGACAACACTGGCATCAATGCCGAACTCGGTTTTCGGGAGCGTGTAGGAGTTCTGAAACAATACAAGTAAAATTCGGGCGTTTAATTGCTTAGTCAAAAAATATGCGGTCGTGCTCAATATGTATTTCAATTTTCATAATAGAGCAACATGGTTTTTATTCAATATTGTCAAGCCATGGCTGTTGAGCACGACAGAATCAGAAAAATACTTCATATTTGTTTTCAAAGAGAGCTGTACACAAAGGCACACAGTGACATATGCAAATCCTTCTCATCAGACTCTGCTTTAAGTAGTAGATCTACCATGATTTCAGTTGTCAAATTATTAGCTCACTTTTGCAAACAGTGACTTGAAATTAGGAATATATTCTTTCCATAAATGAAAATTCACTTCAGCAGCATAAATAGAAGATGGGCTTCCATAAAGGGAAACGTAAAAAGGGGGAATAACTACAAAAATACTGATATCATAGTTATGGACCCTGAGCATGACATATCCTCTCACCAAGTTCTTTCCATAAATGAAATTTCACCTCAAAAGCATAAGTAGAAGAGTCATCTTTTAGACAAAATGTGACCAAAAATGTAAAAGACAGGGATAACTCCAAAAATAATGATGTCAGAGTTGTAGACCTTGTGCATGACACTTCCTCTAATCAAGTTATATCCTTAAATGAAATTTCACTTCAATACTATATATAAAAGAGGAGTTAGGCAAAATGTGACGGCAGACTGACAAAACAATATGGCTCCCCCATATAAATATGGAAACAGATGCCCCCCCCCCCCCCCCACCCCTTAAAGATATGGGGGGAAGACATAAATAATTATACATGAATATATAAATATTTAGAGATCAATTAGCGGCCTCGCAGAATATGCGTTTAGGTGTGTACGAAAAAATGTAAGTTTAATGACAGGATCTATGCTTCCAGTCTAGTCTTATCAAGGATTAAAATACTGATGCAAGCCAGTCACCTTAGTGCAATGAAAACAAGAAATATCTTTAAGATATTAGGCGTTATTGTTTAAACAAAATATTTCGACGAGGGATCTCATGTGTAGAAGTCCCAACCAACTGCACCACAGAGGTTGAAGCAATTGCATTGCGACCGGCTACTGGCCGAGTCCATTTTAAGTTTTAGCGAAACATTATTCTTTAATATTTGGACTCACAAATATTTACTTTTTTAAACTGGGATGTATTCACGTTTAAATAAGACAAAATAGATGTTATCTGCTAAGAAAGATATGCACCTTGAAAATCCTATTCTAAGATGGAATATCCTTAAGAAATTTGAGCCAACCAATGTCACGGGTGTTTTTCACTGCCTTCGGTTGTTAACAGTTTTTAAGCAAGTTCAGGAATTATGTCAAAATCAATTTTATACAGCTTACACCGAAAAAAGACGCAATCAGCGTATTATACCCACCGTTTTGAGTGGACATGTGCAGTCGATTCCTATCTTCACGAGGGGATCTGGACATTGAACCTGCTCAAGGAGCGCACACAGATCCGGGTACTTGCACGAGCCGAAGTTATCAATACAGGGTAGCTTCACAAACTTCCCGAGGACTTTTCTCTTTATTACCACATCTCCCTGTGGAAAAGTGCAGTGTATAAAATAATTATAATCATTCTTTTTCTCTTTCCTTCTTACTTAAACAAAACGGAAAACGATGCGAAACGATTTCCGCGATACAGAGAGAATGAAAATATGAATATTTGTACTCATCAGACCTTTTTTTTTTGGGGGGGGGGGGGGGGGGGGGGGGGGTGCGGCCAATACTCTACTGTATCTGGTTTCTGTAAACAGCTGACTGCTTGATACTGGTGATACTGGTATTGCTCTATACATATTGACTTTACATACATCAGTCCAGCGTATCGTTGTAATTATCTATTTTTTTATTAATCCTACTATAACGGTTTATTATACAAATCCTTAAAAATTTTCGCTCTCTCTCAGCAAAATAAACCTTTAGTTAGTTTGATTAACAAGAGAGTGCCAGGCCAACATATTTCTTAATAAATGCAATCTATTTACCACCGGATAAAAATACTATTTATATTTAAAGGCGTTCAGTATTTCTTTTTCTTTTTTTTCTCTCTCTTTTTTGTTGTTGTTGTTATTGTCGCCAATGTGTCAGACCCAAAATGTATGCAAAAACTACCCCACAGCTATGATATTTTTTTCTTGATAAAATATTTCAACGGACAGATATCCTTTTTCTCAGATTCAATCGTCTGATATAAAGGCTTTCTGAAAATGTAAAAATAAAATGTATACTTCACCATGAATTTAACCAAATGTCCATAAAACCACTAAAATGTGACTTTTGACTCTCAGCATTTTGGCAAATATACTTCTAATTAAAGACTTATTAAAAAATGACAGGAAACCCCTGTAAAAGCCAGTGGAAAATATTGTGTAGGCACACATCAGATAACTTTATTTTGCAATTTTTCAAAAATATATAGAAAATCAGAAGGGAAAATGTAACCATATAAAAAAATCATCAATCCTCTCATGCAAGGAAATAATTTCAGGTGAAATTGTTTTTAAAAACTCCTTTAAATTGTGATTTAAATTAAGTCAGTTTGGCAGAAAAGTATTGAACACTACATGATTCTTTTCAGCAGGTACTTTTCTATTTTACACATAACTTTTTTTTATTATTTGACTTATTTTAACAAATAAGATATCATTTTAATGGTAATGTAATGTCCTCTTGGAATCATTTTAATGGTAATGTAATGTCCTTTTGGAATAAACAATTTACTTTCACATACTTTCAATAGAAAGGGAGAAATAAGAAAACGTGACTTTACGAAAACTGGACAATTTGTTACGTGCTTTTGTGAGATTCCGGTTAGCTGCCAATCTTTGTTTAATAAGTCTTTGTTCTAATCATGTTAATATATGTACACGAATCTTAAAAATTTAACAATCTCCTGAAAATAAATGAAATTTAAAAATAAGAGTACCATCAGAACGCTCACCGGAGTACCATCATCAGCTTAACTGAACAATTCAGTTGAACCTGAATTGAAAATTTAGATTTTTTTAATTATCAAAGTTTTTATACAGACTAAATAAGAAGTAGCCAACCATCAGTAAGACTTACTCCAAACCATGTAATGAAAGTATAGGACCATGGGCTATTATGTCAATTATTGCACAAATAACTTCAAAACATAGCAAGGCACATCCACAACTCAACAGAGAATTCTATATCTTAATAAGTTTGTAACTTTTACCATGATAAATAACTCTGCAATGTGTTTCCTAATTATGTGATGCACATTCGGGAGTTGCTTATATATCAGCACAATTGGAAATCTCTGGATCTTATTGCTGCTGACCTTTGGTTGTAAGAGAGTCTGTCTTTCTATCTTGTTCACCCTTGATAATTGTCCCTCTATGAACTTAACATTATACTCTCTTTTTTCTTAACTGTTTCTTTAGCAGTCTCCGCTGTCATTCTTAGTTCTTCTTCGTACAGAGTCTCTTTATCCTTGTGCCCAAACCGAAAGGTATGGCCTTCTTCAAAATGGTTGGGTATTAGGCTTTAAGTCTAGATACATATGCTTATCGGTTGGTTTAGTGAACAGGCCTGTTGTCAATGTTCAACTATCAAGATTCATCATTGTATCCAGGAATTCAATTCTTTTGTTGTTCATTCTAAGCTCGACTTGTATGATCTTGTTTATGCTGTTTGCATACTCCATAAACTTTATTAACTCTTCCTGGCCATGAGTCCGAACTCCAAATCCATCGTCTGTGTATCTCTTATTGCCAACTGGCCTTTCATGATATTTTTCAAGTTGTTCATCCCATTTTCTCATATAGCAACAAGCAAAGATTCTCCTTAACTTTGATCCTATGACCACATCCTCAGTTTGTCTGTATTCTTTACCATTGAACTGTGTTACATTGTTCTCTGAGACCGTTCTTATCACTGGCATTACTGCCTCAGTAAATATAGTCTTCTTGTCTCCCCTCTAGAGCATCTTTGATGTTCGCAGTCCCTCTTCCCGTTGTATTGATGGGCACAGTCTGATCACGTCAAAGCAGAAGAGAAGTGCACCTTCTTGCAAGAGTGAACTGACATCATCCAACTATTTTATGATATCCGATGTGTCACGGCTCCACTACAAACATATTTAGTTCTCTTTCTGCAACATCCGCAATATTCTCTGTTGGTGTTCCAATGCCATTGATGATAGTCATAAAAGGATTACCTGGCTTATAAACCTTGGGATTCCCCTTTAACTTTGCCTGCTGCGGAAGATTTGGTATACGGTATTCCTTTAGTTTTTGACAGATTTGACCCTCCTTATACAGCTTGCATACATGTATAATCATGTATCCTGTTTTCCTTTGAAGTTTTAGCGCAATAATATACGACGTCAATGTCATGGCGTCATTTCCAGTGTATGTACGAAATGAATTTAGTAAAGTTAATCAATACTCTCTATTTAGAGTATTAAAGTAGAATATTGATTATCTCAAGAAAGTTGATCAATATTCTCTCTATTTTGAGTATGAATATTAAATATTGATACATGAACCTCCCTTGGGAAACAGAGGCCTCTTTCTTCAAGAGATCAAATTCACTTTAGCAAATATTGTAGAGAAAAATCAGATGACCATTTGTGCCAAATGAAATTAAATTCTGACCATTTGTTTAAGAGAAGATGTTTTGTGATTTTCTATATAGAGCATAAAGGAAACTTGCTAACCCCTTGGGGCCTCATTTTAAAGGGATCAATTTCATTTAAACAATTAAAGTAGATGACTATGAGTGAGGTTACCATTTGTGCCAAAGGAAATTAAAATTCTAACCATCGGTTTCAGAGGAGATGATTTTATTTTTAAAGTTTTTGAAATAAAATGCTGTTAGTTGCCATGGCAACCGGAGTTCTGCATGGATCAAGTTTAATTTCTTTGCAGAGGTTCACCAGAAGATGATTCATGCAAAGTTTCACCAATATCTACTCAGCGTTTCAGAAAAGATGTCTTTTAAAGAAAAGTGTTGACTTTGAACAATGGACGACGAACGACGGCGACGGGCGGACGGAGGGTGATCCCAATAGCTCACATTGAGCACGTTATCAATGGTAACTCCTTAAATGTAATTGAATCATCCTAATTTCTGAATTGAAATCTAAAAACGACATGCGTTAATTTCCAATTTTCTACGACTATTAACATAAAATGACCAAGGAATGCAATTAAACTATATAGAACATATAAATATGACATCTTCAGTGTAAGTCATTTATATATATCCACTTTCAGTAATGGTTTGTAATGCACGGCTTTTTGAGTTTTAATACTGCTTCATATCCACTAAAACGGGCTAGTAAAACAGAATACGTTATCATAACATCATCATGTTCAAACAACATAAATATGGGGAAAAAAAGAACCAGTCACCAAATATTTCCAACCGAATACCAAGACTACTGGACAAAAATGGCCGGATTAACTTTATTTGATATTCTTAAACAACAACAAAATTCAATTCATAAGTCTGCTCTGAATGAGATGATAGTGTGTTCTTACCATCAGGGGAGCTCCAAGTGGCGAGGTTATATTGATGTTGGCTGCAACATTGAGGGGACCTGGAAAATGAAGCGGGTCTGGGGTCACGGATAGAGAGTTGATATGACCAAGAGCAGTGGACCCACCACAGTCCGTGAATGAAAACGACTTCAGCTTGACCGGACCCTTTTGTATGGTTTGCTGAAAGGAAATGGATATGCATTCTTTAACATGTCTAGATAGTGACAGCGCATGCAAGGAAAGCAAAACAGACATTAAGTGTTAGCTGCATCTCGTCTGATTGTAACAAATCAAATGATATTGCAAGAAAGTACACAGATAATCTCGAATGGTTGCACAATTATCTCATTGTAAACCGCTTAGTTTTAGTTGTGTTTGACATCAGGCACTCACAGCTATATAACTATATAGATACAAACTTTTTGTTCAGAAACAGAACCGAAGGACATGTACCTGTATATTTTGCAACAAACATCGAACGATTAAAGACAAGACTAATTTTGATG
>CM037778.1:69785955-69835955 GCA_021229015.1 Solen grandis | reverse complement strand
TAAAAAAAATCATTAGTTTCTTCGAAAAAAAGGAATCAAGTGATCGGGACTTAATGCGGGAGTGCATGAAAGAACGGTTTTATTGCATTCTTAGTTTTCATGTAACTTCCTTATAAAAAGCTAGGTACCGTTAGAAAGGTCTTTTGATTTCCCACAATTCCCTCGCTTCATAATTGTACGTATCTTTAAACACTTTGTAGATACGGGCGTTTAAACCTTGAGCATACGGCAAAAATCGGGGATAAATATGTTCATATCGTTTTGTTTTTCCCTATAACTTAATGAATATTAGGTCAATCTTTAAAATTTAAATACCAAAAGAACGACCGTGCATTGGTCTACAAATTATATTCATACTCTTATTAACAAAAATCGATAATTATCGAGATATAAGTAGTAAAGTGCGCTTAGGGTTGCAACTCTTTTGTTTTTCTGCAATAACTCAACTGATTCAACGCCGATCTTCAAAAACTATATATCATCTGAAAGGTCTTTCAAAGCACTACAAATTATACGCATAGTGTCTCGATAAAATATTTTTCGTTTTTGAGATATTTAAGGCCGAAGAAAAAAACGATAATTGACATGTGACCTTGACCTTAACTATTTTCCGGAAGCGGAAGTGACTGATGACAAAAAGAGGCTATGTGCACCTTCAGTGAAAATTTTATGCAAATCGGTCAAAAACTTGTCTGCCAGTGCTTAAAAAAACGTATATTTTGGATAAAAAATTTGATAACGCGTCATGACGTCATTTTACGTCATACGACGTCAGTCTTCTCAGAGTGGAAAGAAATCAATAGGACACATATTCTGTCCACATTTCATGTTTCTAGCTTATCTGAGTGCTTCGTAATACTTCAATACATTTTCTGGTCCAAAGTTCGAAACTTGGTTCAGCCATAGATCCTTGATCTTTTCAAATATTGCAAAATGTATATAATCCTACACAACAAGAAAATAATATATACATTCTGTAAAAAAATCAAGTAAATCGGTCCAGACATGACGGCTGTAGAGCGCGTACAAGCTTTTGTAGCTTTATTCAGCCCTGACGTCATATGACGTCAAATGAAAAAAAATATGACGATCAAAAGCGCCAAAGCCACTGTGCCTACTGTTAAAATTTCATGCTGCTAGCTCATCGGCAACCTGTTTTAATTTGAACCCAAAAGGAAGAAAAAAGTAGAATAATAATAACTAGATTTCATTCGTTGATACGAATGATAGGACTTTCTGCTAAATTTGTCAAACGTAAGAGCTTTATATTGCATGGCAAAATTAACTAAACATCAATTCTTATTTTGACATCACTTTCTTACAAGTTGACTTATTTCAGTAATCTAGTTACGAAAAGAAATGTCTTTAAAATCCATTCAATTTGATTGCATTTGATTTGGGTCTATCATTAAATAGGATAAACGAATTTTGTTATTTGCATTACTCCATGATTTTTGAGTCAATCGTTAAACTTAAAGCATCAAAAGAACGACCCAATTCATATTTTCGAAAATCAATTTTTTTGAGATATAAATTGTTAAAGGCATTGGGGCTAACTGAATTTTTATATTTCAGCCATAATTCAACTGATTTAACCCCGATCAATAAAAGTTGAAAGGTCTTTCAAAGCACTTCAAATTATATGCATAGTGTCTATATAGAATATTGTTTTAGAGGTATTTAAGGCCAAAGAAAAAAATCGACAATTGAAATATGACCTTGACCGTTGCTTTCTTTGGAAACGGAAGTAGCATTATGCCATAGCATCTTATCTGCACCTTCAGAAAAAAATTCATGCAAATTAAAAAAAAATCAGGCCTATAGGCCGTAAAAATAATTTAATTTCAATAAAAAAAAGTGTTTAGGACTTGTAACGACACATGACGTCATATTACGCTCATCTTCTTATAAGGTAAAACATACGTAGAGTTATATTCAGTCAAAATTTCAGCTTTCTAACTCATCTGGAAGCGATGTTATGCGTATTTGAAATTTAACGTCAATGGTTGGAATATTGGATTCGCCATAGAACCTTTGCCGTTATGAATATGGAAAGACGGACACCTGGCTACATAATTATAACGAAACATACACATTCTGTGAAAATTGAATAAAAAACGGTCGGAAAAAAATGTCTGTAGACTGCGAAAAATCTTTCGTAGACAACGTCATGTTTGACGTCATACGACGTTATAGGCATAACATAATCAATGAAATGAAATATACAGTATCTGAAATAAACGCCATTAATTTTTCATGCCCCTGGGACTTTTGCACCATATAGAAATAAACGCGTAGATATATGAAATTCTGTTTCACCTTAAGACGTCATATGACGTCAAATGACGTTCTGTCTCACTGAATAAAAAGAATTCATAAAGATTAATTTTCAGCTCAAATATCAGCTTTATAATACATCTGGAAGCGATGTTATGCGTATTTAAAATTTGACGTCAATGGTTCGAATCTTGGATTTGCCATATAACCTTTGACTTTTCGAATTTGGACAAACGGACACGGGATGCATAACTAAAGCATAACATGTATATTCTGTGAAATTTTGATAAAAATCTGTCAAAAAATAATAGCTGTAGACCGCGTACAATCTTTCTTTCCTGACGTCAAATCTGACGTAAACTAACATCACATGAATATGAAATTCAAAGCATTCCAAAGCACATGGTTTGACACATATGCAATTACATTCCCATGGTCCTGGAAACTTTACAACATATATAAATTTAGGCATAGATCTAAGAAATTCTTTTTGACCTTAAGACGTCATATGACGTCAAATGACATTCATCTTCTCAGAATGTTAATGACACTTGGAGACTTATCATCTGTGCAAATATCAGCTTTCTAAATCATCAGGAAGCGATTTTATACGCATTTTAAATTTGACGTCAATTTTTCGAATCTTGGATTCGCCATAAAATCATTGCCTTTGCGAATTTGAAAAAACGGACACCGAGATGCACAACTAAAGGGTAACATACACATTCTGTGACAATTTGATGAAAATCGGTCCATAAATAATGGCTGTAGACCGCGAAAAACATTTTTAGACGACGTCAAGTTTGACGTCAAAACACGTCATAAGTAAATAAAAATCATTGATACGCAAAATGTTAAATGTGAAATATATGCTATTAAATTTTCCTTGTCTTCGTACATTTGTAACATGTAGAATTTTAACACATAAAAATTGGAAATTTCTTTTCACCTCATGAATTCATATGACGTCACATGACGTGTATCTTCACTGAATATGAATAAGACGTTGAGACCTTTATTCTGTCCAAATACCAGCTTTCTATCTCATCTGAAAGCGATTTTATACGCATTTGAAATTTGACGTCAATGGTTCGAATCTTGGATTCGCCATAGAACCATTACCATTTCGAATTTTGAAAAACGGACACCGAAAGGCACAACATACATATTCTGTGAAATTTTGATGAAAATCGGCCCAGAAATAATGGCTGTAGACCGCGTACAAACTTTTTCACCTGACGTCAAATCTGACGTTATATGACGTCATATGAATATAAAATTCATTGCATTCGAAAGCACATGGTTTGAAATATTTGCCATAAAATTTTCATTGTTTTTAGCCATTGGCAACACATCGAAATTAACACAAATACAAGAGAAAGAAAAAAAGGATAAGAACTAGATGTCATTCGTCTAAACGAATGATAGGACTTTCTGCAACCTGTGTTAATGCAAAAAGCAGAAGATAGAAGTTTCATGTAATGACTCACCTCTGGTAGTATTTCATGTTCATGCTGATTAATTGCCATTATATTCCGCGAAAAATAAGCATTTAGTTACGAAGAAAAAATAATAAGTAGTAGTAGTAGTAGTATGCTTATGACGTCATATGACGTCACGACTCAAAATATATTAAGAAATTCTGCAGAACTGCAAACTATGTAAGTTTCAACTTTCTATCTCATCCCGAAGTTCTTTAGCCCTAAAATGAAATTTTTGGTCGTATGTTCGAATCTTACTTCAGCCACAATACTTCGGTTTTTCGGAATTAAGGTTAGCTGACAAAATATTCACCACTTAGTTTTAAGATGTACCATCTGTAAAAATTTGAAGAAAATCTGATTATAAATGGCGGCTGTAGAGCGAGAACACCATTTTTCACTATTTTTAGCTCTGACGTCAAGTGACGTCATAGGGTGCTGAAAATGCTGTTGCTCAAAAGCGCATACTTTACTGCAATAACTCTGAAATTTTCATTATTCTGAACAACTGGCATCATGTCGAAATCATTGCCCTAAATTAAAAATAAGTGGTATGCTTATGACGTCCTCTGACGTCACGATTCAAAATATTTGTAGAAATGCTACAGAACTGCAAACTGTGCAAGTTTCAACTTTTTATCTCATCCTGAAGCTCTTCAATCCTAAAATGAAATTTTCGGTCCTATGTTCGAATCTTGTTTCAGCCACAGAACTTCGGTCTTTCGGAATTTCGGTAAACTGGCAGGATATGTACACCTTAGTTTCAAGGTGTACCACCTGTGAAAATTTGAATAAAATCCGACCATAAATGGCGGATGTAGAGCGCGAATACCATTTTTCAATATTTTTAGCTCTGACGTCACATGACGTCATAGGGTGCTGAAGATGCTTTTGTTCAAAAGCGCATACTTTACTGTCATAACTCTAAAATTTTCATTATTCTGAACAACTGGCATCATGTCGAAATCATTGCCCTAAAATGAAAATGACGAAGTATGCTTATGACGTCACATAACGACATTTGACGTCACGACTCAAAATGTATTAAGAAATTCTGCAGAACTGCAAACTGTGTAAGTTTCAACTTTCTTTCTCATCCTGAAGCTCTTTAATCCTAAAATAAAATTTTCGGTCCTATGTTCGAATCTTATTTCAGCCACAGAACTTCGGTCTTTCGGAATTTCGGTAATCTGACAGGATATGCACACCTTAGTTTCAAGATGTACCATCTGTGAAAATTTGAAGAAAATCCGACCATAAATGGCGGCTGTAGAGCGTGAAAACCATTTTTCACTATTTTTAGCTGTGACGTCATGTGACGTCATAGGGTGCTGAAGATGCTTTTGTTCAAAAGCGCATACTTTATTGTCATTACTCTGAAATGTTCATTATTCTGAACAACTGGCATCATGTCGAAATCATTGCCCTAATATAAAAATTAAGAAGTATGCTTATGACGTCACATGACGACATTTGACGTCATGACTCAAAATGTATTAAGAAATTCAGCAGAACTGTAAACTTTGTAAGTTTCAACTTTCTATCTCATCCTGAAGCTCTTAAATCCTAAAATGAAATTTTCGGTCCTATGTTCGAATCTTATTTCAGCCACAGAACTTCGGTCTTTCGGAATTTCGGTTAGCTGACAGGATATGCACACCTTAGTTTCAAGATGTACGATCTGTGAAAATTTGAAGAAAATCCGACAATAAATGGCCGCTGTAGAGCGTGAACACCATTTTCACTATTTTTAGCTGTGACGTCATGTGACGTCATAGGGTGCTGAAAATTATTGAAATCAAATTTTCCTCACGTGACTAATAAGCCATAAAAATTTCATCGTCCTAGGACTATTGCAAAATATAAAAATAAGTGTTTAGTTAGGAAAAAAGATTAATAATAATAATAATAACTAGATTTCATTCATTGATACGAATGATAGGACTTTCTGCTACGTTTGACAAACACTAAAAGCGAAAAAAGTATAAGGATATCAAATTCCTTCCTTTAAATTGTTTTTTGTAGGACCATAACTTCCTTAAACTTTGAAAAATAAACTGATTGATAAACTTGGAGGATATCTCAAAAGTAAATGAAATTTTTTTTTTTTTATTAATTTCATTTAACTTGGCCTATTTCTATAAACTATGTAACAAAACAAATTTATTGAAAATGCTTACAATTCGATTGTCACATAATTCGGTCTAGCTTTAGAGGTTTTCAAGATATAACCAATAAATGAACTTAAAATGGAAGTGACATTGTTCCATAGGATCAACTGCACCTTCAGTAAGAATTAATGCAAATCAAACAAAAAATAAGGCATACAGGTCTTAAAACCCGTTTAATTTCAACAAAAACATACTTTGGCCTTATAAGGTCACATGACGTCATATGTCGTTCATCTTCTCAGAATGTAAATAAGACTTGAAGACATACTGAAATTTGACCTCAATGCTTATAATCTTGGATTAGCCATAAAACCTTTGCCTTTTCGAATTTGGAAAAACGGACACCGATTGGCACTACTAGAGCATAACATACACATTCTGTGAAAATTTGATGAAAATCCGTCCAGAAATAATGGCTATAGACCGCGTACAAACTTGTGAAGAAAACGTCAAGTTTCGTGTTATTTGACGTCATAGACCTAAGAATATCAATGAAATGAAATAATCATTATCTTAAATATATGCAGTAAATTTGTTATCCCCCTAGGACCATTGCAATATATAGGAATTAATGCGTAGATATGAGAAATTCTTTTTGACCTTATGACGTCATATGACATCAAATGAGGTTTATCCTCACAGAATAGAAAGAAGTCTTAGAGACTAATATTCAGCCCTAATATCAGCATTCTAAGTCATCTGGAAGTGATTTTATACGTATTTGAAATTTGACGTCAATGGTTCGAAACTTGGAATCGCCATAGAACTATTGCCTTTTTGAATTTGCCAAACCGGACACCGGAATACACAACAAGAGCAGTACATATACATTCTGTGAAATTTTGATGTAAATCGGTCCAAAAATAATGGCTGTATACCGCGTAAAGCCTTTTTGTCCTGACATCAAATCTGACGTTATATGACGTCACGTTAATATGAAAGAACTTGCATTCAAAAGCTCATTTTTTTTAATTAAACTTTAATTGTCCTGGGAACTTAACAACATATTTAAATTAACGCGTATATATGAGAAATTCTTTTTGACCTCGTGACATCATATGACGTCAAATGACTTTCATTTTCGCAGAATTTAAAGCCCATTTTTTATCCAAATATCAGCTTTTTAACTCATCTGGAAGCGATTTTATACGTATTTAAATTTAAAAAAATCAGATTGAAATTTGACGTCAATGGTTCGAATCTTGGATTCGCCATAAAACCTTTGCTTTTTCGAATTAAGAAAATCGGACACCGGGATACACAACTAGAGTGAAACATACACATTCTGTGAAATTTTTTTGAATATCGGCCCAGAGATAATGGCTGTAGACCGCGTACAAACTTTTGTAGACAACGTCAAGTTTGACGTCATAACACGTTTAAGTCAAATGATTATTATTGAATTGCAATATGTTCTATCTGAAGCATATGCTATTAAATTTTCATGGTGCTCCGACGTTTTCAACATATAAAAATTAACACGAAAAATTTAGAAATTTCTTTTCACCTCACGACGTCATATGACGTCGTATGACGTTCATCTTCAGAGAATGTAAAGAAAACCTAGAGGCTTATATTCTGACTAAATATCATTTATCTAACTCATTTGGAAGCGATTTTATACGCATTTGAAATTTGACGTCAATGGTTCGAATCTTTGATTCGCCATAGAACCATTGCCTTTTCGAATTTTGAAAAAGGACAGCGGGATGCACAACAAATCGGTCCAGAAATAATGGCTGTAATGCGCGTAAAATCTTTTGTAGACAACGTCGAGTGTGACGTCATATGACGTCATAGGCATATGAAAATCATTGAAATCAAAATTTCAGCATGTGAAGTATAAGGCATTAAATTTTCATCGTCCTTGGACCATTCAGTATGATCCCAATGGTCCAGAATTACAAAATATTTATGGCAAAAAAATTTGCGATCTGCAAGCATTATAAATTGATGATTTTTTCGAAAATTTTCAAAGAATGTATAGATTACACTCTAGATACCTAATATTTTCTGGGTATTCCGTATCAATTATATTCAGTTTGATTTAGATTTAAACGGTTTGCAGAAAGTCCTATCGTTGGCCGTGCAAACGAAATCTAGTTCTTTTTTCTTCCTCTTATATTTGTGTTAATTTCGATGTGTTGCTATTGACTCAGAACAATGAAAATTTTATGGCATATATTTCAAACCATGAGCTTCCGGATGCAATAAATTTCATATTCATATGACGTCAAATAACGTCAGATTTGACGTCAGGTGTAAAAGTTTGTACGCGGTCTGCAGCTATTATTTCTGGACCGATTTCCATCAAAATTTCACAGAATGTGTATGTTAGGCTCTAGTTGTGCATCGCGGTGTCCGTTTTTCAAAAGGCGAAAAGGCAATGGTTCTATGGCGAATCCAAGATTCGAACCATTGATGTCAAATTTCAAATGCGTATAAAAATAGCTTACAGATGAGCTAGAAAGATGATATTTGGACAGATTATAAGCCTCTAGAATTTCTTTATATTCTCAGAAGTTAAACGTCAAAGGACGTCATATGACGTCATGAGGTGAAAAGTAATTTCTAATTTTTACGTGTTAATTTGTATATGTTGAAAATGTACGAGCACTTTGAAAATTTAATAGCATATGCTTTAGATAGAACATTTTACATTTCAATAACAATCATTTGTCTATGACGTGTTTTGACGTCAAACTTGACGTCGTCTGAAAATATTTGTACGCGGTCTACAGCCATTTTTTCTTGGCCGATTTTCATTAAAATTTCACAGAATGTGTATGTTAGACTCTAATTGTTCATCCGGGTGTCCGTTTTTCAAAATTCGAAAAAGGAATGGTTCTATCGCGATTCCAAGATTCGAACCATTGACGTTAAATTTCATATTTCAAATGCGTATATAATCGCTTACAGATAACCTAGAAAGATGATATTTGGACAGAATATAAGTCTCTAGGATTTATTTATATTCTCAAAAGATGAACGTCATATGACGTCATGAGGTGAAAAGCAATTTCTATTTTTTAAGGTCTTACCTTTATATGTTGAAAACGTCCAAGCACCTTGAAAATTTAATAGCAAATGCTTCAGATAGAACATTTGCAATTCAATAATTTTCATTTGACTATGACGTGTTTCGATGTAAAACTTGACGTCGTCTGAAAATATTTGTACGCGGTCTTCAGCCATTATTTCTTGGCCGATTTTCATCAAAATTTCACAGAATATGTATGTTAGGCTCTAGTTGTGCATCCCGGTGTCCGTTTTTCCAAATGCAAAAAGGCAAATGTTCTATGGCGAATCCAAGTTTCGAACCATTGACGTCAAATTTCAAATACGTATAAAATCGCTTCCAATTGATTTAGAAAGTTGATATATGGACTGAATATTAGTCTTTAGGGCTTATTTCTTTCCTGTGAAGATTAACGTCATTTGACGTCATAAGACGTCAGAAGGTCAAAAAGAATGTTTCATATCTACGCGTTAATTTCTATATGTTGCAAAGTTCCAAGGGGCATGAAAAATTCACAAGATATATTTAAGATACTAAATATTTCATTTCATTGATTTTCTTATGCCTATGACATCATATGACATCAAACTTTACGTTGTCTACACAAGTTTGTTTGCCGTCTACATCCTTTATTTCAGGACGGATTTTCATCAACATTTTACAGAATGTGTATATTATGCTCTAGATGTGCCAACCGGTCTCCGTTTTTCCAAATTTGAAAAAGCGAGGATTTTATGGCTAATCCAATATAAGAAGCATTGACGTCAAATTTCAGTTCAGATACGTATAAAATATCTTCCAGATAAGGTAGAAAGCTTATATTTGAACTGAATATAAGCTTACAAGTCTTCCTAACATTCTGAGAAGATGAACATCATATGACGTCATGTGACCGTATAAGGTCAATGTTAATTTTGTTAATATTAAACGGTTTTTAAGACCTGTAGGCCTTATTTTTTGTTTGATTTGCATGAATTTTTACTGATGGTGCATCATGTGATCCTATGGAACAATGTCACTTCCATTTTCTGAAAAATGTTAAGTTCAATCATTGCTTACATCTTGAAAACCTCTAAAGTTAGACCGAATTATATGACAATCGAATTGTAAGCATTTTCAATAAATTTGTTTTCTTACATAATCTAAAGAAATAGGCCAAGTTAAATATAATGATTAAAAAATGATTTTCATTTACTTTTGAGATATCCTCCAAGATAATCAGTTTATTTTTCAAAGTTTAAGGAAGTTATGGCCCTCCAAAAACAATTAAAAGGAGGGAATTTGATATCCTTATACTTTTTTCGTTTTAAGTGTTTGTAAATTGTAGCAGAAAGTCCTATCATTCGTATCAACGAATGAAATCTAGTTATTACGGCTTTCCGCAAACTCGCGGAAAACGTAAAGGGTTTGTTATGTTTATTTTTCTTAGTATTATTATTATTATTATTATTATTATTCCAACCTAATTCAAGAGTTAATTTTTATATGTTGTCAATGGCCAAGGAACATGAAAATAAAATGCTTCGACAAAAAAGTATAAATTTTTAAATTTTCGCGCTCTAGAGCCTTCAATTCTGGTCCGATTATCTTGATATTTTCACATAAAATGTATTTTAGAATGTAGATGTGCACCCTGGCATTCAAACTTCCAAATTCGAAAATATAAAGATTTCATGGCAAAACCGAGATTCGAACTTAGGTCCTAAAAATATATTTTAGGTTCACAAGGCCACCAAACGGGCTAGAAGCATGAAAATTGGACAGCAAATCGGCCAAAAGGTTTGCTTTCTATTTCCTGAAGGACTTTATCTCAAGTCACGTGGTTATGACGTCATACAATAGACAAAAAGCATATTTTTGAGAAAAAAAATTGCTCTGTTATCATTACTTTTGACTCAATCTTTTTGAAAATTGTATTGCAGCGATTAAAAAGTTCAAATTTATAAATTCATTTATTTTTAATTTTCAATGACGTCAAATGACGTCAGATTTGACGTCAGCTTCAAAAGTTTGTTCTCGATCTAGAATCTTCAATTCTGGTCCGATTATCTTGATAATTTCTCAGAAGATGTATTTTAGAATGTTGATGTGCACCTTTGCATTCAAATTTCCAATTTCAATAATATAAAGATTTCATGGCTAAACCGAGATTCGAACTTAGGTCCTAAAAATATATTTTAATGTTACAAGGGCACCTTATGGTTTAGAAGCATGAAAATTGGACAGCATATCGGCAAAGAGGTCTTCTTTCTATTTCTAAATGGATTTTTTCTTAAGTCACGTGGTTATGACGTCATAAAAACGACAAAAAGCAACTTTTTTTTAATTTATTTCGCTCTGGTTTCATGACTTTTGACTAAATCTTTTTGAAAATTGTTTTGCAGTGATTAAAAAGTTCAAATTTATAAATTCATTTTTTTTAATTTTCAATGACGTCAAATGACGTCAGATTTGACGTCAGCCTTAAAAGTTTGTTCGCGCTCTAGAGCCTTCAATTTTGGTCCGATTATCTTGATATTTTCACAGAAGATGTATTTTAGGATGAAGATGTGCACTTTGGCATTCAAATTTCCGAATTTGAAAACATAAAGATATCATGGCAAAACCGAGATTCGAACTTAGGTCCTTAAATTACATTTTAATGTTACAAAGCCCCCTGATGCGTTAGAAGCATGAAAATTGGACAGCATATCGGAATAGAGGTTTACATTCTTTTGTCTGAATGATTTTCTTTTAAGTCACGTGGTTATGACGTCATTTAAAAGACAAAAAGGCATTTTTAACATTTCTCTTGCTCTGGTATCATGAATTTTGAATCAATCTTAATTGAAATCTTCAGAATTGATAGAGTTAAAATTGAAGTGATGCATACTGCAAGAAATGTTTGATTTGATCGTCAATCACGTAGATGAGGTAAGCAGAGAGTAATCAGATTATGAGGACAATATAGTAAAGTTGTAATAGTAAAATACATGTTATTTTTTAATACGCTTAATGTATAATATGATAGATATGCCACTTTGTTATGAAAATGATGTATGGATATTTTTCATTAGTTTTTAGTTTTTATTTAATTCTAAAGAATGGTTTGAAAAAAGAATTAGCTCTGAAAAAAAAATACCTTGATATAAAATGGAAACTTTAATAATGACTATGAATGTTAAGGGTTTAGGCGAAAAATCTAAAAGGAATAAAGTTTTTCAATGGTTAAAAGATCAGCAACAATCTATATATTTCTTACAAGAAACTCATTTACCTGAAAACAAAGTTGCAGAATGGCAAAAAGAATGGGGTGGACAAATATATTGCAGTGGAGTGAAAACAAATGCAGAAGGAGTAGCAATTCTCATACATCCGGGACATAAATTTGAAATAAAAGAATATAAAAATATAATAGCTGGCAGATTGCATATTGTAAGTTTAGAGATTAATGAAGATACAGTTCATCTTATTAATGTTTATGGATATAACGATGATAATACTAATATATTTTCTGAGTTATATAAACTGATTGAAAGTAAGTACGGTGAAATTATCATTATTGGTGGTGATTTTAATGTGACAATAAACCCATTCATAGATAAAAATAATGGTAAAACTTATACACATAAAAAGTGCAGAGAAAAATTAAAAACAGCAATTGAAGATTTCAACTTAATTGATGTTTGGAGATATAAAAATCCTACAAAAAAGCAATTTACATGGCACTCAAATCACACTTCAACAATATCATGCAGATTAGATTATTTTCTTATATCAGAACATATACAAAACATGGTTAAAAAGTGCGTTATAAGATATGGGTATAAAACGGATCACTTTGTTCAACTAAGATTAGAATTTACCAGTCAAAAAAGAGGTCCAGGATACTTTAAATTAAATAATAGTTTAATACTTGACAAAGAATATCAAGAAAGAATCAGAAAGGAAATAAAAATATTGTAGAGATAAACATAAATGCAAATCCAAATACTAAATGGGAATTAATCAAGGGTTCAATTCGCAACGAAACAATTAAATTTGCAAGTCATAAAAAAAAGATGGAAAACTAATTAGAAAAACAACTCAAGGAGGATATTTCGAAGCTAGAAAAAGATATCACTCTATCCACTAATTCAGAAAAAATCAAAGAATATATTAATAAAAAACAATCATTAGAAAGCTTACTTGATGCAAAAATAAACGGTTTATTATTAAGAGCAAAAGCAAGACATATTGAAGGAAATGAAAAAAATAGCTCATACTTCTCTAACTTAGAAAAACATCATGCAAAAAAGAAAACTATTCAAAAATTAAAAGTAGGTGATCAGTATATAACTGATGAAAAAGTTATCTTGAAAGAAGAAGTAAAATTTTATAAGGGTATTTATCAAAGAGAGAACAACAAAAAATCAATAATAGACTTTTTCTCAATACCAAATAACAAATTAAGTAACGAAAATAAAGAATCGTGTGAAGGAAAATTAACAGAAGATGAAGTTCATAAAGCACTGAAAGAAATGAAAAACAACAAAAGTCCAGGTTCTGATGGTATAACAGTTGAATTCTATAAATATATCTGGAATGATCTTAAAACCTACTATATAGAATCTATAAATTTCTCATATACTAATGGAAATTTAACAGAACTTCAAAAACAAGGAATAATTTCTTTAATACCCAAAACTGGGAAAGATAATACTATTTTATCAAATTGGCGACCGATAACCTTATTGAATGTCGATTATAAGATCGCAACAAAAACCATAGCTAATAGAATTAAAAAAGTCATTAACACAATAATTTCATATTCTCAAACTGGATTTATTAAAGGAAGATACATTGGGGAGAATGTTAGACTGATTTTTGAAATTATAGATTACCTTAACGAAAATAATGAGCCAGGGTTATTATTCTTTTCAGATTTTGAAAAAGCATATGATACCTTAAATCATGATTTTATATTTGAATGTCTTGAACATTATAATTTTGGAAATAGTCTTATAAAATGGATAAAACTATTTTATAATGGAATAAACAGTATTATAATAAACAATGGACATCTTTCAGACAGTTTTGAAATAAAAAACGGAGTTAGACAGGGCTGTCCGTTATCTTCTTCAATTTTTGTAATATGTATTGAAATTTTATCAAATTATATAGCAAATGATAGAGAAATTAAAGGAATTGAACTAAACCAAATAGAAATAAAGCAAACATTATTTGCAGATGATGCAACATTTTTTAACAATGGTCTTGAAGATTCTTTCGAGAAACTAGTACATGTAATAACACAATTTGGTCATATATCCGGTCTAAACCTTAACAATAACAAATCTGTAATATTAAGAGCAGGCACGTTAAAAAATTCAAATATTGAATTCTGTAAGGAAAAGAATTTTAAGTGGACATCGGAAACAGCAAGAACATTAGGAATTAATTTTTACAATGAAAAACAACACAATCTACAACAAAATATTTATCCAAAACTTGAAGAATTTAGAAACTGTTTAAAACAATGGCAACATAGAAAACTTACACTTATGGGGAAAGTTGTAGTTATAAAAACTTTTGCTTTACCAAAACTAGTATATCCTTTTACAGTATTACCTAATCCACCTAAAGAGATTATCAATAGAATTATAAAAGATATATTTTCCTATTTATGGGACGGCAAACCTGATAAAATAAAACGTGACGAATTGTATCAAAATTATAGAGAAGGGGGGTTAAAATTGACGGATATAAATTTTTTCTTAAATGCATTGAAAGCTAGCTGGATTAAACGATTATTAGATACAGAAAATAAGGGATGCATGAAAAGTATATATAAAAACATTATTGACAACCTCGGTGGGAAAGTACTTTTGGAAGGTGAATTAACTGAAGCTGATGTTAAACAAATATGTAAAAAGAATATATTTTTGACAGACGTTTTAATAAGTTGGTATAAAATAAAGAAACATTATGAAAATAATATAAATCATATCGTATGGAATAATTCAAATATAAGAATTAACATGAAAACTTTTGGGGAAAAATTAAATTTATTGACAATTTATATGACTTTCGAACAAATAAATATTATGATTTTGAAAGTTTTTCTGAAATATACAATATTCCGAAAGAAGATTATCTTAAATATAACCAGCTTATTCAAAATATACCAGAGGATCTTAAGCAAAATATAAAGATAGATTTTTTAATGGAAAATAGAAGAACATCACTAGTAGACGCAATAAATAAGATACAAAATATTTGTAAAGTCTTTTATAATTATCAATTAACAAAAAGACAGAAAAATGAAATTAAATCTGAAAACAATTGGCATAAATGGTTAAATAAAAGTGATTTAAATTGGGAAAATATATATATGCAAGGTTATATATCAACGATAGACGTTTCTTTACGATGTTTTCAGTATAAATATTTAAAATGTTTAATAGCCACAAATGAATACTTGTTCAAATGTAACATTGTCGAATGTCAATTATGTGATTTATGTAATATGCATGTTGAAACGATTGAACACTTATTTTGGTCGTGTAAAGAAACTCAATATATGTGGAATCGTTTATTAAACCATTTATTTAAAAAAGGTATACATGTTTCACTTGACTTTGAAATTGTAAGTTTTGGATATGACAAAACAATTTTAAGGGTTTTTAAATTTTAAAACAATTTTTTAAAAAAAAAAAAGGGGGAAATTTTTTTAAAAAAATGAGTAATTAATTCAATCAGAGGCTTTTTCTTTTTTTCTTTTTATCTTGTTTCTCATTTTTGTATATTTTTTTTTAAATTATAATGTATAAAAATATTTCTATAAGTGATTTTTTCATACTAAAGTTTGGGAACTATAGGATAGCTAAACATTTGAAGACTGTAAGAGAGAAATACATTAACATTAAAACTTTATAAACGGTCGTTATAGGGAGAAAAACGGTACATATATATTTTTAACATGTCATTGTTCAAATTGTTGCATATTATATTTGTACTGTACATTTGTAAAAACGTTTTTGTTATAATAAATGATAAAAAAAAAAAAAAAGAAATGTTTGATTTGTCAAGTGGTTGTGACATCATGAATATTAAAGCAAGAGTTATTTTTAAAAAAAATCCTATAAAGTCGCCAATTAGATCAATGAACTTAAAATGTTCAAGAATGTCGAAAATTAGTACGTTCATAAGGGTTTGAAAATTTTAAGTTATTACGTCATCAAACATGGCAGATATTCATGTTTGATGGAACGTTAACTTGAAAATGTGAAAACAAACCTGTTCACAGTCTCGAAGATATTTTTTTCTGGATTAATAGAACGTTAGCTAATCATGTCCTTCCAAAACAGATATTTTTCTTTAGTCACTTGATTTTGCCGTGGTTGAAATATTAAAATCATTCATTTCAATTTGTATTCGCGCTTCAGCGTCATGAGTATTGTGGCAATCTAAAGCATACCTTAAGGAATTTATGTTGTGTCACTTGATTATGACAACATTGATTTGTAAAAACCAAAAAGAACGGTTTGGGTTGGTTGAGCAAGATCCGATTGTTCTTTTGCAGGAATGAGTGCCTGCGTTGAATAGTGAATTGTGGTACATTTTTGCTAAAAGAGTCGCATTTACGATGAATTAGTAGAATTATACTACAGCCAGAAAACCTATACGGAAAACTTATTGCATTTGCTTTCACGGCTTTCTGCAAACCTTAAAAAAATGACAAATACATGCATATCTACCTACTGATTTTTTATGTTTTCTGAACAGTTTCTTTTTCTTAATCTGTAAAAATAAGCAAATATATAAAGCAAATGAATTGTTGAAAGTTTCAAGACGTTTATAACGTTAATTACATAGAAATAAGAATTTATTTTCATGATTTTGCTTACACCTCTTACTTTATTTCCATCTATTTTTGCAAACGTAAAACTCAATCAATTTAAAGGTTGAAAGTCATGGATTTCAAAGCATTTTTTTTCTTTTTTACAATTTCAAGTGTGGATCAAATTGCAATGAATATTTGGTTAGTCATATGCTTACGAAGAAAAAGATATTAAATAAAGAATAAAAAAATTAAAATCGATTGAATAACGTAAGAAAACAATCTTGAGGATAGTATTATCTTAAAATTTTCCTGTTTTTTTTTCTGCATGAAAGTAAACGGTTGCGTAATCACATAAGATCCATATTTATGCTTTCTCAATATCTTCTTAAGAAAATGAAAATAAAAAGAAAAAAGATTTAAAGCTGATTTTTGAAAATTGGACAGCTTATTGGCACAGAGGTCTACTTTCGTTTTTCTGAAGATTTCCTTTTAAGTCACGTGGTTATGACGTCATTTAAAGGACACAATCCTATTTTTTTTCAAAGATTTCTTTCGGTCTGGCATCATCCATTTTGAGTCAATTTTAATGAAATTGAAATTGCAGGGATAAAAAAGTACCTTCTTATACATTCAACCATTTTCAATTTTCATTGGCGTCATATGACGTCAAATTTGACGTCAGCTTCAAACTTTTCTTCGCGCTCTAGAGCCTTCAAATTTGGTTCGATTTTCTTGATATTTTTACAGAAGATGTTTTTTAGGATGTAGATGTCCACCTTGGCATTCAAATTTCCAAATTCGAAAAGATAAAGATTTCATGGCAATACTGAGTTTTGAACTTTGGTCAAAAATTAAATTTAAATGTTACAAAGCCCCCTGATACGTAACAAGCATGAAAATTGAACAGCATATCGGCATAGAAGTTTATATTCTATTTTCTGAATGATTTTCTCTTTAATCACGTGGTTATGACGTCATTAAAAGGACAAAAAAACATTTCTTTTAAAAGATTCCTTTCGCTCTGGTATCATGAATTTTAAGTCAATCTTAATTAAATCTTCAGAATTGATAGAGTTAAAATTTAAGTGATGCATGCTGCAAGAAATGTTTGTTTTGTCACGTGATTATGACGTCATGCTTACTTAAGCAAGAATTATTTTGAAAAATCATATAAAATCGCCAATTAGACCAATGAACTTAAACTTTTCAAAAATGTCGAAACTTAGTCCATAAATAAGGTCTTGAAAATTTCAAGTGATTACGTCATCAAACATGGCAGTTATTCCTGTTTGATGGAATGCTTACTTGAAAATGTGAAAACAAACCTGTTCGCATTCTCGAAGATACTTTTTTTTTCTTGATTAATAGAGCGTTAGCTGAACATGTCCTCGAAAATAGAATATTTTTCTTTAGTTACTTGGTTTTGACGTCGTTAAAATATAAAAATCATTCATTTCAATACGTATTCGCGCTCCAGCGTCATGAGTATTGATGCCAATCTTAAGCATACCTTTAGGAATTTATGTTGTGTTACTTGTTTATGACAACATTGATGTGTAAGCAAAATATATTTAAAAGATCAAAATATTGTATATATTAACCTTAAATAAGTAACATGCGCAAAAAGTCCAGAAATTTCAAGTGATTACGTTATCAAACATGACTTATTTATGTTTTTCGTAAAAGGGCTAATTCATGGAAATCTATTAATTTGAAGAAATGTAAGTGGTCATTGGGTTGGTTGAGCAAGATCCGATTGTTCTTTGGCAGAAATGCCAGCGTTGAATAGTGAATTGTGATACGTTTTTGAGCAAATTAGTCGCATTTACGATGAATTAGTATAATTATACTAAAGCCAGAAAACCATTACGGATATCTTATTGCATTTGCTGTCACGACTTTCTGCAAACCTGAAGAAAATGACAAATACATGCATATCTTCCTATCGATTTTTTATGTTTTCTAAATGTTTAACGCTTTCTTTTTCTAAATCTGTAAAAATAAGCAAATATACAAAGCAAATGAATAGTTGAAAGTTTCAAGACGTTTATAACGTTAATTACATAGAAATAAGAAATATTTTTATGATTTTGCTTACACCTCTGCCTTTGTTTCCATCTAATTTTGCAAATGTAAAACTCAATCAATTTAAAGGTTGAAAGTCATCGATTTTAAAGTATTTTTTTTTCTTTTTTACAATTTCATTTGTGGATCAAAATGCAATGAATACATGTTAAGTCATATGCTAACAAAGAAAAAGATATTAAATTAAGAATAAAAAAAACTTTTAAAATCGATTGAATACGTAAGAAAACAATTCTTGAGGATAGTATTGTCTTAAAATTTTCCTATTGTTTTTTTCTGCATGATAGTAAACGGTTGTGTAATCAAATAAGATCCATATTTATGTTTTCTCAATATCTTCTTATGAAGATGAAAATAAAAAGAAAAAGATTTAAAGCTGATTTTTGAACATAAGTATATATAATTTATGATAATGGTGATTTACATATTTATTCTTACATTATAATGCATCATTATTCCATTTCTTTGTATTAATTTATATATTCTATACCTTAAAAATAAGCAAACGGAAAGCCGTTGTAACTTAAACTAACGACTTCTAGTTCTTATATGGACTTTCTGCCTACAGGCAGAAAGTCCTATTGGGTTTGTACTGTTTTTTATTAGGGCTTTCTGCCTATTGGGATAGTTATGTTTTTTCTTATTAGGACCTTCTGCCCTTTGGGCAGAAAGTCCTATTGGGTTTGTACTGTTGTTTTATTATTTGGACTTTCTACCCTTTCGGCAGAAAGTCCTATTTGGTTTGTACTGTTTTTATTAGGGCTTTCTGCCTCAAGCAGAAAGACCTATTGGGATAGTTATGTTTTTTCTTATTAGGACCTTCTGCCCTTTCGGCAGAAAGTCCTATTGGGTTTGTACTGTTGTTTTATTATTTGGACTTTCTACCCTTTCGGCAGAAAGTCCTATTTGGTTTGTACTGTTTTTTATTATTCGTCTTCTTATTATTCTTTTTTTCTTCCTGCCTTCTTAATTTTCATTTTTGGGCAATGATTTCGACATGATACCAATTGTTCAAAATAATGAAAATTTCAGAGTTATGACAGTAAAGTATGCGCTTTTGAACAAAAGAATTTTCAGCACCCTATGACGTCATGTGACGTCAGAGCTAAAAATAGTGAAAAATGGTGTTCACGCTCTACAGCGGCCATTTATGGTCGGATTTTCTTCAAATTTTCACAGATGGTACATCTTGAAACTAAGGTGTGCATATCCTGTCAGCTAACCGAAATTCCGATGTTCTGTGGCTGAAATAAGATTCGAACATAGGACCGAAAATTTCATTTTAGGATTAAAGAGCTTCAGGATGAAATAGAAAGGTGAAACTTACACAGTTTGCAGTTCTGCATAATTTCTTAATATATTTTGAGTCGTGACGTCAAATGTCGTTATGTGACGTCATAAGCATACTTCTTAATTTTCATTTTAGGGCAATGATTTCGACATGATGCCAGTTGTTCAGAATAATGAAAATTTCAGAGTTATGACAGTAAAGTATGCGCTTTTGAACAAAAGCATTTTCAGCACCCTATGACGTCATGTGACGTCAGAGCTAAAAAATTGAAAAATGGTGTTCGCGCTCTACAGCCGCCATTTATGATCAGATTTACTTCAAATTTTTACAGATGGTACATCTTGAAACTAAGTAGTGAATATTTTGTCAGCTAACCTTAATTCCGAAAAACCGAAGTAGTGTGGCTGAAGTAAGATTCGAACAGACGACCAAACATTTCATTTTAGGGTTAAAGAACTTCGGGATGAGATAGAAAGTTGAAACTTAAACAGTTTGCAGTTCTGCATAATTTCTTAAAATATTTTGAGTTGTGACGTCATATGACGTCATAAGCATACTACTACTACTACTATTACTTTTTTTTCTTCGTAACTAAACGCTTATTTTTCGTTGTTGCAATTGTCCTAGGACGATGAAATGTTTATGTCTTATTAGTCACGTGAGGAAATTTTGATTTCTATGATTTTCATATGTCTATAACGTCATATGACGTCACACTTGACATATGCTACAAAAGTTTTTATGAGGTCTACAGCCTTTATTATTGAACTGATTTATGAACATATAATTTTACACCATCCAGAGCTATTATTAATGACCCGATTTTCATTAAATTTTAATAGAATATGTATATTAGGATTTATTTGTGCATCCCGGTGTCTGTTTTAAAAATTAAAAAAGTCGAAGGTTCTATTGCGAATCCATGATTCCAACCAAGGACGTCAAAATTTAAATGTTTATAAAATCGGTTTTATATGAGATAGAAAATTTTGTCAGTATGTTGGTCTCTGGATGACTTTAACATTTTGTGAAAATGAAAGTCATTATTCTTATTCTTATTCTTTTTTTCTTTCTCTTGTATTTATGACGTCAGATTTGATGTCAGGTAAAACAGATTGTACGCGGTCTACAGTCATTAGTTCTGGGCCGATTTTCATCAAAATTTCACAGAATGTGAATGTTAGGCTCTAGTTGGGCCTTGCGGTGTCCGTTTTTCAAAATTCGAAAATGCAAAGGTTTTATGGCGAATCCAAGATTCGAACAATTGACGTCAAATTTCAAATGCGTATAAATTCGCTTCCAGATAAGTTAGAAAGATGATATTTGGTCAGAATGTAAGTCACTAGGAATTCTTTAGATTGTCTGAAGATGAACGTCATACAACGTCATATGACTTCATGAGGTGAAAAGAAATTTCTAAATTGTACGTGTTAATTTTTATATGTTGAAAACGTCCGAGCACCATGAACATTTAAAAGCATATGCTTCTGATAGAACATATTGCATTTCAATAATATTCATTTGACTTATGACGTAATTTGACGTCAAATGTTTGTACGCGGTCTACAGCCATTATTTCTGGGCCGATTTCATCAAAATTTCACAGAATGTGTATGTTACACTCAAGTTGTGCATCCCGGTGTCCGTTTTTCCAAATTCGAAAATGCAAAGGTTTTATGGCGAATCCAAGATTCGAACCATTGACGTCAAATTTTAAATACGTATAAAATCGCTTCCAGATGAGTTAAAAGGCTGTTATTTAAATAGTTTATAAGTCTCTAGGTGGGATTTAAATTCTGCGAAGATGAACGTATGACGTCATAAGGTCAAAAAGAATTTCTCATATATACGCGTTAATTTAAATATGTTGTTCAGTTCCCAGGACAATTAAAATTTAATGGCACATACATAATTAAATGAGCTTTTGAATGCAAGGTCTTTCATATTAACGAGACGTCATATAACGTCAGATTTGACGTCAGGACAAAAATGCTTTACGCGGAATACAGCCATTATTTCTGGACCGATTTACATCAAAATTTCACAGAATGCATATGTACTGCTCTTGTTGTGTATTCCGGTTTCCGGTTTTGCAAATTCAAAAAAGGCAATAGTTCTATGGCGAATCCAAGATTCGAACCATTGACGTCAAATTTCAAATACGTATTAAATCACTTCCAGATGACTTAGAATGTTGATATTTGGACTAAAAATTAGTCTCTAAGACTTCTTTCTATTCTGTGAGGACGAACCTCATTTGACGTCATATGACGTCATAAGGTCAAAAAGAATTTCTGACATCTATGCGTTAATTTCTATATATTGCAAAGGTCCCAGGGGTATGACAAATCTACTGCATATATTTAAGATAATGATTATTTCATTTCATTGATATTCTTATGTCTATGCCGTCATATGACACCAAACTTGACGTTTTCTTCACAAGTTTATACGCGGTCTACAATCATTATTTCTGGACGGATTTTCATCAAAATTTTACAGAATGTGTATGTTACTCTCTAATAGTGCAAATCGGTGTCCGTTTCTCCAAATTCGAAAAGGCAAAGGTTTTATGGCTAATTCAAGATTAGAAGCATTGATGTCAAATTTCAGTATGTCTTCAAGTCTTCTTTACATTCTGAGAAGATGAACGTCATATGGCGTCATGTGACCTTATAAGGCCGAATTTTTTTTTTGTCGAAATTAAACGGTTTTTAAGACCTGTATGCCTTATATTTTTGTTTGATTTGCATTAATTCTTACTGAAGGTGCAGCATATGATTCCATGGAACAGTGTCACTTCCATTTTAAGTTCAATTATTGCTTATATCTTGAAAACCTCTCAAGCTAGACCGAATTATGTGACAATCGAATTGTAAGCATTTTCAATAACTTTGTTTTGTTACATACTTTATAGAAATAGGCTAAGTTAAATGAAATTAATAAAAAAAATGATTTTCATTTACTTTTCAGATATCCTCGAAGTTAATCGGTTTATTTTTCAAAGTTTATGGAAGTTATGGCCCTACGAAAACAATTTTAAGGAAGGAACTTGATATCCTTAGACTTTTTTCGCTTTTAGTGTTTGTCAAATGTAGCAGAAAGTCCTATCATTCTTATCAACGAATGAAATCTAGTTATTCTTTTTTCTTCCTCTTATATTTGTGTTCATTTCAATGTGTTGCCAATGGTTCAGAACAATGAAAATTTTATGGAATATATATCAAATCATGAGCTTTCGAAAGCAATAAATTTTATATTCATATGATGTCACACATAACGTCAGATTTGACGCCAGGTGAAAAAATTTGTATGCGGTCTACAGCCATTAGTTCTGGATCGATTTTCAACAAAATTTCACAGAATGTGTATGTTACGCTCTTGTTGTGCATCCCGGTGTAAGTGTTTCCAAATTCGAAAAGGCAAAGGTTTTATGGTGAATCCAAGATTTGAACCATTGACGTCAAATTTCAAATACGTATAAAATCGCTTCCAGATGAGCTAGGAAGCTGATATTTGGACTAAATATTAGTCTCTAGATTTTCTATACATTCTAAAAAAATGAACGGCATATGACGTCACATGACGTCATAATGCTAATAAAACTTTCGTATTAAAACTTAACGGTTTTTAAGCCCTGTAGGCTTTATTTTTTGTATGATTTGCTTGAAATTTTGACTGAAGATGCAGTATTCGATTCTATGGAGCCATGTCACTTTCGTTTTCGGAAAATCCCAAAGGTCAAGGTCATATATCAATTATCGGGTTTTCCTTCGGCCTTAAATATCTCAAAAACGGTTAATATTCTATCGAGACACTATGCACATAATTTGTAGTGTTTAGAAAGACCTTTCAGATTATATTTAGTTATTGATAATCGGGTTTGAATCAGTTGAGTTATGGCGGAAAAACGTAAATTTGGTAACCCTCAGTGTGTGTAACAGTTTATATCTCGAAAACCTTTGATTTTTGAAAATATGATGATGAATATTATTTGTAAAGCGTGTGAAATGTAGAGAATTTTAAGACGATTATTTTGGTACCTAAAGTTTTGAAATTGATCAAGGTATAAGTAAGTTACATCAAAAATAAGAATTTAAACATGTATATTTTAACGATTTTGCCGTCATGTCAGAGTTTACGGCTTATATCTTAAGAATCATTAGAAATAAGTCCTTACATTAAGCAAGTGAGATGTAGAGAATTTTAAGACGATTATCTTGGCAACTAGAGTTTTGAAATTGATAAACAAAATAAGGAAGTTACATAAAAAATACGAATATAAACCCAAGCGTAAGAATTTTCGAAAAATATCCTACTTTCGCTTTCACGTTAATTGAAGCGTTTTCGGAAAATATGTAAGTTTACAGATATCTATTAGTCATATACCTTGCAAAAAACGTTTTACTTATATCATATTGATATTAATAGCTAAACAAGCGTACCCTTCCCGGTGGCTGAGTGGTTAGAGCGTCCGCCTCGGGAGCGGTAGGTCGGTGGTTCTATCCGGGTACATGTACCTCTGTGTACTCGGGGTCTTCCTCCACCTGTAATTAGCTGGACGTCGCTATATGATTGAAAGATTCTATCGCAGCGACGGTAAACCCCAATACAACAACAACAACTAAAATTGGTCAAGTTATAAGAAAGCGATATCAAAATAAAGATTGATTTATTTTTGCCATATGGCTTACGCATGAGAAGTCCATACGAAAAAAAGAGTAAAAGGTAGGGAATTTAATATATATTTTTTCTAGCGGTATTAATCTTTATATTTAAAAATGTTGCAGAAAGTCCTATCATTCGTATCAACGAATGAAATCTAGTTTCTTATTATTATTAGGGCTTTCTGCCTAAAGCAGAAAGTCCTATTGGGTTTGTTATGTTTTTTTTATTATTATTATTTGTCCTCCTTTTGAGGTTCAAATTAAAACAGGTTGCCAATAAACCAGCAGTATGAAACTTTAACAGTAATCAGAGTGACTTTGGCCCTTTTGATGGCAACAATTTTCATCTTCATATGACGTCATTTGACCTCACAGTTCAAATAAGTTACCAAATTTGGTTCGCGCTCTGCAGCCGTCAATATAGGTCCGATTGACTTGATATTTTAACATAATGTTGAGGTTGGGATGTAGATATGCATACATTCTTGAATTTTTAAAATTCCGAAAGTTCGAGATTTTATGTCAAAATCGATATTCGAACTTTGGTCATAAAAATATAATTTCGTGTTACAAAGGCACCTGATGAGTTAGAAGCTTGAAAATTGGATAACCTATGTGTCCTGAGGTCTTCTTTGTATTACTTGACAACTGACGTCGTGTGACGGCATTTGACGTCACACTGTGGTAAGAAATTTTACTTTCGAAATTAGCGGCTTTTAGGACCTGCAGGAAGCAGACAGATTGGCATGTTACTTTTACTTAATGTGCAACCTCGTGTCCCACCGTGCATGGTGACCTCCGTTTCCGGAAAATCGTAAAGGTCAAGGTCATATGTCAGTTTTAGGTGGGTTTTTATTCGGCCATCGGTATCTCAAAAATGAAAATTATTCTACCTTGAAATTATCAGTAAATTTTGTAGTACTTTGAAAGTCCTTTCAGGTGATATTATGTTTTTGAAGATCGGGGTTCAAACGGTTGAGTTATGGCAAAAAACAAAAGTGTCTGGGGACATTGCACAATGCCTGTATATGACATCTATGATGAGTTAGAAGCTTGAAAATTGGATAACCTATGTGTCCTGAGGTCTTCTTTGTCTTCCATGACAACTGACGTCGTATGACGTCATTTAACGTCAGAACGTGATAAGCAATTTTGCATTTAAAATAACCGGCTTTTAGGCCCTGCAGGCTTTATTTTTTTAAGCGATTTACATGTTACCTTCATTGAATGTGCAACTTAGTGTCCCGATGAACATGGTGACATCCGTTTCCGGAAAATCACAAACGTCAAGGTCATATTTCAGTTATCGGTTTTTTCTTCGGCCTTAAATATCTCAAAAACGAAAAATATTTTATCGAGACACAATGTGTATAATTTGCAGTGCTTTGACAGGCCTTTCAGATGATATATAGTTTTTGAAGATCGGGGTTGAATCAGTTGAGTTATTGCAGAAAAACAAAAATGTTGCAACCCTAAGCGCACTTTACTATTTATATCTCGATAATTATTGATTTTTGTTAATAAGAGTATAATATAATTTGTAGATTAATGCCTGGCCGTTATTTTGGTGTTTAAATTTTAAAGATTGACCTAATATTCATTAAGTTATAGGGAAAAACAAAACGATATGAACATATTTATCCCCGATTTTTGCCGTATGCTCAAAGTGTTTAAAGATACATACAATTATGAAGCGAGTGAGTTGTGGGAAATCAAAAGACCTTTCTAACGGTACCTAGCTTTTTAAAATTAGACGTAATATAAGGAAGTTACATGGAAAATAAGAATTCAGTAAAACCGTACTTTCATGCACTCCCGCAGTAAGTCCCGATCACTCGATTGCTTTTTTCGTAGAAACTAATATTATTTTTTTTAATAACATAATGAGCAATTATTTTTTTTGCATGATATAATGCAGTTCTAATGATATGCAGATTTTAATGATCGGACAATAAATTATAAAGTTATTTGTCCAAAGGCAATAGACATGAACATCTTTTAGCCGATTTTTGCCGTTTTCTTGAAAAATAACTTTCTATATCTCAAAACCCGTAATAGAAAAGTTGAAACATGAAACACGTGAAATGTTGGAAATTTAAAGGCGTTTTAAAATTGGACATCGGACATCCTATAAGAAGTTAGATGAGAAATAAGAATTCATTTAAACCGTTTTTTTCATGCATCTCTGCAGTTAGTCCCTATCATTTGATTTTTTTGAAACTATTAATTTTTGAAAATAACATAAAGAATAGTATTATTAGCGTGATGCAATGCGTTTCTAATGGTATGCAAATTTTAATGATCGGACCATTAATTATAAAGTTATTTGTCGAAGGGCAATAATAGACATGAACATCGTTTTGCCGATTTTTTGCCATTTCCTTGAAAAATAACTTTCTATATCTCAGAACACGTAACAGAAAAGTTGAAACATGAAACACGTGAAATGTTGGAAATATAAAGGCCTTTCTTTTTTAAAATTGGACATCATATAAGGAAGTTGGATGAGAAATAAAAATTAAGAAGCTATTAATTCTTAGCTCACCTGAGCACATGTGCTCAAGATGAGCTATAAGAATCGATGAATGTCCGTTGTCCGTCCGTCCGTCCGTCCGTCCGTCAATCCGCCGTCCGTCCGTCCGTCGTCTACAATTAGTTTGTTTGCACTCTAGCATCTTCATTTCTTAAGCAATCATCTTCAAACTTTATGTAAATGTTAATTACCATAAAATCTTGGTCAAGTTCGATTATGGCTGATATCGGCCTATTAGGTCAGGAGTTATGCTCCTTTTAATATTGAAAAAAGCTAGATTTCACATTGTCATTGACACTTTGCACTTTAGCATCTTCATTTCTTAAGCAATCATCTACAAACTTTATGACAATGTTTATTACCATCATCTCACGGCCAGCTTCGATTATGGCTGATATTAACTTCTTGGGTCAGGAGTTATGCAAAATTTTTTTTTTAAATTTAAAAGTTTCTTACCATAACATTTTGGACAATTTTGATTATGGCTGATATCGGCCCATAAGGTCATGAGTTATGCTCCTTTAAATATTAAAAAATGCCAATTTTTAGTTTGTTTGCACTCTAGCATCTTCATTTCTTAAGAATCATCTTCAAACTCTATGACAATGTTTATAGCCATATTCTTTTGGGCAAGTTCGATTATGGCTGATATCTGTCAAATAGGTCAGGAGTTATGCCCCTTTTGATATAAAAAATGTAATATTTCACTTTATTTGCACTCTAGCATCTTCATTTCTGAAGTAAACATCTTCAATCTTTAGAACAATGTTTATAGCCATATTCTTTCTGCCAAGTTCGATAATGGCTGACATCTGCCAATTAGGTCAAGAGTAATGCCCCCTTTGATGTTTAAATTTGTTGTTTTAACCAATTTAATTTCCAGGGTTACTGATGTTTAAAATTTAAAATATTTTTATCAACTTGTACAAGTAATGAAAGCAGTTTTTCTAAGGTGAGAGTCTTCAGGGCCACCATGGCCCTCTTGTTGAAAATATCATAAAGAACAATATTTTTATCATGATTCAATGCGGTTCTAATGCTATACATATCTTAATGATCGGTCTATTAATTATTAAGTTATTAGTCGAATGGTAGTAGTTGACATGAATATCTTTTTGCCGATTTTTGCCTTTTTGGGGGAGGAATAACTTTATATATCGCAAAAACAGATAGGTTTAAACATAAAGTAAGTACATGTTTGAATTCAGACGACCTTTCTAACGGTACCTGGGTTTTTAAAATCGGACATCATAGTTGCATGAAAGTAAGAATTTCTGAAAAAAAAGACAACATTTTTCCTTGTGCTTCTGCAGTTGATCCCACAAATTATTCTAAATTTGATTTCTGTTACATTAAAGGTAAAATGTGATACAGTAATTTATTTTAATGCTCTGTGCCCCCTTCAATTGAACAAGAAACTTCAATGAAGATATGAGAAATGAATATTTCGTAGAAAAGGAATCTTGTATACCTTTTTAGTATGTTAAGAGGACTAGTGATACTTCATTCCCTTGCAGAACACGAAGATTGAGTATTATAGACCCTTCTTAATATTATCTCATGCATATTCAGTAAGGTAACCAGAACGAGGTTTAGATGGGTCAGTCCAGACTCAGTTGTAAACAAACTCAGCAGCTTACACTGATAGAGACGTCAGTGGTGTACATATTTACACAGGTTTAAGCTTTGTTGAGGCCTAGAAAATTATTAAATAACTTACATTTTCATCATAGAAGTAGTCCTTGAACAAAAAATCCAAGTTTTACAGTGAAGACTATCTACATTAAGACAGTTTCCATTCATCCACTATTTAAATCACAGAATACCTAATGAGCCCAGCCATGTATATTTCAAAAACACACAACCTGCTGACCAGATGTAAACACATGGTTAAACTAATTCTCAACACCTACAATAAAGCCATTAAGCTTACATTCCATTGTAGATAAGATAAGCTTTTAGACAATAACATATAAATTACCAGCTTCTTTTGGGCACCTAGCTAACAGTATCCCAAATGTCTGTTTCAGTTCATGATAATACTGATGTATGCAGCAAATGCCACAAATCTCAAAGAAAGAATAAAACTTCACATACTTAAATGTTTAAGCCATTTTAATCAAGAATGGAATTAAATCACACATTTCTTTGTAATATAATATTAAATTTAAAGACTATGACATACGTTTTCCTCATTTTCTCGAGACTCGAACAGAAACCCCCAAAACCAATTACACTGTATTATATATTAACAATAAATTATGGGTGAAATAAACTTTTATAAGATATATTTTCAGTGGATAGCATAAATATTTAGTTCAGTTGTATGAAAGTTTGTTTTTTCTCTTCAGGCAGCTTGAAGTTTAAAGTAATCTGTATAAATGTAAAATAAATGCATTATTTCATTTCATATAATACTAGTTGCAAAATGTGACTGTCAAATTAGGTAAATGTGTATGTTGCAAGCATATTACGGGCTTACTCTTAACAGATTGCTGGGTTAAAAATAATAGGTCCAGAGGATATTAATACATCTTTACACTATATTTAAGAGGCAAGGAACCTCAGGACCATGAAGTTTGTGGTTATTCGAGCCATAACCCAGCCATAGAATCCAGATCCATTCATTCCAGGTTATATACTAGTAACCTGGCCAGTGAGAGACCAGGTCAAGTATAAAACATAGTCACAACTAGCTAGCTCCCACCAAGTCTTGACCAGCTTTAAATGACTCCATTCTAAATTTCCAACAAACGTTGCATAAAAATAGTATTTTAAGCAGAAGATGTGTGTTTTCCTGGCCTGCCTATAAGAAATTGCAGTTCAACCTGTATTAGCAGCCACCTGTACAAAGGCCAATTTCATTAAGCAGTCAATTTAAATGTATTACCAAACTGTAGCATTTTATCTTTTATTTGTACTTTATTTAGAGGTCACCTCTGTTAATTAGTGGCGACTTTCTCTTATTCCCTTGACTGACCATTTAAGACAGGTTTGACTGTACATGATTCACAAATATAAGTCAGTTAATTTCGGACTCAGATAATATTATCTTAATATATCTGAGATAAAGAAATTTGAAGAAATAATAATAAAACAACAACAAAAAAAACAAACTGGTCAGCTCAAGCACAAAGTCAGGAAGCACAGACATACAGCATCTAACATGGGTAAGATAGCTAAATGCGGAAAGATTGTGATTATCTCTACTTGCAACTAAAGAATTAAAGATATAAAAAAACTGATGCCAATTAATGGGAATTAGTTTTTGAACGCAACACTTATGCTTCTATAGAAGGAAATTCTTGGCATATGTATCCTTGTGGAATTGTTGGCAGTTCTGGTGTCCCTACATTGCATAAAACCATAACCATAAGGTATATATATCACCAAGAAATCGGCCATTTGGACTTCTTGAATTCTCAAGGGTCATGGAACTATCTTTGAAGACTTCAAGATAAAGAAACACTAAATTTTACTGCATCAAGTCTAAACACTGTTGCTAAAGTTATTCTTATTAGAAAAGCTTTCTTTCAATAGATTTTTTGTAATTTTATAAAATGCAAGTTGTACATAGCTTTCCATATATTGTTTATTTGATTATAATTCTGGTCTTTTTTCAGTGTGTGAACCGGAGAATTTTGTAATACATCTGACATACACTCAGTATAAAAAGATAAACGTTATATATGTAACTTCAAGCATGTGATGTAATGCCTAATGATTGTTTAAATGTACATACACTTTTGTTATTTAAATATAAAATTAAGAACCCAAGACCAGGGAAGATGGTTGTTGTGTTTTTATTTCTGTACAATCAACCAATACCCTTGTTCTTAAACATAGTGATTTAAACTCAGTTTACAGTGTCTCTTGATAGACAGATAGGAATGTGATGAGAGGTTAATTATCTGCATCATATTTTCCATTAGAATTACAAACTGGAACACTGCCTGCAATGATAATGAGAAATATATTTCAACAGTTAACTTGTGGATGTGCTTCCACCAGTGGTCGCCATAACTATACAAGTGATATTATCAGCTGTACTGGTGTGTATACCTGACCCATCTAAACCTCGTTCTGGGAAAAGAATCTCTGGTATGCATAAATATTGAGAAGGGCCTATTGTAGTTATCTTAAAGATGGTTCTGGAAAAATTAGCATTATGAAATTATAACTGAAAACAAAGTCACATATCCCCTTTTGAATGCAATGATTTTAAAATTTAAATTATGTTATATGACATCACATATTTCCTCTGCTATTTATTTATGTTTGCACTCTACAGCTGTCAATTCGGGACGGATTTTCTTCAATTTTTGAAGATGGCGTATGTCAGAAAAGTAAATAAGTATGATCAAGTTTGACATGGTTTGCAGTGCAGAAAGCCCTTTCTTTTGTTCAGAACAAAAGGAGTCTAGTTATTATTGCTTTCGAAGCTCTTTCTGATGACAAAATATTTTGAAGATCGGGCTTGAAATTGCACAGTAATGGCGGAAAAGTGAAAACGGCCCTATACGTAGTGCAGGAAACTGCATGCATCTCGAAAAATATTGATATTTGTAAATATCATTATGAACATGATTTATAGCCCAATCAATTTCCTTTCGAACGATAGGCACTTTTTATAAAGATAGTTATAAAAATTAGAGAAATAAGAACTCATGATAATAATCATAAAAGTGTAAAGTAAAGTATTAGCCTTTGTAAATCAATAAAATAACTATGCTTTGATATTTTCAGCCAAATTAAACAGATTTTAAAATTTTAAAATGTGTTTCAGATAATTCAGATACCACTGGAATGTCAATTAGTTATATGTATATAAAGTAGAATGTTAAGTTCTATCGAGAAATCTACTGGGCGTCACTGTAAGCAAGCAGTAAAGGTACAACGTTTACCTGTGCTCATGTTAGGCCGCGGTCTTCTATATTTCTTTGGTTTATCTATATATATATATATATATATATATATATATATACATATATATAAATGACTAGTGAATAAAATTCATACTTTTAATTTAGTGTCCTTTATACATTATTGTTAAATGAAAATAATGACAAGGTAAATAGAAAATAAAATGGGTTTTGAAAATATCTCGTTGTTCAGCATGTACTTTATGTATAAGATTACGTTCTTTTAAATGGACAACGGGGAAAAGTGTTTCATATTAAAGAAAGGATACATATGAAATGAACTAAGTTAGGTAGCATACATATATTCTCAAAATGGAAATGAAGGTATTATACCACAGAGAAACGTAAATTTGGGATGTCGACATTGTTTATGAACAAATTCAGCTGATCAGGCTTAAACTGAGTTGCAGCGCAGAAAGCCCTTATCGTTTGTGGGACAAACGAAGTCTAGTTATTATTATTCCTTTTTTCCAACCAAATCTAAGAGTTTCAATATATTGTCAGTGTCTGAGCATCATGAAAATTAAATTGCCTCGACAAAAAAATCTAGTTTTTAAAATCAATGCTTTTTAATTTTCATTGACGACAAATGACGAGATTTGATCAGATTTGACGTCAGCTTCAAAAGTTTGTTCGCGCTCTAGAGCCTATTTTTTTTTTTTATTTTTTTTTTGTCTTGATATTTTTACAGAAGATGTATGTTATGATGTAGAGGTGCACCTTGTCTTTCAAATTCGAAAAATTTAAGAATTTATGGCAAAACCGAGTTTTGAACTTTGGACCTAAAACTATTATTTAATATTACAAAGGCTACTGATGAGTTAGAAGCATGAACATTGGACAGCTAATCGGCCCAGAGGTCTACTTTTTTCTCTGAAAGATTTCCTTTTAAGTCACGTGGTTATGACGTCATTTAAAGGACAAAACCCTATTTTTTCAAAGATTTCTGTCGCTCTGGTATCATACATTTTGAGTTAATTTTAATGAAATTGAAATTGCAGCGATAAAAAGTATCTTTTGATACATTCAATCATTTTCAATTTTCATTGGCGTCATATGACGTCAGATTTGACGTCAGCTTCAAAAGTTTGTTCGCACTCTAGAGCTTTCAATTTTGGTCCGATTATCTTGATATTTTTACAGAAGATGTATTTTAGGATGTAGATGTGCACCTTGGCATTCAAATTCCCCAAATTCGAAAAGATTAAGATTTCATGGCAATACCGAGTTTCGAACTTTGGTCCAAAAATTAAAATTTAAATGTTACAAAGCCCCCTGATGCGTTAGAAGCATGAAAATTGGACAGCATATCGGCAAAGAGGTTTACATTCTATTTTCTGAATGATTTTCTCTTAAGTCACGTTGGTATGACGTCATCAAAAACACAAAAAGTATTTCTTTTCTAAAGATTTCTCTCGCTCTGGTATCATGAATTTTGAGTCAATCTTAATTATATCTTCAGAATTAATAGAGTTAAAATTGAAGTGATGCATACTGCAAGAAATGTTTGTTTTGTCACGTATTTATGACGTCATGCATGTATTATTTTTAAAAAAAATCATATAAAATCGCCAATTAGACCAATGAACTAAAAATTTTCAAAAATGTCGAAACTTAGTACGTTCATAAGGCTTTGAACATTTTTAATGAGTACGTTATCAAACATGGCAGATATTAATATTTACTGGAATGCCTACTTGAAAATGTGAAAACAAACCTGTTCGCGTTATCGAAGATTTTTTTTTCTGAATAATAGAACGTTAGCTGAACATGTCATTCCAAAAAAGATACTTTTCTTTAGTCACTTGATTTTACCGTCGTTGAAATATAAAAATCATTCATTTCAATATGTATTCGCGCTCCAGCGTCATGAGTATTGATGCCAACCTTACGGAATTTATGTTGTGTCACTTGTTTATGACATTGTTTTGTAAGCAAAATATATTAAAAAGATCACAAGATTGGATATATTAACGTTAAATAAGGAATATTGCCGTACTTCAACATGCGCAAAGAGTCCAGAAAATTTTAAGAGATTACGTTATCAAACATGACTTATTCATGTTTTTCGTAAAAGGGATAATTCATGAAAATCTATTAATTTGAAGAAAGAAATGAAAGAGGTTATTGGGTTGGTTTAGCAAGATCCGATTGTTCTTTTGCAAGAAATAGTGCCCGTGTTGAATAGTGAATAGTGATACGTTTTTGAGTAAATGAGTCGCTTTTACGATGAATTAGTATAATATACTACAGCCAGAAAACCTCTACGGATAACTTGCATTTGCTATCACGACTTTCCGCAAACCTGAAGAAAATGACAAATACATGTAGTTATACATCTACCTATCGATTTTTAATGTTTTCTTTAACAGATTCTTTTTCTAAATCTGTAAAAATAAGCCAATATATAAAACAAATGAATTGTCGAAAGTTTCAAGTTTAACGTTAATTATATAGAAATAAGAAATTAATTCTCATGATTTTGCTTACAATTCTGCCTTTGTTTCCATCTTTTTTTGCAAATGTAAAACTCAATCAATTTAAAGGTTGACAGTCATGGATTAGAAAGTATTTCTTTTTCTTTTTACAATTTCAATAATGAGGAACAAATAGCAATGAATATTAGTTAAGCCATATGCTTACGAAGAAATAAAAAAAAAAATTTTAAAACCGATTGAATAACGTAAGAAAAAGATTTTTGAGGATAGTATTATCTTAAAATTTTCCTGTTGTTTTTTTCTGCATGATAGTAATCGGTTGCGTAATCAAATAAGATCATATTATGCTTTCTCAATATCTTCTTAAGAAATAAAAAAAAAATTTTTAATTTTAATACCTTTAAATAAAAAGGAAATTTTATTTAAAAAACTTTATTTTATTTTGATTTAAGAATATATTTCCTGTCGTTCAGTATACATGGGGCAGGTTCAAGGCAGAGGCTTAGTGACAGGAAATGCAATCCAAATTTGACATAAAACTCTCGAGTATGACATTATAACCAAAGCACAGTAGCAAACAGATAGCGTGCATGTAGTGGTTAACACCGACGGCGGGTATATCAGTTTTGATAGAGACTTTAGCCTACATGAGACAGATAAATCGCTGCCTCACTGCACATCACTCGTCCACCGAGACATGTGATCAGAATGCATGGGTTAGACACTATTTTAAATCGGTTAAGAGCAATATACTCGTAAAACTTTAACCACTATCACTTGGATCAAGACCTTTCTCGTTATCATAAACAAGCTGTGTTTTGGGTACATTTTCAGAACGGAAGCAGGGGACATGGCGCTTCTTGCATACACTTGCATAAGTCTAATTTTAAGATGTGCATACGTGTAGTAAGATCATAGATTATTCACTGCCTGAGGTTCAACAAGAGGACCCAGATATCGTTCACTTGATTACCCATGCCTATACAAACTATCTAAAGCGTTGTGTCAGATAAATTTTAAACCTATCTTACCATGTTTCATGAAGAGTAGACAAAACAAAAGCTGTCTATAGGACAGCTTGCTTGACTATTCCGCCCCATATTAGTTAAATAAAATTATAAAAAAAGTCAATTATATCATATTCGAACTGAAATTGACATATTTGATGTTGGAAGGTAGGTACGCACCATATACAAGATCAATAACATCTATTGGTTTATTTATACAAGCCAGCCAATTAGGACAATTAGGCGTATGACGTAAGTTGCAAAATTGGGCGTATGACGTAAGTTGCAAAATTAAGCGTATGACGTAAGTTGCAAAATTGGGCGTATGACGTAAGTTGCAAAATTAAGCGTATGACGTAAGTTGCAAAATTAAGCGTATGACGTAAGTTGCAAAATTGGGTATTTTTATGGAAAAAAATATGTCGGTAGAGTACTTAATATAGAAGTTGGCAAATGTCGCAAATTAATAACAAAACAAGAAACAATTTATACACTTTGATACTTTATTAATGAGTACGTACAGTGATCTCGAAACTGTTAATACCCCTGTTACACTTATACTCGTCCTCAGTACGACCTAAAAGTTCCAGCGAAACGGGCTTGAACGGCGTGAAAACGAAGTGGTCGTAGTAACAACGTATTGATATCTGTTTACGATCGTTATAGACGAGTTTGGACGACTTTGGTCGAGATGGCCTCTCCAAAGTTTTGAACAGACTCAAAATTTCTGAAAAGGTACACCGTTCTGAAATAAAACGTAGTGCTATCGTATCGAAAACGAGATGGTCGTATTGCGAACGTAACAGTCGTACTGCAAACGGACTAAGGACGTTCTGGGACGTAGTGCGATCGACTTGCTGTTAGAAGTGCGATCTCGCAACGATCTTGCTAGTTCCTAACTCGTTTATCTCATCCAGAGACCGACCTATCTAGATTGCATAACGTTTTTAGTGCGTCCTTACTTCGTCTTTTTTGATAAAAGCAAAACAGATAGTTCCTTACACGATTCTACACAGTCCTAAGCGTTTGCAGTACGTCCTTAGTACGCTCTATCCGTGTCAAGTACGAATTGTTGCGTTTGTATCCAGTCCTTTCAACGACCATTCCGTTTGCAGTGCGATCAAAACAGGAGGGTATAAATACGGATCGTCCTCTCATAGGATCATAGAAAAGTCACGCATTTACCATGGATGACGTTGCTGTAGTGAATTTGTTAAATTTTTGGCTTCATAGGTCGGACCAGAACTTGCACTCAGTTACGATCTGAACGTACTGAGGACGGGACAAGGACGTAGTGAGATCGAGTTGAACGGTCTGCAAACGAGGTAGTCGAGTTAAGGACGGGAGTGGACGTTACGGGAACGAACTAGAACTAGTCACGAAACGGACGCGAACTAGCTGTAGTCGGACTAGAACTGTTTGAATACGTTGTATATGGTCGTTTTATCCCGTTCTGAACGGTCTGCTGACGGTCTGAGGACGGAATTGTCGAGTCAACAACGGTGTGTGAACTAGTTGATTGTATTCTAGCCATATTTTGGCTAAATTTGGGCCCAAAAAGGGCTTTGGTTTTGGAGGGGCATAAGGAAATAAACTTAGCAAGCCATAACAAAATCTATAAGAGGATTCAATAAATGTATATATACAAATGAAAAATGATAGATTTAAATGTAGTTTCAATGTTTACTACCTACACACATGTACAACTTGTTTAAACTTATAATTTGTTAACGTCGATGACACAAGTTCTTACAAATTATTCCAATCATCGCTCGAAGGTTCCTGGGTTGGACCAGTACTTTGCACCTGAGATGAAAGTTCTAGCCCCCTAAGGGGTTCGAACCAACAACCTTCGGGTCCGCAGTCGGTTATGTTACCACCCAATCGCTTTAAAAACTCTCGTATAAATCGGCATAAAACTATTTTACGAGAGTCATTTTTTAGAAATCTGAAATTAACAAACATTCATAGTTACATGTATGTTTCAATTGCGATAGCCAGAGTCATAATTTCACGTTTACATATAAGCCAAACAAATTGATAACAAAACAAAACGCCTACAATAATATTGATTTAATCTAGAACAGAAAATAAATATACCAAGTCCTCTTAAATCACAGCTAGTGAAGTGTTGGTTAAAGTTTAAACATCAGTATTGTGAAAATGGGACACTTCAGACAATTGAGTAATCAGGATTTATGTAATCACTTTTAGTTTAGTACAGATAATAAACACAACAAAGATAAACATGTTGATAATAATCACGACAGTGATAAGATATGCAGATAATGTAGAAGCTACACAAAATAATTATTCAAGAGTGTTCCTTGGAACACATGCGTCACCTGCTGAAGCATGTGTTAGAAAAAAAAACACTATGACCCTGTCTGTTAAATAATTGACGCCAACTGAGAGCAATTCATGAGTGAGGTAACTACATATATGTCAAATATATAGACCATTCAGAAATGGAGAACCCGACAGAATTCTGTTTCATAATCATTAGACTTCTGCTACTCACTATCTACATCTACTTATATATGAAGTTTCTAGTCAATATATTTTTCAAGTATATAGTAAATAAGTTATTCTCTGGACAGAAATACATTGTAAAATTATATAAAGGGAGATAATTCAAAACAGTTCTTGGTAACTGCACTTCCCAATCTCACCATCTATTTATATTTTGAGTTTCATTTCAATACCTTGTATAGTTTATGAGTTAAGCTACCGACAAAAATTGAAAAAAGGGGAGATAAATTTTTAGCCAGATTAGAGTTATAGTTCTTGGTCTCTTAGTCAATGTACTTCTCCTATTCGCATGCTTTTCATATATGAATTTTCAAGTCAATACCTCATATAGTTACTGCAAAATAAAGATGTGTGACAGTGCAAAAAAAAAAGTGTGAATAAAAAAGGGGAATAAATACAAAAAATTACCAGAGTTATGGACCGTGTGTATGACAATTGCCCATGTCAAGCTCTGTCTATAAATGAAATTTCATCTCAAAACACGATTAGAGCATGAGTTATTGCAGAATAAAGAAGTGTGACGAAAAAGTGTGACGGACAGACAGACGACGGAAAAGTGATCCCTATATGTCACCTCTGCTTACAGCAGGTGACACAAAAAGCAGCGAATTAAATAATATCATAGTAGAAATTTATAAACATGCCTTCCATGAAATCGCACAGCTAATATTGTCCTTATTTGATAAAACTGATTTAACTGGAGACATAGGGAACGAGAATCATTATACATATCTTTAAAGGAGGAGATGTTGATTAAAACAATTATAGGGGTATAACATTATTTAATATCATAACATAAAATTATTTACAAATCCTCTGACAAGACTGAAAACGTGGTCTAGAACACGTAAAAATAATTATGGATAGTCGGTTTCCAAAAGGGCAAATGAACTATTGATTGTGTTTTTCTATTACACTCTATTATTATGAAATTATTTTTCTCGTGTAAAAGAAAATTACATTATAGTGCTTTATAGACAAACAAAATGTAAATTGTTCAACTTGGTTTCCAGCTCAGATTATGTTTAGTGTATAATGTTTTTTATTGTCAATTTATTTTTAAGAATAAATAATTGTCATTAAATAACAAATTTTTATTAACATATATTCTTGCACTTCTTATTTGGTATTTAACAGAAAGCATTTAGCATTTACACTTCTCAAAAGAAATGAGACGAGGCTACATGTATGCTAGTATCATTCTTAACATACTGGCATATTATTAGTCATTAAGCACAAAGCATTTAGCATTACACATTCGACATTTAACATTTAAACCGGCTTACAGAAATGCAATAAGGCACTATTGAAAAGTATACATACATATCATTTTTCATAAAAATTCAGAAGTAAGCATGTTTAATATATACATAAATAGTCTTCCGTAAGTGAGCCTTCTCGATAATGGCTGACGCATTTCCGTAAACTCCCGTGACAAGGTTTTATGTCTTGAGTATACAGGTGTCACCGGTAGTTTTGTAGAAGTATATTTATGTAGACAACGTTTAATATCGGTATTATTTCAAAAGGTGAAAATATTTTGTTCATTATGTTTAAATTTTAGACAAAGCTTGAATTAAAATGCTATGAAAATACACAAATTAAGTATATTTTAACATAATGAGGCAAGACGCTGATAAATATAACTTGCATAATGGTAAAAATATAAAGAGCATTAATCGAACTTGGTCTACACCAATTGTGGTTATACAAGAGTGAATTGGTCATAAATTTAGGAAATATTAAAAACGGAATGCTAGATGTTTATAAAGAAAACATGGTTTTCTAATGTAATTATTTAAACTATATTAGAAATGTATAAACATGAGAAAAGGAAACTGGAATCATTTACTAATAGTTTCTACAAATTTTATACTTAAACTGTTGTATAATAAATATCTAATATGAAGATGTAGTACATATTTAAAACGATTCTCCTACAATATTCCGGCATTTCCCAAAATTTCCTAGTCATATTTTGTTCACTCGAATGAGATCGTGAGGTCAATGCAGAATCCCTGATGACCCATGTACGTGGTTTTGGCTATCACGTGATAGTCACCAGTGGGGACAACACTGGCATCAATGCCGAACTCGGTTTTCGGGAGCGTGTAGGAGTTCTGAAACAATACAAGTAAAATTCGGGCGTTTAATTGCTTAGTCAAAAAATATGCGGTCGTGCTCAATATGTATTTCAATTTTCATAATAGAGCAACATGGTTTTTATTCAATATTGTCAAGCCATGGCTGTTGAGCACGACAGAATCAGAAAAATACTTCATATTTGTTTTCAAAGAGAGCTGTACACAAAGGCACACAGTGACATATGCAAATCCTTCTCATCAGACTCTGCTTTAAGTAGTAGATCTACCATGATTTCAGTTGTCAAATTATTAGCTCACTTTTGCAAACAGTGACTTGAAATTAGGAATATATTCTTTCCATAAATGAAAATTCACTTCAGCAGCATAAATAGAAGATGGGCTTCCATAAAGGGAAACGTAAAAAGGGGGAATAACTACAAAAATACTGATATCATAGTTATGGACCCTGAGCATGACATATCCTCTCACCAAGTTCTTTCCATAAATGAAATTTCACCTCAAAAGCATAAGTAGAAGAGTCATCTTTTAGACAAAATGTGACCAAAAATGTAAAAGACAGGGATAACTCCAAAAATAATGATGTCAGAGTTGTAGACCTTGTGCATGACACTTCCTCTAATCAAGTTATATCCTTAAATGAAATTTCACTTCAATACTATATATAAAAGAGGAGTTATCTTCCGGACAAAATGTGACGGACAGACTGACAAAACAATATGGCTCCCCCATATAAATATGGAAACAGATGCCCCCCCCCCCCCCCCCACCCCTTAAAGATATGGGGGGAAGACATAAATAATTATACATGAATATATAAATATTTAGAGATCAATTAGCGGCCTCGCAGAATATGCGTTTAGGTGTGTACGAAAAAATGTAAGTTTAATGACAGGATCTATGCTTCCAGTCTAGTCTTATCAAGGATTAAAATACTGATGCAAGCCAGTCACCTTAGTGCAATGAAAACAAGAAATATCTTTAAGATATTAGGCGTTATTGTTTAAACAAAATATTTCGACGAGGGATCTCATGTGTAGAAGTCCCAACCAACTGCACCACAGAGGTTGAAGCAATTGCATTGCGACCGGCTACTGGCCGAGTCCATTTTAAGTTTTAGCGAAACATTATTCTTTAATATTTGGACTCACAAATATTTACTTTTTTAAACTGGGATGTATTCACGTTTAAATAAGACAAAATAGATGTTATCTGCTAAGAAAGATATGCACCTTGAAAATCCTATTCTAAGATGGAATATCCTTAAGAAATTTGAGCCAACCAATGTCACGGGTGTTTTTCACTGCCTTCGGTTGTTAACAGTTTTTAAGCAAGTTCAGGAATTATGTCAAAATCAATTTTATACAGCTTACACCGAAAAAAGACGCAATCAGCGTATTATACCCACCGTTTTGAGTGGACATGTGCAGTCGATTCCTATCTTCACGAGGGGATCTGGACATTGAACCTGCTCAAGGAGCGCACACAGATCCGGTACTTGCACGAGCCGAAGTTATCAATACAGGGTAGCTTCACAAACTTCCCGAGGACTTTTCTCTTTATTACCACATCTCCCTGTGGAAAAGTGCAGTGTATAAAATAATTATAATCATTCTTTTCTCTTTCCTTCTTACTTAAACAAAACGGAAAACGATGCGAAACGATTTCCGCGATACAGAGAGAATGAAAATATGAATATTTGTACTCATCAGACCTTTTTTTTTTGGGGTGGGGGGGGGGGGGGGGGGGGGGGGGGGGGGGGGGGGGGTGCGTGCGGCCAATACTCTACTGTATCTGGTTTCTGTAAACAGCTGACTGCTTGATACTGGTGATACTGGTATTGCTCTATACATATTGACTTTAACATACATCAGTCCAGCGTATCGTTGTAATTATCTATTTTTTTATTAATCCTACTATAACGGTTTATTATACAAATCCTTAAAAATTTTCGCTCTCTCTCAGCAAAATAAACCTTTAGTTAGTTTGATTAACAAGAGAGTGCCAGGCCAACATATTTCTTAATAAATGCAATCTATTTACCACCGGATAAAAATACTATTTATATTTAAAGGCGTTCGTATTTCTTTTTCTTTTTTTTCTCTCTCTTTTTTGTTGTTGTTGTTATTGTCGCCAATGTGTCAGACCAAAATGTATGCAAAAACTACCCCACAGCTATGATATTTTTTTCTTGATAAAATATTTCAACGGACAGATATCCTTTTTCTCAGATTCAATCGTCTGATATAAAGGCTTTCTGAAAATGTAAAAATAAAATGTATACTTCACCATGAATTTAACCAAATGTCCATAAAACCACTAAACTGTGACTTTTGACTCTCAGCATTTTGGCAAATATACTTCTAATTAAAGACTTATTAAAAAATGACATGAAACCCCTGTAAAAGCCAGTGGAAAATATTGTGTAGGCACACATCAAAATAACTTTATTTGCAATTTTTCAAAAAAAATATAGAAAATCAGAAGGGAAAATGTAACCATATAAAAAAATCATCAATCCTCTCATGCAAGGAAATAATTTCAGGTGAAATTGTTTTTAAAAACTCCTTTAAATTGTGATTTAAATTAAGTCAGTTTGGCAGAAAAGTATTGAACACTACATGATTCTTTCAGCAGGTACTTTTCTATTTTACACATAACTTTTTTTTATTATTTGACTTATTTTAACAAATAAATATCATTTTAATGGTAATGTAATGTCCTCTTGGAATCATTTAATGGTAATGTAATGTCCTTTTGAATAAACAATTTACTTTCACATACTTTCAATAGAAAGGGAGAAATAAGAAAACGTGACTTTACGAAAACTGGACAATTTGTTACGTGCTTTGTGAGATTCCGGTTAGCTGCCAATCTTTGTTTAATAAGTCTTTTTTTCTAATCATGTTAATATATGTACACGAATCTTAAAAATTTAACAATCTCCTGAAAATAAATGAAATTTAAAAATAAGAGTACCATCAGAACGCTCACCCCGGGGTACCATCATCAGCTTAACTGAACAATTCAGTTGAACCTGAATTGAAAATTTAGATTTTTTTAATTATCAAAGTTTTTATACAGACTAAATAAGAAGTAGCCAACCATCAGTAAGACTTACTCCAAACCATGTAATGAAAGTATAGGACCATGGGCTATTATGTCAATTATTGCACAAAAACTTCAAAACATAGCAAGGCACATCCACAACTCAACAGAGAATTCTATATCTTAATTAAGTTTGTAACTTTTACCATGATAAATAACTCTGCAATGTGTTTCCTAATTATGTGATGCACATTCGGAGTTGCTTATATATCAGCACAATTGGAAATCTCTGGATCTTATTGCTGCTGACCTTTGGTTGTAAGAGAGTCTGTCTTTCTATCTTGTTCACCCTTGATAATTGTCCCTCTATGAACTTAACATTATAACTCTCTTTTTTTCTTAACTGTTTTCTTTAGCAGTCTCCGCTGTCATTCTTAGTTCTTCTTCGTACAGAGTCTCTTTATCCTTGTGCCCAAACCGAAAGGTATGGCCTTCTTCAAAATGGTTGGTATTAGGCTTTAAGTCTAGATACATATGCTTATCGTTGGTTTAGTGAACAGGCCTGTTGTCAATGTTCAACTATCAATTCATCATTGTATCCAGGATTCAATTCTTTGTTGTTCATTCTAAGCTCGACTTGTATGATCTTGTTTTATGCTGTTTGCATACTCCATAAACTTTATTAACTCTTCCTGGCCATGAGTCCGAACTCCAAATCCATCGTCTGTGTATCTCTTATTGCCAACTGGCCTTTCATGATATTTTTCAAGTTGTTCACCCATTTTCTCATATAGCAACAAGCAAAGATTCTCCTTAACTTTGTCCTATGACCACATCCTCAGTTTGTCTGTATTCTTACCATTGAACTGTGTTACATTGTTCTCTGAGACCGTTCTTATCACTGGCTTTACTGCCTCAGTAAATATAGTCTTCTTGTCTCCCCTCTAGAGCATCTTTGATGTTCGCAGTCCCCTCTTCCCGTTGTATTGATGGCACAGTCTGATCACGTCAAAGCAGAAGAGAAGTGCACCTTCTTGCAAGAGTGAACTGACATCACCCCAAATATTTTATGATATCCGATGTGTCACGGCTCCACTACAAACATATTTAGTTCTCTTTCTCAACATCCGCAATATTCTCTGTTGGTGTTTTTCCCAAAGCCCCTTGATGAGTCATAAAAGGATTACCGGCTTATAAACCTTGGGATTCCCCTTTAACTTTGCCTGCTGCGGAAGTTTGGTATACGGTATTCCTTTAGTTTTTGACAGATTTGACCCTCCTTATACAGCTTGCATACATGTATAATCATTATCCTGTTTTCCTTTGAAGTTTTAGCGCAATAATATACGACGTCAATGTAAAGGCGTCATTTCCAGTGTATGTACGAAATGAATTTAGTAAAGTTAATAAATACTCTCTATTTAGAGTATTAAAGTAGAATATTGATTATCTCAAGAAAGTTGATCAATATTCTCTCTATTTTGAGTATGAATTTTAAATATTGATACATGAACCTCCCTTGGGAAACAGAGGCCTCTTTTTTCAAGAGATCAAATTCACTTAGCAAATATTGTAGAGAAAAATCAGATGACCATTTGTCCAAATGAAATTAAATTCTGACCATTTGTTTAAGAGAAGATTTTTGTGATTTTCTATATAGAGCATAAAGGAAACTTGCTAACCCCTTGGGCCTCATTTTAAAGGGATCAATTTCATTTAAACAATTAAAGTAGATGACTATGAGGGGGTTACCATTTGTGCCAAAAGGGAAAATTTAAAATTCTAACCACGGTTTCAGAGGAGATATTTTATTTTTTAAAGTTTTTGAAATAAAATGCTGTTAGTTGCCAGGGAAACCCGGGAGTTCTGCATGGATCAAGTTAATTTCTTTGCAGGGGTTTTCACCAAAATGATTCATGCAAAGTTTCACCAATATCTACCAGCGTTTCAGAAAAGATGTCTTTTAAAGAAAAGTGTTGACTTTAAACAATGGACGACGAACGACGGCGAGGGGCGGACGGAGGGTGATCCCAATAGCTCACTTGAGCACGTTATCAATGGAAACTCCTTAAATGAAATTGAATCATCCTAATTTCTGAATTGAAATCTAAAAACGACATGCGTTAATTTCCAATTTTCTACGACTATTAACAAAAAATGACCAAGGAATGCAATTAAACTATATAGAACATATAAATATGACATCTTCAGTGTAAGTCATTTATATATATCCACTTTCAGTAATGGTTTGTAATGCACGGCTTTTTGATTTTTAATACTGCTTCATATCCACTAAAAGGGGCTAGTAAAACAGAATACGTTATCATAACATCATCAGTTCAAACAACATAAATATGGGGAAAAAAAGAACCATCACCAAATATTTCCAACCGAATCCCAAAGACTACTGGACAAAAATGGCCGGATTAACTTTATTTGATATTCTTAAACAACAACAAAATTCAATTCATAAGTCTGCTCTGAATGAGATGATAGTGTGTTCTTACCATCAGGGGACCCAATGGCGAGGTTTTAAAATTTATGTTGGGTCAACATTTGGGGGGCCTGGAAAATGAAACGGGTCTGGGTCAGGGTAGAGAGTTGATAGCCAAGAGCGTGGACCCCCACATCCGTGAAAGAAAACGACTTCACTTGACCCGGGCCCTTTTGTTTGGGTTTCTGAAAAGGGAAAAGGGTTGCATTTTTTAACATTCTAGATATACGCGCAGCAAAAAGCAAAAAAAGACATTAAATGTTTTGCTGCATCTCGCTGATTTTAACAAATCAAATGATATTGCAAAAAAGTACACAAAAAACTCGAATGGGTTTCACAATTATCTCATTGTAAACCGCTTAGTTTTTGTTGTGTTTGACACAGGCACTCACAGCTTAAAAATATATAGATACAAACTTTTTGTTCAGAAACAGAACCGAAGGACATTACCGTATATTTTTGCAACAAACAAGAACATTAAAGACAAGACTAATTTTGAGCAAAAAATTAAAAAAGAGGGGCCCTGATGACCGGGATCGCCACTTGAGTATACGGTTACCCAAGGAACTCAGCCCTTTTTAAAACATTTGAAATTGGCCAGTATTTTAAAAGGGGATGATCCCTGTAAGGTTTTCCCCCAAAAACAAAAAGGGAAAAAAGCCCCGCCCCCGGGGCCATGTTTTTTAATTGGGTCGGGAAAAATTTTTGCAACTTTGGGAGAGGTTGACCCCAAAGGGAAAACTGTACCAATTTATTTTAAAATCGGGGGAGTAGTTTTCATTTTTTTCTTCTTTTTTTTTGCCATGGCAACCAGAGTTTTTATATGGATAAGTTTATTGTGGGAAATTTTGTGAAGTTGACCCCAGGATCATTCCGCCAAGTTTAATCAAATTCGTCTAGTGGTTTCAAGGAAATTTGATTAAAGTTTTTTTCCCAATACATTAAGGCAAAAAGCCCGCCCCTGGCGGGCCCTGTTTTTAGGATTGAATTTTTTAGCAACTTTGGAAAGGTTGACCCAAGGAACATCTGTACCAATTTTTTTTAAAAAACTGGCCAGTATTTTGAAAAGATGATTTTTAAAGTTTTTTTTTTTTTCTTTTTTTTTGCCATGGCAAACCCAAATTCTAATGGACAAGTTTTTTTAGCAACTTTGTGAAAGGGTTCCCCCAAGGGTCATCCCTGCCAAGTTTAATCAAATTCTGTCCATGGTTTAAGGAAATTTGATTAAAGTTTTTCCCCAAAACTATAAGGCAAATAAACCCCGCCCCTGGGGGCCATTTTTTTACGGATCGGAAAATTTTTTCAACTTTGTAGGCCCACCCAAGGAAAATTTCCCGCCCAATTTTTTTAAATTCTGTCCAGCGGGTTTTAGAGGAGATGTCGTTTAATGGTTTCTCTATAAATATAAGGGAAATAAGCCCCCCCCCGGCGGCCATGTTTTTTTTTACTGAGGGAAAATTTTAGCAACTTTGGTAAGGTTGCCCCAAGGAACATCTGTACAAATTATTTTGAAATCGGGCCCAGTATTTTAAAGGGAATGATTTTTAAAGTTTTCAAATTATTTTTCTTTTTCTACCCATGGCAACCAAGTTCCCAGGGATCAATTTTTTTTTAGCAATTTTTTGTAGACCCACCCAAGGAACTTCCCTCCCAAATTTCATTAAATTCGTCCAAGGGTTTCAGGGGAGATTTTTTTAAAAAGAAAATTGTTGACGACGCACACACAGAGGGACGAAGGGTGATCCAATGCTCACCTTGAGCACTTCGTGCTCAGGTGATTTAAAAACCGCGCATGTTTTTGAAGCCATTAAAAAAAAGGGGGGCCAAGAGGGCCCTTGGCGCCACCTGAAAAAGATGATTGCTTAAGAAATAAATACTTGAGTGAAAAGTGAAATCTGGGTTTTTTAGGTGAAAGGGAATAACTCCCAAATTTACAAGTCAAAACATTATAATTGAACCCGGGTTTGAGATTATGGGGTAAAAATTTTCTTAAAGTTTAAAAAAGATTGTTAAAAAAATGAATTGGTAAAAAAACAAATGAAATCTTGCATTTTTTTGTATTAAAACATAACCCTGACCTAAATGACCCATCTCAGCCACAATTGAACTCAATCGAGACATTATGGGCTTAACAATGCTTAAGTTTTTAAAATGATTTCTAAAAAAGGAAGACTAGAGTGTAAACAACGTGAAATAGGCTTTTTTTTTATATTACTGTAAAAGGGCTAACTCCTGACCAATTTACGCATCTCAGCCATAATCAACTCAATCGAGACCTTATGGTCATAAGCATTGTCATAAAGTTTTTAAGAATTGCTCAAAAGATAATATGTAGATGAAAAAAACGTGAAATCTGGGATTTTTTTTTTTTTAAAAGGGGGTTAACTCCTGACCAATCCACTGATCTAAGTCATAATCAAACTCAACGGACATATGGTCATAAGCATTTCCATAAAATTTGAAATGTTGCTCAAAAGATGAAATGCTGAGTGTAAACAAAGTGAAATAGGGGATTTTTTGAACATTAAAAGGGGGATAAATCCCACCAATTAATGAATCTCAGCCAAATCGAACTCAATCGAGACCTTATGGGCTAACATTGCCATAAAATGAAAGGATTTCTCAAAAGATGAAGATGCTAAGTGTAAAAACTTTAAAAGGCATTTTTTTAATATTTAAAAGGGGGATAACTCCGACCTAATGTACATACACCATAATTGAACTTGGCCGTGATTTTTTGGGTTTTAAAAATTGATATAAATTTGAAGATAATTGCTCATGAAATAAGATGCTAGAGTGCAAAAATACATCTGGCTTTTTAATTTTAAAGGAGCATAACCCTGACCTAATGTTCCGATATCACCAAATCGAAATTTGGGCCCAATTTTATGGGTTTTTACATTTTTTAAATTTTTAAGATAATTGCTCATAAAATGAAGATGCTAGAGGCAAACGAACAAAAGTGGACGACGGACGGACGACGGACATTCATCGATCCAAAAACTCATCCTGAGCACACGTGCTCGGGGAGCTAAAAAAGCCATTAAAAAATTTTGATACATGTACAAGTATTTTTTACAAACAGCGGGTCTAAATATTTCACGAGGCAAAGATGCATGCCATTTTGCCAAATATACCCCCGTTTTTGGGTTTAAAAGTTTTCCCTTTTCACGTCTATGTAAAATCACTTTATTAGGGGGAGCTTATTTTCCCCTTAAGAAAGAATTGATCAAACTTTGGGAGAGGTCCACTTGGTCATGTTAACACCATAATCAAAATTCCCGGCTTTTTGGTTTCGACAATTTTTTTCCTATGAAAATCTATACAAAAAAGAACACCCACACGGGGCCAATTTTGACCTAAGGGTTAAAATTTGAACAAAGTTTTTAGAGGTCCACTTGGAAAAAAACAAAAAAATCTAAACCCGGCTTTGAAGAGTTTAAATTTGTTTCCAGCACCTATGTAAAAACAAGTTACATCTAAGGGGAGCTAATTTTTCCCCCAAAATAAAAATTAGATCATACTTGGTAAGTCCACTATGTCATGTTAGACACCATATATCAAAATTCCAGGCTTTTTTGGTTTCTGACTTTATTTCCTATGAAAAATCTATTCAAAACAAGTAACATCTAATCGTGGGCCCAAATTTTTACCCAAGGGTCTGATTTTACAAATTTGGATCTTCTAAAATGCACACATTAAATATCTAAGCTCTTGTCCCTTTCAGTTTAATTTTAAAACCTATTCTTACTCATGTGACCAAAACCTTTTTTAACCACTCAAAACAATTTGAATAAATTTTGAAAGAGGGGGTCATAAGGATTTTAGCATTTTTTTAAAATGAAAGGGGCATAATTCCTACCAAATCCAAATCAACCATAATCGAACTTGGCCAGGGTATACGGTAATAACATTGCCAAAAGTTTGAAGAGATTTCTCAAAAGATGAAGATGCAGAGTGAAACAAAGTGAAATTGGCATTTTTTTAACAATAAAAGGGGGTAAATCCTGACCTAATTAATGAATCTCACCTAATCGAACTCAAATCGAGACCTTTTGGTCAAAGCATTGCCATAAAGGGATGAAAGGATTGCTCAAAAGAGAAGATGCTAGGTGTAAACAACTTGAAA
>CM037778.1:69735855-69785855 GCA_021229015.1 Solen grandis | reverse complement strand
AAAATAATTATCTAAGCTCCATGCAGTGCGGTTGCTGACAAGACGATTTTTTATTATAAGTTTTTCCTATGATAGTCTATATAAGTGACTCCTGGGGCTGAGCCAATATCGCCCCAAGGGCCATGATTCGAACAATCCTTGTAGTGTACTAGGCCATGTTACACACCAAACATTTAAACGTAAGGCTCTGTGGTTTCTGACAAAAAGATTTTTCTTATTAATTTTAATTTCCTAAATAAATCTATATAAAATTAAGTTACTTCTGGGACAGAGCCAATTTTGACTCCAGGGCTGTGATTTGAACAAACTTGGTAGAGATCAACTAGAAAATGCCCTGCACCAAATATCTAAGCTCTAGGCCATGCGGTTTCTGGCAAGATTTTTTCAAGTTTTTCCTATAAAAGTTTATAATTTTGACCCAGGGGCCATGGTTTGAACAAACTTAAAAGAGGTGCACTAAAGCATATGACACACCAAATATCTAAACTCCAAGCCATGTGGTTTTTGAAAAGAATATTTTCTAGGCTTTCCTATATAAGTCTTTGTAAAATCAAGTGACCCATGGGGCAGGGTCCTAGGATTATGATTTGAACAAACCTAGTAGAGGTAGAGAGAACATCACAAGTAAGTTTCATCAAATCTGTTCAGTGATTTTAGAGAAGATGTCGTTTGAAACAATTGTGAAGGACGGATGACGGACGCCGACGGACAGTCATTGACCCAAAAAGCTTACATGAGCGAGCTAAATATATCTGAATGAATGGTTTTAATATCCTCAGATACTCCATTTTTAAAGAAATGAACAAAATCCTAGAAAAGGGACAAAATAGCTTCATTTTCAAACATTTTAGCAGAAAATCCTTCAAAAGATTTTTCTTCATTTTACTTGTTGATATTCTTTCATGGTTTTCTAATCAAAATAATAAAAAAGAGTAGCTCACCGAGTTCATGTTCGAGCTACTGAGCTGTTTCTTTGATAACTGTCTAATGCTTAACAAGAAAACATATTTTGAAATCTGTTAAAATACTTCATTCGTTTAAAATTAATAAATTATATGTAAATGAAATAATATAAATACACACAAACGTCGTTCGCAGGCGAAATAACCCTTTTAGTATCGCTGTGACTACAATTTGAACATTTGGAGTATCCGAAATATGTAACTTTAAATGTCCGAAACAGTGCGTTAGTTAACTGTAACATGCACCTTTTTAAGCAATCATTTATAATTCACTTTTAAACTGCGCTTTGATGAAAGGGTGGTAAAAAAATGGTTAGTCCACATTAGCAGCCAAAATATTTCGATATATTCTCGCTCATATATAACAAAAAATAGCCTATTCTCCTATGAATACTCTACGTTATATGCTCCTTTGAACGTGTGTGATGCGTCACAAGCACATGTACAAGCGCATGAAAATACCATTATTCTCCTACTTATTCCTATTGTCAGCGCGGTTTTCAAGGCAAATTTCTATTATCTTCCAGATAACTCTTTTGAATGGCGCTCCTTTGGATTAAAGAATTTTCACATATTAATCCGAATGCTATATGCCTGGCGTCGATTCTCATCTTAAAATTTCATCTTATCTCATCTTCCTTATTGAAACGACGCATTTGAAGCTGAACTTATCAACCGTGTCTCGAAATAGTTTAGCAATTTTTTTGAGGCCCTGCAACTCTTAGTCACTGAAATTGCACATCAGAAACACAACTTCTGTTTAAACTTGCATAGGTTATAAAAATAGGTCCTTAATCACGTGACAGTATAATAGAAAGGGGAGTTCTAATGTAAGTATGATACAATGATTTGTTTATCCGACAACAAAACGTTGTTGTTACGTTTATTTTCACACTTCATGTATATCACAGTGAAGTGACACTATGTCTATCATCATGTGATATTACAACATTTATTAACTTCATGTGATATTACAATGTAGTGCATTATATACTCATGTGAATTACAATGTAGTGGCACTATGTTATACTTCATTGATGATATTACAGTGTAGTGACATTATATCTATACTTCATGTGATATTACAATGTAGTGACACTATGTCGATACTTCATGTGATATTACAGTGTAGTGACACTATCTCTATACTTCATGTGTTATTACAGTGTAGTGGCACTATGTCTATCCTTCATGTGATTTTACAGTGGAGTGGCAATATCTCTATACCTCATGTGTTATTACAGTGTAGTGGCACTATGTCTATACCTCATGTGATATTACAATGTAGTGGCATTATATACTTCATGTGATATTACAATGTAGTGGCACTATGTCTATACTTCATGTGATATTACAATGTAGTGGCACTATGTCTATACCTCATGTGATATTACAGTGTAGTGGCACAATGTCTATACTTTGTGTGATATTACAGTGTAGTGGCACTATGTCTATACTTCATGTGATAATACAGTGTAGTGACACTATGTCTATACTTCATGTGATATTACAATGTAGTGGCACAATGTCTACACTTCATGTGATATTACAATGTAGTGATACTATATCTATACTTCATGTAATATTACAATGTAGTGACACTATGTCCATACTTCATGTGATATTACAGTGTTGTGACACTATGTCTATACTTCATGTGTTATTACAATGTAGTGGCACTATGTACTTCATGTGATATTACAATGTAGTGACACTATGAATTTACTTCATGTGATATTACCATGTAGTGGCATTATATACCTCATGTGATATTGCAGTGTGGTGACACTAAGTCTATACTTCATGTGATATTACAATGAAGTGGCACTATGCCTATACTTCATGTGATATTACAGTGTAGTGGCATTATATCTATACTTCATGTGATATTACAGTGTAGTTGCACAATGTCTATACTTCTATGATATTACAATCTAGGAGTACATTGTCCATACTTCATATGATATCACAGTGTAGTGGCACTATGTCTATACTTCATGTGATATTACAATGTAGTGGCACTATGTCTATACTTCATGTGATATTACAATGTAGTGGCACTATGTCTATACCTCATGTGATATTACAGTGTAGTGGCACTATGTCTATACTTTGTGTGATATTACAGTGTAGTGGCACTATGTCTATACTTCATGTGATATTACAGTGTAGTGGCACTATGTCTATACTTCATGTGATATTACAGTGAAGTGGCAGTATATATATACTTCAAGGAATATTACAATGTAGGGGCATTATATACTTCATGTGATATTACAGTGTGGTGACACTACGTCTATACTTCATGTGATATTACAAAGTAGTGACACTATGTCTATACTGCATGTGATATTACAGTGTAGTGGCACTATGTCTATACCTCATGTGTTATTACAGTGTAGTGGCCCTATGTCTATACTTCATGTGATTTTACAGTGTAAGGGCAATATGTCTATTCTTCATGTGATATTACAGTGTAGTGGCACTATGTCTATACCTCATGTGTTATTACAGTGTAATGGCACTATGTCTATACTTCATGTGATAATACAGTGTTGTGGCACAATGTCTATACTTCATGTAATCTCACAGTGTACTGGCACATTGTCTATACTTCATGTGATTACAGTGTAGTGGCCAGTGTCTATACTTCATGTGATATTACAGTGTAGTGACACTATGTCTATACTTCATGTGATATTACAATGAAGTGACACTATGTCTATACTTCATGTGATATTACAGTGTAGTGACACTATGTCTATACTTCATGTGATATTACAATGTAATGACACTATGTCTATACTTCATGTGATATTACAGTGTAGTTGCACATTGTCTATACTTCATGTGATATTACAGTGTAGTGGCACAATGTCTATACTTCGTGTGATATTACAGTGTAGGGGCACAATGTCTATACTTCATATGATAGTACAGTGTACTGGCACAATGTCTAAACTTCGTGTTATATTACAGTGTAGTGACACAATTTCTATACCTCATGTGCTATTACAGTGTAGTGGCACAATGTCTATACTTCATGTGATATTACAGTGTAGTGGCACAATGTCTATACTTCATGTGATATTACAGTGTAGTGGCACAATGTCTATACTTCATGTGATATTACAGTGTAGTGGCACAATGTCTATACTTCATGTGATATTACAGTGTAGTGACACAATGTTTATACTTCATGTGATATTACAGTGTAGTGGCACAATGTCTATACTTCATGTGATATTACAGTGTATTGGCACAATGTCTATACTTCATGTGAATTACAGTGTAGTGGCACAATGTTTATACTTCATGTGATATTACAGTGTAGTGGCACAATGTCTATACTTCATGTGATATTACAGTGTATTGGCACAATGTCTATACTTCATGTGACATTACAATGTATTGGCACAATGTCTATACTTCATGTGATATTACAGTGTAGTGGCACAATGTCTATACCTCATGTGTTATTACAGTGTATTGGCACAATGTCTATACTTCTTGTGATATTACAGTCTAGTGACATTATGTCTATACTTCATGTGATATTACAGTTTAGTGGCACTTTGTCTATACTTCATGTGATATTACAGTGTAGTGGCACTTTATATGTCTCAAACATTTGTATATCTTTTCCGGCCAGTATCATGAATGTTGTTAAAAGAATGTATCACAAAGAATGCATAGTGTTTTTTATTTATTTATATATTTTATTGTTGTTGTTTTGTTGTTTGTTTTTTGTTTGTTTGTTGTTGTTGTTTTTTTTTTTTTTTGGGGGGGGGGGGGGGTGCGATAACTCTGATTACCACAAGATTGAATCTCCGACTATTGCTATAGAGAAATTTTATTAATAAAAGTACACATTCATCCTACATACAGGCCTCGGGGAAAAACTACTTGATGGATGTTCTTCCCAGTGCTTCATATTAACGGACGACTTTTCAACCAACAAACCAAAAGCAGCAAACTTATAGATCGTAAAGTTTTCAAAAGTTGCAAATAAACGAACTAGATTATCGAGAGCTTTAATCTTGACAAGCAATATCAACTGAACCAAGTTTGATGCCGAATGTAACCAAGTGAAAACCTGTTTCAGCAAAACTTATTCGAACCCAGAACATTAGGTATGGTAATTGGACAATGTATAGCTAATGCCCTGATAAGGAAGTATATAAGATCTCAACTACAAATTGAAAGCAATTTCATGATCATTATCAAAATCCTATCTTATGTATAACACATCAAAATAATACAAACTGACCTTGCTTATTGAGCACAACCTTTTTTCTATTGATAATCGTGGACCTTCCTACGAGTTTGTCACGTGAAATGTTTTAAGTGTTTTATAGGCGTTTATGTTACGTTCGCGACACGTCAACGTAGTCTCGCGGGGGGGGGGGGGTCGAGAATCAAAACGCCGAGTACCGAGTATCAAGACCGTTATTTCGAACATAATTGACGGTTCCGCATTTGTATGTAGCTTCTCCCTCTATTGATATTATGACAGTCTATATTTATTCCTACGTCAAGTGCCCACAAACAGTATCACAAAATACATGTTCTTTTGAGTAAAGTAGGCAATGTTCCTCACACATACACTGATTGGATAAGCCGGTTATTGTAAACATACTTCATTGACATTTTAGGAACCATCCATAATAGTCATCCTCATACTCATATTATTCATATATTTTTTTCATCTATATAAATAACTTTAATGAACTGAAGTCACTTCATCATGTGTCACCCCCTTTTATGTGTGGGCACCCTGCAGATCAGGGTCATTATTTCAATCTTGCAACAAATTTTGCAATAACAAGGATTGACTCTTTCCTTTTGACGCTCAGCAACTTACCGGTAGTTAAATTTGTAATCCCATATCACTGTTATAATTGTTTAGCCCATTCTTTTGATTGTTTGAGAATTCACTGGATTTGGTGTTTATTTCGGGCAATATTTTTGTAATGTCTTTAGCCCACCAGAGCACAACACGCTCTACGTACGTCGTCCACCTTGCGGTGTCAAAAATTTGCCTTAATTTTAGATGGAACTTGACATAATGATCCTTGGGTGGTCTATCACAAAAGTTGCAGCGTTTTGTTTTAATAATTTTCTTCTCTGAATTTAATGTCATTTGGTACAAATTGTCCTCTTATGGCCCTCTACCATGAAATCTAAAATAAAGACAACCCCTTAATACATGATGCCCCAGACGGTCGGCTAGTTTCCTAATCCTATACAGAAAATGTCAAAACAAAAAATCAAAATTTCCTGTGGAATCAAATGTCAGAATAAAATGTTATCAGGCACATATGGTCATCTCATAGCTCTTAACCATAAATGTTAAAAGTTGGTCCGCCAAGGCGGCTTGATAGTTTCCTGTTATTTCAAAATCTTTCCACGAAACCAACTGTTTCATTTCATCGGGCACAAATGTCACCTAATAGCCTTCTACCATAATTGCTAAGTTGATCTCTCGGAAATTTAGGCCCTCAAATGGCTAGTTTCTTTTATAATTTGTATGGAGACCTTAAAATTCTTTGTATCTGAAAGTTGTATCTGGTAACCAGGTAAAATCATGTGAACTGAACTGTTTTAATTTGGCTGATGATACTTTGACCAGTGTTCAAGGTCCACTTTGACCCTCTTGTTTATTAACAGAACGTGTGTCTGAGCTGAACCTTATTTACACTGATATAACGTTAAATCTTGCAATGTCCTTTCTTTCGTCTACAAACACGATTTAGTCGGTTTTAATCTTTTACGTTTTAAAAGTAATACGTGTTCTTCTGCTTTCGATTTCGTTACGGCCGGTTCCGAACTGCATTTGCAATTTTCAGAAAATATGTAATAATATAATATCAGAAATTAAATAAGAATAACTATTTTTTTGGAAACGAAACCAACTGTCACTGGTTGTGACTAGTGCCACCCGTACTCGTTCAGGCAGTGGTGCGAGCGGTACATTTGTAATTCCTCAGATAATTTAGGCCCTCCAGGTACCAGCATTCATCAGGCTGTGCCGGAACTTAAATTTGGGTAGGTAAATTAGTTCCTTCAATAAATAATGGAGCCGATACACACGTTCAAAATGTCTTAAGACAGAAAATTTTGTATATGGAATATGTTGGTTTTGTTGCAATTTTGCACTGTCAACAAACCCGTGTCAATTTAAATTACTGGAATGAATGATTACCATAGATCTTATAATTAAAGGTTGTAATCATTGCCGGAAAATGGTTGACATAAGGGTTTATAGTTTATTTAGTCTACTTACATCGCCAGACTCTATTCAAGGCTTGATTAAAAACATAAACACTGTCAGTTAAGGAGCCCACTGGAAAATATATGATGAATAATTCAGTCAAAAGAAAGGTATACGAATATGTCGTGATCAGTTGTCGACAAAAAAAAACTTTCGTTCATACATATGTCAATTGGTTACCCTATGAAGTCCTCTGGAAAGTCCCGGACTTTATTTTGACTACAACAATGATCATTGTTCTCAGATTGGATGCAGGTTACAAAGCATGAATTGGTTGTTAGATAGTATCTGAAATAGTTTTATAAATCTCTTTAATTGTCCAAGGGAATTTGTTGACAGTTTGAATTTAATTACTGTTAAACATATAAGAATTTAGATTTACTTAGTTAATGAAGAAAACTTAATTGGCAAGATCGATTTTCATCATTGAGACTGGTGCAAAAAACTAATTAGACAAGTACAGCATATTTCTTTCCCAGAGGATGTCAGTGTTAATGACTACTAACCCAAAGTTGTGTAGCATATAACGTGCTAATTCTATTGCTCTTCTTTCTTGAAGACGTTCTGAGTCCGCTTTTAGGTTATAAACAATTAACCCTTCTGGTTTCGATTTAACATTTTGTACTAGGATTTCGAATCTTACGATAAATGTTTACCAATTAGCTGTTCTATTTCTTTGTGGTTTTTAGAAATGAGTAACTAGTTTGGAATGGCCAGCTAGTCTAAAATGTAGTCTTGGAATAATGATAATTTATTTAGATATGTTTTTTTTCTTTGATTGCAATAAAAATACTTATGACTGTTGTATGGTTGTGAGTGTGTCTATGTTAAACAGTAGGTCTTACAGATTTACTCATGTTTTGGGTCCTTGTCATAAACTCTTCAAGAGGGCTTTTCGCTTTTCATTTCACAGACAAAGGCCCAGAGTTTGTCCTTTGGACGTGTGTTGAATATTACCGAAAACGATTTATTTTGCTTGGAAGGTTTCGTCGATACATTTACAGCAAAATTCCCGTTCACTCGTACAACAATAACAGAATATAATGTATCGTGTAAGCTAAACGTCCTTTTCGTGGATGGACAATGAAGCACATTCTATGGTCAATAAGGCGAAACACTGTCTCTTGACCCTATTGTATTTGTGTAGTTTATGTGTATTAATTAGAAATACTGATTACATTTTATGTTGATGTCTTTTTTATTTGTTTTGTGCGTGTATTTCAGATAACAAATCTTTTTTGTATGTCTACTGCAACCAATAAATATCAAACTCAAATGAATTGGTTTGCTCTGCGTCAATCAGTTTTGTTTGAAATGATTAAAAGAAACTTCTTGATACCATTTTTCACTCGCATTCTTATATCAGAAATATTTTTGCTGCATTGTAATAAGGTTAATAAATCATATACACACTCGGCCATATCATTTTTACGTATCTTTTCCACTCTAGTCTGACCTCATCCGTAGTATTTGTGTGATAACTATACCAATAGCTTTTTATCTGCTTTTTTAAGTTTCTGCTTTGTTGATAGACTTCAATAATGGCTGTCCACATGTATGAACAGGCTGCTTTATACAATACCTAATCTGGTATATATTTCGCATATTTTTTGTTGTCTGTTTGTTGTTGTTTTTTGTTGTTGTTTTTTTTTTTTCACCATGACATGGTAAAGAATGGACAGTTTAACTGACTGATATGCTATCCGTGCGACATTGAAAATATAAGACAAATATTTAAGAGAAAAATATGAAAATATATATTCAAATATTTCAGTTTCTTGAATTTTGAATCTGTAGAATATTAATTCAGCACCATTACATTCGTAAAAATCTGGTCTGTCTGTTGATATTGAGGAAGACGCTAGTGCTGCAGATGGTAATGAAGAGTAAGAATATTAAATCAATAGTAAGATGTTTTCAACATTCATGCTTGAAATACCGATGATCGTTAAATCTTCCCAATGCAAAAGATAATCAGATAGCACCTGCTAACAAAGGCCATATCCCCCGCGGTGCCCACCATTTAAAGATATGCACAGACATTCACATTAAACTAGATGTATGGATGGAAACAGACAACAAGGAATAGATCGATGACATTGCAATTAAATCTGTAGGAAATGAGTATGTAATGAGGTGATGATGATACCTGGTTTTGTGTAGCAAGCTGTATAGATGCTCATGAGCGTATCATTTGACAGTCTATAACGATCCAAATAATGACTTGCCGTTCTGTTTGTGCTGTGTGTTGAAACCCTCCTCATCTAGGGTGTTGTTTTGGAAGAAGTGGGTGCTTGATTCACGAATTCTGTATTTGTTGCCATGTTTAAAAAATTCCTTCGTTGCAAGGCTTGTATCAGTACTTTATGCCTGACGCGTCCACAAAATGTTTAAATACAATTGGTTTATTCGAAGCATTTCGTAAATATTCAACTTGAATGCAAATGTTGTTAAAATATTCAAGGAACTTTATAGTCGATTTTGTACAAAGCAAAACATAAGCTTAAACACAAACAAAGCAATAAACAAAATATAAAAACAGAGACGATGGCTGCTGTGTGTGGAGTTACTATTAAATATAAAACGAAATTCATGTGACGTCGCGTGAAATTTAACTTGCCTAATGCAGTTTATTCAAGGAATTATACAATGGAATACTGTAATAGAACATTGTTGGAAAATGCAATTGAAGAGTTATTTTTATAGTTTTCCATTGTTTTCTATATAGTATCGTGTAAATATCGTCATGGTGCGAGTGTCCTCTAGTCAACTACATTAATAGATTGTACAATACGATGTTGAACCAGGTGTCAATGTGTCAACAAAATACTCGTCTACGATGAGCACTGAAGTAGCATACATTTCAAGTTGAAATAATAACCAGTGAAATACATCCCGCAAAACATTCCCTACCGACAACTTCACCTCAGATATTGTTATGATATTATTTCGGGTCCTTTTCGTTCACAGTTTCATCTCTGTACTATATGTTACTCAATTTAGTGTTTTCTATTACAGATTAGATTTAGTTCAAAAGATAAGGGTTTATAATTTCAAGAACTTGAATATTTAGAAACTTTTGTTTGTATCAAATTTCATATAAATGTACAATTTTCAATGAATATGCTTAAGACTTGAGTGCATCCATTGATTATTCTCGAAATTTTGTCTAACTGCTTCAAGTTACATTTTACTACCAACATATTGTTTAGAAAACACCAAAACGTGGTAACATTTGTGATCGTTCTTAAATTAATTTGTAGTATATTATATAGTAAATGTGAATATACGAAGTCACCCCTTTAGTTATTTTATTTTGTTAATAATGGAATCACCCAAAATATGGACCAGTCTGTGATGATCACGTGACTTTTGGGTGCTCTCATTGGAATTGGGTGTGTTAGTTTGATATTGAACCTATCCTTAAAAAAATGTAATTTGATCTCCATACTTAAAGATGGAGCAGTACATTATCATCGTTATGTCTTGAGCAAGCTGTCAATATGATCAGATCGTAGGTTCTTTTGAACGATGTAACAGATGTTTCATTTACCCGGCTGGGTACTTTGGGAGACCGGAAGTTAGCTCTGCTTGTGTTATTATACACGCACTTCAGTGATCGGGAGGTATAGGGCCCGTAGGAAGCATATTTAAAACCTCACTGGTGAGCCGGTAGTAGGCATTGACTGTTTGTTAGGCATAGGGTTAGTCATCTACGTAAATCAATCCTAGAAAAATGTATTCATTGTTGAGTTGATGCATGATATATTAAAAAATATTAATGGCAATCAATTAAGTAGGCTCACTAAAAACTAACATTTATACGCACGTGCAGGGTATAATATGTCGCTTGATGAGATTTGTCGAATAAAATACTCATCAGACGATTGTCTCATTGTGTCAAGGTAAAACAAGATAAATTTGGATGCAAATCATCATAGACTCCGAACATATTTTTGAAGTACGACTTAGATAAAGCAAAGCCATTTAAGAATGTTTTAGTAACATGTGCATGCATCATTTACAAACAGCGAGTCTAAATATTACTAGGTAATGACATGCCGTTTTGCCAAATATCCTCAGCTATAGGCCGTTTGATTCGGATATTTCTAACGTGTGTTCTTAAAGATAATTGAAAATCAAAGTGTCTTCGGCCTAATTTCCATAAATGATTCAGAAATTTAGAACAAAAATACAGAAAAAGTAGACTTATTATATGATGATGATTTACCCATTTCAAGTCCATAATCAGCTTATATACTGAGGCCGTAGATTAGGGTTTGACGTCAATTTGACATGTCCAATACGACCATATGAATCACTAAACTTTGGTTTCATTGGTTTTTCAAGTTTACGCTATGCAATTAAAACCTGAACATCTTAGGGTCAGAGAACATCTCCCAAAACCTTCATGTCTGAGTTTGTGTGGTTGTTTGTTTGTCTCTTGTTTCAGTCATTTAGAGGCGATGTCTACTTGAGATAGATAGTGTTTCCACACTGCAGTTTCACGCCGTAGACATGTGTCATGATACCAAACCCAGTCACATCATCCTGACACCGGGCGAAACAGATCTTGAACTACCCCCATATCCTGAGCGCCAAGCAAGGAGGCTTTACCAGTACCACTTTTACGACTTTGGTATGTCACGTCCGGGAATCGAACACCACCACCACCACCCCCCCGCTCCCGAGGCGGACGCTCCAACCAGTCGGCCACAGGGGACGTTCTCTCTGAGCTTTAATAAATCGGGTTGCTTGAAAGGTCCGTTAACCAAAGTCTTAAATTCCGTAGCCTGGGAGTTTAGGGAGAAGTTATAAGTTACCCATTCAATGTGTCGATTTATTTTTAAATAATCGTATTTTGAATCATGTTGTTTTTACAAGCAATTGATTCATGGTGTGTGTGTGTGTGTGTGTGTGTGTGTGTGTTTCTTTTTCAAACATTGCATTGTTTTATTTTACAATTATGTTAAGGATGGTAGGTCCTTTTCTCGATTATGCGGTTCCATGGCCAAATTGAAAACCTATCCAAAAAAGACAAGGTCTACATTATAGGAATATATTAAAGAATAAGGCACACAAATACATAATTGATAACACCAGACAATCTTATATGCATATCATCATTCGAGGGCTGCCTGCGAAACTGTTCTAAGTACATACGGAAATAGAAGGAGATGGAACAGTTTCGCGATTAATTCTCTATAAAGTAACCTAATAGTGTTTACACCGGAGGGGAACTATAGGTTTGCCCTCCATCTGTCTGTCCGTCCGGAAGTCCAGAAATCTGGATCCCGCGATAACATAATTCTGTTTACGATAATATTATGAAACTTTATATATGAATATATAGCAGTATGGAGATTCTGCACGTCACTTTGTTGAGGTTTTTTTCTCGAACCAAATCCTGGTTTCATTGGTAATGGAAATATTATGCACCTCACAGGTAAGGGACTCATGTGTTGCATGCAACACCAGTTACTTGTTTTACTTGTGTTTTTTTATGAATACCAAGCTAAAACCAGTCACGTGCTCAGAATGTAAGAATCTATGTTTAGTCAAATAAAATTTATACTACTAGATGTAAATATTCTATTTCAATATGCTCTTACCATGTACAAGTATACATCGTATATATTTTTAAACAATGCGATGAAAGTACATTTCAGAACGTATTTAATGTATTGTGATTCCGGGATTAGCCTTTCAAAAATATCCGCCCTTCTGATTAAGTTAATCTATTCGTTAATAAAGCAGAAATTGAACACTAAACTTGTTGCTGAAATCTCCTAACATACCATGCTGAAATAATTTTCAGTTTCGCCGTTGCCATAACAACGCCGTTGAAAGCAACACGCCTCCGATATTCGCCTAGGAGACAAGATCATCCAGACGGTGACTTATGTCGACTGCTGCCCTGTGTAGACCTTCCGAGACATTGACTTGAGGCTTTTGTCATAAAAGAAGAATTCAAAATGCCAACGGGATTGTTCTTCGAAATTCAGAGATATTAGAGAAATCGTACTATTTACGAAGATTTTAAAGTGGCATCTTTGTATGCAATGAGTAGATCGATAGTTGCATTCATCTTGGGCTTATCGGTACGATCGTGTCTCGATAGCTGACCAATAGTTTCAGCAGGAGGCTTCGGAACACCAGAGTTTTTATTATTGTTACTTTTCACTAAACAGAATTTCATTGCAAGAGGATTTATGCTGCAATCTTGTTAACAGCTGGCGCTTGTAATTACCGTAAAAAAAAACTTGGTGTTCCCTGACATTCTCGGATTATCCCAAATTGCAGTTATGTAGAGCAAATAGGTATGTTTAATAAATATTTATCATCAAAACTTTTCATGACAAATTATTACGTTATCAAAATGTCAATTTCATTTTAGATGTCCAACGTTGCTTTAATATTGACCATTTCGCTAGTATTTACAATATATGAATGTGTATTGTATGTAATTGTTCTCATTAAAAACTGGAACTATCTATTTTTAGAAAAGGAGAATGTATTGATGTTTATTAAATAGTGTATATTTTTTTCCTTTCGATTTATCACCTTATTAATATTTTGAATGTTTGAGTCTGGCAAAAAGGTACTGGTGATTTTACGTAATCCTATAAAAAGATTCATGCAACAGTTTAGGTTAAATTTGTATTTACACCAAATGCGCTTGCTTCTTACTATGGATTAATTTGACAGAATCTGAAATACGAAACAAAATATTGCAACGGATACACTTAAGCCATAAATGTATCAATCAAGTATATCATACACGATCAAAGACAATGTATCGCAAGAAAATGCGTAATGAAAAATTACCGTTTGTTTCCAAATGCATAATTTCTGAAAATGTCAATGCATTTTATTTTATCATTTATCAGTTCAAATAGGTTTATATGTAGATCTGCTTATCCTGTTTCAGAACATTTAATTTATCTAGCTGATCCGAATGAAACTTAACACATTACTAACCTTCAAGTTTATTTTCTGTGCACGTTGCTGAATATTTGAGTACAAATGAATACTTCAGGTCATTTGTTGTGTTAGATAATGTCTTCGATCCCCGCGTTTGTCTTGCCTTATTTCTTTCTCAAGCACTATATCTCTATCTGGACTTCCCAGACATAAAGTACAAGTCCAACCCACGAACAGAATTCAATATATGTTGTAATAACAACTTTCCCGATCTACGTAGAATAAATGAATTGAAATTAATACAGCATAAAAATTGTCACACTATATTGAGTAGTTAATCAATCCCTCCATCTCTCAACATTAACAACATAAACAACAAAATAAACATTCCTTAAAACCAAGAAAAATGAACAATAATCATTATGTCAATTGTAACTTCAAGATTCAAGAACTTTATACGTAGAATAACATGGTGGATAAAATCCTCCTTTGAGTTTTTTTATGTCTCGCTTTCTGAAGATTGTCATGTGCATGAATGCACGTACTCTATGCAAATTGGTGAAAGGTGACATATCCAAACGATTTGCATTTCTGCGGGGTACACTGATTTCCTGAAACACTAAGGATGCTGTCCAATACCGAGACTGACGAATACCCAGACTGAACAATATCTAGGCTGAGTTATACCCAGACTGAACAATATCTAGACTGGCTAATACCCAGACTGAACAATATCTAGACTGGCTAATACCCAGACTGAACAATATCTAGACTGTCTAATACCCAGACTAAACAATATCTAGACTGTCTAATACCCAGACTAAACAATATCTAGACTGACTAATACCCAGACTGAACAATATCTAGACTGGCTAATACCCAGACTGAACAATATCTAGACTGACTAATACCCAGACTGAACAATATCTAGACTGCTAATACCCAGACTGAACAATATCTAGACTGGCTAATACCCAGACTGAACAATATTTAGACTGTCTAATACCCAGACTGAACAATATCTAGACTGGCTAATACCCAGACTTAACAATATCTAGACTGTCTAATACCCAGACTGAACAATATCTAGACTGTCTAATACCCAGACTGAACAATATCTAGACTGACTAATACCCAGACTGAACAATATCTAGACTGCTAATACCCAGACTAACAATATCTAGACTGACTAATACCCAGACTGAACAATATCTAGACTGGTTAATGCCCAGACTGAACAATATCTAGACTGTTTAATGCTCCAGACTTAACTATATCTAGACTGTCTAATACCCAGACTGAACAATATTAGATGGCTAATACCAGACTGAACATATCTAGACTGCTAATACCCAGACTAACGATATCTAGACTGAATACCCAGACTAAACGATATCTAGACTGTAATTCCCAGACTGAACAATATCTAGACTTGCTAATACCCAGACTGAACAATATCTAGATGGCTAATACCAGACTGAACAATATCTAGACTTGCTAATACCCAGACTGAACATATCTAGACTTGCTAATACCCAGACTGAACAATATCTAGACTGTATAATACCAGATGAACAATATCTAGACTGCTAATGACCAGATGAACAATATCTAGACTTGCTAATACCCAGACTGAACAATATCTAGACGGTTAATCCCAGACTGAACATATCTAGACGGTTAATACCAGACTGAACAATATCTAGACTGGTAATACCCAGACTGAACAATATCTAGACTTGCTAATACCCAGACTGAACATATCTAGACGGTTAATACCAGACTTAACAATATCTAGACCGGTTAATACCCAGACTGAACAATATCTAGACGGAATACCAGACTGAACATATCTAGACGGTTAATGCCCAGACTGAAAAATATCTAGACCGGTAAATGCCCAGACTGAACAATATTAGACGGTTAATGCCAGACTGAACAATATCTAGACTGGCTAATACCAGCTGAAAATATCTAGACTTGCTAATACCAGACTGAACAATATCTAGACGGTTAATACCAGACTGAACAATATCTAGACTTGTAATACCCAGACTGAACATATCTAGACTTGCTAATACAGACTGAACAATATCTAGACTGGCTAATACCCAGACTGAACAATATCTAGACGGTTAATACCAGATGAACAATATCTAGACCGGTTAATACCCAGACTGAACAATATCTAGACTGGCTAATACCCAGACTGAACAATATCTAGACTGGCTAATACCCAGACTGAACAATATCTAGACTGGTTAATGCCCAGACTGAACAATATCTAGACTGACTAATACCCAGACTGAACAATATCTAGACTTGCTAATACCCAGACTGAACAATATCTAGACTGACTAATACCCAGACTGAACAATATCTAGACTGTCTAATACCCAGACTGAACAATATCTAGACTTGCTAATACCCAGACTGAACAATATCTAGACTGGCTAATACCCAGACTGAACAATATCTAGACTGGCTAATACCCAGACTGAACAATATCTAGACCGGTTAATACCCAGACTGAACAATATCTAGACCGGTTAATGCCCAGACTGAACAATATCTAGACTGGCTAATACCCAGACTGAACAATATCTAGACCGGTTAATGCCCAGACTGAACAATATCTAGACTGGTTAATACCCAGACTGAACAATATCTAGACCGGTTAATGCCCAGACTGAACAATATCTAGACCGGTTAATGCCCAGACTGAACAATATCTAGACCGGTTAATACCCAGACTGAACAATATCTAGACTGGCTAATACTCAGACTGGACAAAATTTAGACTGAATAAAACCCAGACTGAACGATATTTTGACTAACTTATACCTAGATTGAACAATATCTAGACTGGCTAATACCCAGACTAAACGATATCTAGACTGGCTAATACACGGACTAAACATTATTTAGACTGACTAATACCCTGACTAAACAATATCTAGACTGGCTAATACCCGACTAAACAATATCTAGACTGACTAATACCCGACTAAACAGTATCTAGACTGGATAATACCCGACTAAACAATATCTAGACTGACTAATACCCGGTCTATACAATATCTAGACTGGCTAATACCCGTCTAAACAATATCAAGACTGACTTATACCCGGATTAAACAATATCCAGACAGACTAATACCCAGACTGAACAATATCTAGACTAACCAATACCCGGACTAAACAAGATTTAAACTGACCAATACCCGGATTAAACAATATCTTGACTGGTTAATACCCAGACTAAACAATATCTAGACTGACTAATACCCGGACTTAACAATATCTAGACTGACTAATACCCAGACTTAACAATATCTAGACTGACTAATACCCGGACTAAACAATATCTAGAACTGCTAATACCCGGACTTAACAAGATTTAGACTGACTAATACCGTTTAGTTTTCTCAGATTATGTCGGCCTTCTACACATTGATGTTATATACATCAATAAAATGGCTCCAACATAGTTTCAAATCGTAATGACCTCAGCATTTAGTTACGCGCAGATATTTGTTGTTTTTGTCTTCGTTGTGATATTTTTGTATGTTTGCTAATGTATTAAAATTTTCAGCTTGATGAATTATATCGTTCATAGAAAATTTAACACATAACCTTAAGACTAATCTCAAACTTGCTTTCGTCTCATGATGTTAGCTATCGATTACAGTGCGTCAAAATGGCTTTTAACTTAAAGTTGTGGTTAAAACTTAAATTAAGGATGAACTTTAATTAGTGGTTTCCATTGCTGACAGCAACATGTACTAGAATAGTGGGTTGCGTCGATTTTCATCAGCTAATTCCATTGCAAGTACTCAATATATTATACTTTGAACTCATTTATTTCTTTCTTAATCGCGTTAACATTATATATGCATGAACATGTTTACATAGAAAAACCTATTCTACCAGTAAAAAAAACGAACTGCCATTTTTTTTCATGCGATATTTGTGAGGTTAGGGGTTTTTCTTCTAAATTAGAATGTTTTTCTATCTCATCTTTCCTCATTAGGTGCACACTCATTGATTGAAAAAAGTCCCATTATGCAGTGTCATTTTAAGGAAACAAATACTCGTGAAAGTGTCTCACATGACGCTCTTTGTCCAATAAATAACCTGATGAATGCTTATTTTTTTAGCAAATATCGACGGTTTGTTCCTAGCTTTTGAGCAATAACCATACTGCTAGATATTGCAGCATCTGGTGACTGGGCCTTTACTGCACACACATAATGATGAAAATAGTTTAAATGCACAAATTTCAAGCCAGTCCAAGAGGGAAAAAATAAAGTAACAAGGCCATTAATTTAATTGTCGAGAAATTAAGTTTAAAAGCATCCATTGAGAGATAACCACTCCCAGAAAATTAGATAAAGGAACATTGCCGACAAAATCAATGCAGTCTTATTTGCGGAGGCAATATGTAGTTAAAAATGTCTTTATCATCGCAACTTACTGAAATTAAGGATTGTTATGTAGCGTCAGATCAGTCGACACTTAAACTGTAATCAATTCTACCATCGATTAGACAAACTGTTGTAAAAACTTGTTGGTGCTTGTAAAGTTTGTTACGAAAAGGGGATTACTGGGAACTCTATTTACCCCTTTTATATACAGAAAGATACGAATGGCATCCTCACTATGGCTTCCAAAGCATATAACATTGACCTACTGCACTTGCCATGGGAGAACAAGCCCTAGTGGACGGGTGATAAAATCGTTTCCTTCAGAGGCAGGAGGAGAGTAGTTCGAATCATGATAACATCATGCTGAGATCGTTAATCCCGCCTGCCAGTCAGGTAACCATAGGAATGGGTGTCCCAGTGTCAAGAAGGGTAACACGATATATTTTAGTGCTGTAACAAGTTATGAATCATATTGGACGGAATATTGTCGGGAGAGAGGTGGGGCGTAAATCTTAAAAGACATCATACGGATCTGATATTAAAAAAAAAAATCATGATCGATTGAGTTTTGGATATTTTCACCCACTTTTATAGATTTATTGATATATAAGTTGAAGTATCATGCGATCAGTTCATACCGATGATAATTGACGTGGCAAGGGTTAAAAAAAATTAAACGTTATAAAGGCTGAATTTTGTGAAACTATTAAGGGTGGTTCCCATGTGGACATCATCGACTTTCCTTGTAACATAATGCAATAAATCTGATGTACAGTCAACTATTTCTGGCTTAGTTTATCTCCGTCTGTAGCATTCATATCGTGACATGAAATTCAACAATAATTAAGTACTAATGAAGCTTCTCATATAAAGAGCTGCATCCGTTCCCTCTATTCGTGTAACACCAGAGCTACACATCATCTGTGTCAGTATAAGCTGACCAAAATGACATATGGGAAAGTTGACAGACTACGTCGTATAAAAACGTCATGCCGATTTCTCTAGGGTTGGATTATACACCACGAAAGTAAGAGACAAATAGAAGCTGACTTTCTGACAACCCAAATTAGCTAAAGGTCTATTTTGTGGTGTCAGTAATAATTAGCACGGCCGCTACTTGATTATTGGACGCAGGAACTAATTGAAAGCCAATGTAGCTTTACCGTTATCCAACAATAACTGTCCTTTGTTAATGACTGTAATCATGACAAAAGCCTAGTGAGTCCTAAAAGAAATATTTGCATCAGCATAGCCTCTTGTCGGAAATTTTATTATGTCCGGAAATTGATTGTCTTTTACTTCTTTTACTGGAAAAATATAACACAAATTACTTTTTCGACTTTTCTAACAAAAGGTCGTGGTGTCATAAAAGAAATAAACAACAATGCGGCACTCGAAAGGAAAAGGACAACAATTTTACTATGTTGATAATGAAAGTATGTGTACAATAAAGCATGGCTTGTAGCGTATTTGTGTTTAGTCGATTTTGTTTGAATTATTTAAATAACTAATAAATAGTTTCTAAATCTGATGATAAATTTAATTATCCCTCCCAACAACTCTTCATTATTCCAATTCTAGTTCTATATTCGAAGACTCTTTTACTTCTGAAATGTCACGGTCTGAATGCCATATACGGTTTGTTTTCGTTACACAGTTTTATGATGCCTTCAAGTTAGAACACCAGTCCAAACCTAGAGTAAAGATGTCGGAAGTAACGTGTTTAAGTATTGTACATGCGCACATTAGTCTACAATAAAAGATAGTCAATGTACAAACTCACACTTAAAGATACTAGTGTTTATTTTTTGATAACTGTTGAAATACTAGCACTGTGATCTGTCAATGAGATAAAAACACATCCCACAGTGTGAGTGATTTAGATCTGCCGGAACAACTTTTTAACTTACAAAGAGTATGTACATATGTATGTATCAGCAATAAGCTTAAAATAAAAAGTTAAAAGTGAATATGGAATATATCTCATCTCGAATTGATTAAACTTACACATTTTCACACGCGCTACGCGCTCGTGAAAATATCAAATGTGTGTCACTTTCCGGGGATTTATATTCTATATCTACCCTGAACAAAGTAATACCATAAAAATAAAGACACACACACACACAAACACCAGTAATCAGCTTGAATTTAAATGGGCACAACAAAAAACACAAGTCTGAAAGAGTTACTTCTTGTCAAAATCTTATTTCCATCAATAAACAGAAATTCAACATTCATACTATATAGGATCCAATACATTATTTCGTTTGTCATGGTCCAAGGTCCTTCTTAAGTTAAAATGACATAGGGAAAGCTAGAATTACTTCTTATAAAACATGACTCCACTGTGAATCATGCGTTACATCTCGTTTTGTGAAGCGGTGATATAGCAAAGAACTTTCCAATCTCGGGAAAATACCATATCTGACAGATTGAATCTGAAATTTAAAAATATTATACCGAAAGAAAATTTAAGACAAACAATCTCGTTTACATTTTTGTACCTATTTTCTATGCATTTAGATATGTAGAAAAATGAGAAGTACTGGTCCTATGATTATATTATCAATCAATATTAAGATAATAACATGCTTTTCACATGAATCTGATTTTCGTTCGTTACATAATAATGTAACTTCTTGCAATGAAAACTGAATTTAGGTAATAAAATGTAAAGATTCGATGATTCGTTTATAATGTATTGGAGATCGTAATGCCATGCATGGCAGCTAAGCATTTAGAGATTCTATAATGGGTTTAAAAAAAATGGATCTGCATATTACCTTAATGATTTCGATGGTAAGTTACAAATAAAAAAATAAGAAGATGGATATGTTTCCAGCAATACAAAGAAACATTCGTGATCAATAAATACATAAGCTGCATGGAGCATCATCAAAACTCCATTTATTTTGGAAAATAATGTAATGTAAAACAAATTTGCATTTAAGCCAAATCAAATCAGTATTAAATCTAACTCAATTTGACATGTTTTAGAGGAATTTTGTAATGCAGAAAATAAGTTAAAAAATTTATATATTAAAAAATTTTTTTATAATTCTACATTTCGGACCTAATGGCCTTTTACGGAAATAACCAAGTTTTCCTAATGTTTCATTAGTGTACCTTCCTTGGTAGAGGTTAAGTGGTCCAAGACATAGCGGAACCATTACAGGGACTTTACCCTAAACTATTCATTACGAGTGGTTTGGTACTACTTTGACCATTATTTCGGACGTGACCAACACTGGATAACTATTTTCATATACCATTATAATTCAAACAGAGCTAATGCACAGAGTACCTACACCTGATGACTGACCGACCAAAATATTACGACAAATAATTTACCAAATACTTTTTATTCTCATAATATTAAGTACAATAAAATGTAAAATTTAATTTCCCAAATACACAACACTGGGTTGAGTCTGGTTCCCATTCCCACCATGTTAATCAAGTGGACTAACAGGGCACCGGAAAACTAAATATGACCACAATATTCACCATTCTGATAATTTCTAGAATCTCTCGAAATCCGAAATCGAAATGCCACGATGACCCCTTAAGGTTTTGACGGACAGAAAAACATGAACACACTCATACAAATCAATATCAGAGCCATCTCCAATTTCTGTTTGATTTTTATTTTTTAACTCTCATTTAATTCGCGCAAATCAATAAGATATGTACTCTCAAATTGAATGCTAAAATTGACTCCCTTTGAACTCATCTGTCGGTTATTTCATAATAACACACAATTAATATTAATAAATACAATTTTTTTTTTATTCAAGTTCATCTTATTCAGTGATTTATTGAAACTCAAAACAATTCAATTTGCTGTTTGAAAATCTACGTTTAACTTATATATTGGCCTGTGACAGTTTTCCTTATTTTTTAAAGATGACAGAAATTAGGAGCTGGCTCGCACGATAACCTTAACTTGTACATAAATACGTGTTACCTCTGTGGGCCCAAATTCAAGATTCTTGACAGTAAAACATCCATGTAGCATCGTTTATATCTAAGAAAGTGTCTTTCTTTTGTCTATAAACAATCACGGAGACATCTAAGGTAGTTTCACAAAGGACTGTTTTATTAGTGCATTCGTAATAAAGCCTCGTCTTTTCCGCTCCTTTGACACATTTTGAATTATTTATTTCGCAGTGATCCAGTTCGTTATATTGCGACTGTCCCAACTGATGTTCCTTTAGATTAAAGGCAAACACGTTTACTCTAATATTTAAATCTTATTTAAAAGATAATATATATTTAACGTTATTACATTCGATCGATTCAAGTTCCTTTAACTATGTTGATCCTATACTTCTAGATCTTTCTATCCTTTTCTTCTCCCCCCCCCCTTTTTTTTTTTTTTTTTTTTTTTTTTTTTTGCAAGTGAAGTACTAATGTAAAGTACAAGTCACTATTACACATATATATGGCGCATGTTTACCTTCAACAGTTATTTGGTTTTGGGATTTGAGACACTTACGAAACATTGAAAAAATAAAGTGAAAAGTGTGCTCTTGTAAAGGTAATAAAGTTCCATGTCCTTGATATGTAGATAATGAACATCTTCGGTCCTAATAGGAAGATTTTGAGGACATCTGACATTCAGTATATTACATGTTAGAAGTAAAATATACCGATCGATAATATAGACTCTCAGATTAGAGGTTTACAATGATTTATTACTGTGAAATATGGGTAGAATTGATCTATTTCTTTATATTACTGGGAAACACAATTTGGCTAGAGGCGAGATGTAACCCTACCTAAATCGGAATGTTGTCATTTATTATATTTAAAAGTCATAGAACCGAACAGTAACTGCAGTTCTCATATAAAGCTTTTCTCTCTACCAATATCCACAGAAACATATATATAACTATACACATTATCCAAGGACAATAAAACAAACTACGCTCTCTCCTTTATTTCCAGACATTACCTGTATCCAGCTGACAAATTTTCGCTCTTTTAGGAAAATTTTATGGTAAAGGCAGCATTGGATTCTTTGTTTCCGTTGCTAGGAAATGGTTTATACATATAAATTGAGTCTTGTACAACAATATAAAAAACTTCAATAGTCTGGCTTAAAAATATTCTTAATTTAGATTAAGAATACTAACACGACTTTCTCTTTATACAATAAGAAGGAAACAAACTGTGTATACACAGGTCGCAAAACGCGCTCACGTGATTTTTTTTTTTTTTTTTTTTTTTTTTTTTTTGCCATTATATTTTACTCCCTCGTAACATTTATCGATAAATGTAAACACCATTTACATCGCTCCAGTTTTGATGACCTCATGAAAAGTGGCTTACTCATTTGAATATTTTCATTTTATATGTTATTCCTAGTCACATGGATAAAACATGAAATAAATTCTAATGGAATGACAAATAAATGTAAATAAAGAAATTATATCTTACAGATCATGTGTCAATCTATATATACGAGGGAGGTAATGCGATCAGCAAGCTGTAGGGAACTATTTGGTTTTCAACCAAGAAATCCAAATAAAAATGGCGAAAAACTTGTTAGAATCAAAATAATCTATCTTTACCCGTGATTTGTTGTGCATTTAAACACAGGTTTGGAGAACAATTGATGATTATTATAGCCTGAGCGATAGATTATTTTTTAAATAATATGTATAGTTTCATTTGTTACCCTCCATTGTATATATTTGAAGGATTCTTCGATAAATTCTGACCTTGCATAAAGACTGGAAATTCATATAGTTGTCTTTGTTATATGACATTAGACTTGACTTGACTATTTGAGTTTACCATCGCTTCGACAGTATTTCTGTCATATAGCGACGTCCAGCTAATTACAGGTGGAGGAAGACCCCGAATGCACCAAGGCATCGACCTACCGCAAGCCAGCTGGAAGACTTCCTCACATGAAAATCCGAATGACCCTGCCGGGATTCGAACCCCCGCGGTGAGGGGCTGAGTGAGTGTTAAATATATGACATTAGAAAGCGGTCGACAGTCTTATCAAACAAGACGTTGAAATGCTTTACGAAATCAAGACAATGGAAAATGAAGTAATATATATTTAAATCTAAATATACATTTTACTGCGTTTACACTCTCTGTCCATTACACATATATAAACACATACACGAATATTTGTAACAAATGCGATATTTTCCATGATACATATCACTAATTCATTTAAACTTAATTATTTTACACCTATTGGCAAACAAGTTCTTACAACATAGATATTTCGACGGTTTCTGGGTTGGACTAGTACCATGCGCCTGGGACCTTCGTGAAAATTCATTGCCCCAATGGGGCGCAACCCATAACCTTTGGATTATAAGTTGGGTGCGTCACCAGTGGACCAATGCGCTTTCTGTTTTCTTTTTCTGACCAGCATTGAGTGTTTTGTCGTAAAGGAAATTGGAAACAATATCCCATCCCCCACACGTTTCTTTTAACTCAACGCGCAGTTCTGTTTACTCGTACACGCCATTATCATTTTATAGTGAACTGATTGTAATACACGATGCAGTTGTTACCTAATGATTTTAGACTATGTGCGTTTGGAATGCAGGTAACACAATTGCTTGGCAAACACATGCCACTTGCCTTAGGACTTAGAAATATCATTAAATTGATAACCTGTTGGAAAAACTCCTGTCTTGAAATGATTGCTTTTACTGAAACTAACATGGTTTTACTCATGTGAGGCTATATATACATAACAGTTTTATACGTAAATAGATTTTACATTATTATGATTTGTTTTCGGTTACTATGACGGAACAAGATGTCCATATTTGGTCATGTCAAGACAATTGTGTCTATGATTTATTGTGAGAATGACTGTGTCTAAGTTAAAATATCATTGGAGCAATCAGGGGGCTAAAGGTTATTGTAACAACGGTTTATTGAGACATAAATTACATTGTCTTCTATATATATACAGTAGAATCTCGACAAACCGAACATCGTTAAACCGAATTCCTTGCCATTTAAAGTTTGTGTGTGTGTGTGTATGTTTTGTTTTTTTTGTTGTTTTTTTTTTTTTTTTGTTTTGTCGCGATTTCTTCCCTACTTATCTTAAATGAAATTTAAAAGTTTAAGTCAAATTTCGCTATTTGAAGCTTTTTCGAAGTAAAAATCGAAATTCATTTTTCATACATTTTCGAGAACAAATTATCGTCCACATTATCAATCATGTCACCGTGATCGTGACCTGAAGCAGCAGCTCGACTGTAAAAATATATGTCACTATGTTGACCTGTTTGAACGATTATGTCATGCAGAAGCAGGAACTATTTTTACTATTTTTCAGAACTTACAAAAAGTATATACGTACATCTATTAGGTGGTTTTAATGGCATAGCGATTTCCATGATATGCACCGGTAAGGAAAACGTAGACAATCACCCGCACAAATCGAAATTTCCATTGGATTTTTATTCCGAATAATCGTTATTTCGAAGTTTTCAGCTTGGTCCAAAGGACCTCGGTTAAGCGAGATTCTATTTCTAAAATGAAATCAAATTTTTATACAACCACATCATACGTTGTCATTTTTTATAAGTAATTACTTATCTGACATAACTTCTTTAGAACACGAGGGTAGCCTGTCATTGACAAACTAAATGAGTACTCCGTGCACGACCATGATTGTTGTTTTAATACTGCTTTTAATTAATTAAATGCGATTTAAACAGGACGAATTCATTTGGACTCCATTGAGGTTTGCTGGATACAAACGCTCGGAGAGAAATGAATTATGCATGAGATTGTAACTGGAAAGGTACTTTAAAGCGGCATGTTTCTGTGTGTTGTATTGTTTGACACGACACAGGCGTCTGGGACACGTACTTTGTGACGTGTCGCATGATGAACAATACACATGACAAACTGTGGTTAGGACTACAACTGTCATGATCAATACAGTATATGAACGCTATTCAGATTAACGAACTTATTTTAAATGTATGAAACTTAGAATACACAAAATAACGAAGAAATCTGTTTCTGTATAGACAAAGATTTGAATATAAATCGTATATATTTTACTCGTACTCATTGTTCATTTAAATTAAAACATAAACCAGAACGTAACTACAGTGTACCACGTACGCCATACAACTTTGCCTTTGGCCTCGCATTATATGTAATCTCCTTCCATTTGATTGACAGTTTCACATGTTTTAAGAACAGTTCAAAATCAGTGTCGCTGGGTGGATTTTCTTTTAACTAAAACGTGGCGCAATCAGTTGTCGCCACAACAAACTCCGCCCATAATACTCTTAGGACATGTGGACACCATACCTCATGGTTCATTTTATGCAAATATATTTGTCAAATTTTGAACGAAATACATGCATTTCTCAGTACAAATAAGTAAAACAAACTGTTAACCCTTTCCCTCATAGAGGATACCATGACCTATGCGAACAGCATAAAACCAGATCAGCCTGCGAGTAACTCGCAGGCTGATCAGGTTTTATGCTGCTCGCTGCTCCTCAGTGGTCTGGTAATGAGGATTTTACTATTAAATTTGGTAAGGTTTGAGTTTGGCTTTCTGCAGATCAGGCTTTATGTGGTACCTATTGAGTGCGTCAAAATGAGTCTATATGAGGGAAAGGATTAATCTATATGTACATTTTTTTCGAAGTGTACTCAGCGTAACAGTATTGATTTAGGTGACAGATGGTAATTGGCGTATAATTCCGCGAAAAAAAAAGCTGTTTATGGATATAAAATAAGTAAATGTCAGTATTTATTACGATGTAACGTGCTAAATAACTTATATTGTAACTCTATATACAATATTTCTAATAATGCAAAAGAACAGTTCGTGAATGTATTTATCATTGTTAAATAGAAACGAGCAATAAATGTATAAACCCGATATGTATGATTATTGACTATGTGATGCTGATATATTATCCTTACTAAATCTCCTTAGATAAACTTATTCTTCACATACTTATACTTTCTTTGCTGTAAATGCTATAAACATGTAATATGTTTTATGCAAATAAAGTATTGTATTGTATTGTATAAACCCGATAATAAGACATATAATTAAGGTAGTGAGCAGTGTATGTCTGAAGATAATTAGTTGTTATAAACAAGTGTCCTACACGCTTATCTGCATGTTTTTATGCCTTATAATTACTGCAAATGTTTGGTTGAGATACTGATGCCTGCAAAGATACCATATAAGATCCACTCAAACGTAACAACTGACTCCGGCTAGATTAAATAGGTCAAGCCACGCGGCTAGATATCACAATGCTATACTTATTCATACGTTCATAAACACCATTAATAAACTCAAGTAAAACAAATCAGAGATCGATGCGTGGCCCAAAACTATGACAACATTTATCAATCATACCGGGGAATGATTTGGGTCAGACTTGTTTAATACGTCACACACTCTCATATTTGTTGAAGCTCATTGACCTTACACATCCTGGACATTTCACTTTGATTATATACGTCGCCATGAAGAATAAATGGTATGATACTTGACGGCAACATGGTGTTTATGTACTTACGAAATATATTATCTTTTCATCGTTTTTCGCATTAGAATAAGAACAAATCTATTACACAAGTACACGATGATATTAGAAAGAAAAAAAAACGATAACAACATCATTACCATAAAAATCATAGATACATAGATTAAATTGCTTCATTTATTTGCAACTCAATAGTAAAACTATATAACGTTAGCAGACTATATAAATAGAGACATAGTCTTGTAAAATGGCAATGTGTGTTTGTGTGGTGAGCATTTGTGTATTATTACGGAATTCCTTAGGGCCATCTGCATATTCACCTTTGAATGAAAGAATCTGAAACGCGAAAACACAAAACCGCGACGAAACGATGACGTAATTTCGCGTTTTCGTCATCGTATTTTCGTGATTTCGCGTTTTCGTCATCGTATTTTCGTGCTTTCGCGTGTCAGATTATTTCCTTTATAGGCGATGGTCCTAACGGATTTCTGTTTCATCATTCTTTCAAATGAGGATTGATGCCTTGTGGAAATCAAATGAAAATATCTGCTGACTACATTCAGTTTGATTACGTGTTAATGTCCCTTAAATTTGTCTATATTTACCCATTGTATTCTGACATTTCAATGAAGATTATATTGATTAACAACTTTTATGTTCGATTAGAGTTTTATCATAGTTGACCTATGACAGAAAATCTATCAAAGTGTGTAAAGGTTATTGAAATGATGTGTATGACATTTAGAAATAACTTATTTTAAATGGGTTACAGACAGTCCATCAACAGGAAAATATCCATTAAGCAGTGGTGAAAATATCGATTGAAATAGCTGCGCAATAATTAGCTTAAATTGAGCGTATAAAACCCCATTTATGGAAAATACATTGATTTCTAATAGTACACATGGGTACAATAAACTTATATAATGTCCAGGCGTAATAATGCTATACAAGTTTAATCAAGTAGGTATTGGACTCAAATACGATAAAACACAGAGAGTTTTTTTTTTAACATAGACTGAAGCTATTGAATAATGTGATCTTTGAACATCTTTGATCAAAAGAGTATGCGTGGATCTTGTGTGTTATTATTTACACTCTTCTCTCTCTGCCCCTCCCAATCCCCAGAAAAGTAAACAACCTGGTAGCATGCATCTTCAGTGCATGAATGTAAATTAAGTAAGAATCAATAACTTCTTCTTTCATTTCAGTTCTACGCGTCTGTGATTACTCTAAGCTTGATGTATTTACATATGTCATGAACAAATACGATTTACTCACAGTAATTAGTTATCGGAAAAGGTCTATTTAATCGGGAAGCAACTTAATGTATTGTATCAAATATCTAATAGATAGAAATCGATTATATCTTTAGATAAGTGATTAATGTTCCTGCAATTTTGTTCAGATGACTCTCATTGTCTTTCTTGTGCTCTATTCATCGATTTGTATTTGATGAACCATAACTGAACCAATCTATCAAAACTAAAATGTATATGAAACAGGACTAAGTCTTACTCTCATATCAACTAAGCTATATTCGAAAGTCAAGCTGTTTCCTTAGTTGCAATGAAATGAAGAAACAACAATTACAATCCAGATAATTAACTACATTTAATTATGAAAGGCATAATTATAATTTTACTCATTTATTTTGCACTGACTGGGGATTTAACTGAATAACATGACTATTAAATTCAAATACAGCGGTCTATTGCCAGTTATAATTCCAGAGAGAATATGCTTTTAATCACGATACTACATATTGGTAGTTTCGTCACACCTCGCAAGCTCTTGGCTTGTTGTTCCCATGGTGCTTCATGTTCCAATACAGTGCCTTAATGATCTTAGTTTAACGTAGGTCAAATATCCCTTTGACCGAAGTGATTTTCAATAGATTAAAACCACTATCAATTCTTTTCTTCCTCAGCAGCATTTAATTTTGTTTTGTCGATCCAGCCCTATCAAAGTTCAATCGCACCTATTGATTTAAGCTTCAATTAATTTTCTTGTTATGAAAAGGAATAATTTTCAATTTTGCATACAACCACGCGCTCTCTGATATAGAGTATTTCTGTGTTTAATAGCTAGGAAACCCGAGGCTTGTTAAAAAGGTGAAATACCTTGGCTCGATCGATGTGAATATAAAAATAATATTTTTCCTTAAAAGCACGTCATAAATATCGAGCTAAGTTCAAAAGATTTATGTTGGTTTTTTTTTTGGGGGGGGGGGTTGTTTTTTTACATTTTGTTGTTGTGTGAGGAAGCTGGCTTGCGGTAGGTCGGTGGTTTTACCCGGGTACCTCTGTGTACTCGGGGTCTTCCTCCACCTTTAATTAGCTGGACGTCGCTATATGATTGAAATACTATCGCAGCGACGGTAAACCCCAATACAACAACAACAACAACATTTTGTTGTTGTTGTTTTTTGTTGTTGTTGTTGCTTATGGGTATTTGTTCAGAAGTTCTTCCCGATTTCATTTATCAATACATGGCAGGTGGTGCGGCTCGTCTTACTTCTGACGTATTGTGCTGGTCTTTTGAGTTAAGCATATTAACTATTTTTAGATGTTTTGTTGACGTATTGGTATTAGGCAAAATGTACTTTAATATCGTTATTTAAATTTCATTTTTCCGCTTGATATAAAACCAAATATATAAATAAGTATTCATTGAAATTATATGACTATCAAAAAACGCAAACCTATGTGTGAGAAGTTGCTCGTGTAATCACCAGATTACTCAAAATCGATATAAAAAATTTTAAAGCGGAATTAGTTACATGTTTACCCCATGCACATAAATTAGCTATATAACCTTGAGTAAATATTTGTCAGCCGCTTGGCAATGTTTACATTGCTCTCATTTAAGAAGAAAGCTGCACAATTCATTTGATTTTCAGAAGATTTATCAGAGTGAGAAACAGAAATCATTTTTATATAAACCACGTTTATTCCGGTTACTAAGCTTTCTGATTCTTTTCAAATAATGTGGTTTTAACTGCAATTCTAAATAGATTATTTACAATTAATTTTAATCACCAAAGACGATTAATCAACGGCATATCATCTTGGTCTCTACTGAACTCGAGCAGGCTATTTTCAATCGTTATGATAAAAATCAAGAAACTTTACGAAAGAGTAAACCAATTGCCGAAGTCTTTAGACTGTAATTGGATGTCTTCGAATTGATCGCGTCCTTCTTAATGTAATTCAAATAAGGCTTAGAGCAAAGCTATGGTATGATCGAATTTTATTGATGTTGTATATACATAGCTTGTGGTGACAGATGTAAGCGTCCTCTTGTATCTGTCTGTGACTCACAAACGTCTGGAATTGTCATAGGAGGGATGTCTAGGGGGTACTTGAACTGATATGTCACCCTCTTAAAATCACCTTCAAAGCGATAAGCTGATAATTATTCAAACCTGTCAATTATAAAGCATACATATATCATTATTTCTGTTTAACTATTTCTGAAGTAAAGTAAACGACGCATCTTCAGATATGCAGTAGATATACCGAACAAAATGACTTTATAAAACGTAAGTGAGTTTGATATAGGAAGAATGGTCCAATATATGTGTAGAAAAGGAATCAACTCCATCTCCGTCATAATGAACTATTCGTTGGCCGGCCTGTCAGTGCGCTTTTACGCCAGTGGTATCACGCCAACTTGACCGGAAATTCCTCATTTCCTGCCTGTCTTCGTCTGTCTCTACATAATGTCTCGTGGTCAATGTTTTGTTACGGCCGATTAAAGCAGGCCGTATATCCATATGAGTGCTGCTTTAATATCAACATACAGGCGGTCAATAGATGTCTTCTCTGTTGTTGTTTACATTTGGTTTTCTACAATTCCAAGCAAAATTACTGTTTGGAAAAAGGAAACACCGATATAAAAATAAACTAATGAAAAAGCTTAATCAAAAAGAAACTTAGAAATGCCTTATTATACAATAAATATCCTATTATGCAATAATGTTTGCGCCGGAGTATAAGAAATGATTACATGATCAATGAAACGATATGAGAAATAAAATCAATCATGATACTTTATAAGAGAGGTTTTCAAAAATAATGTCATTTGTAATTTATTTCGTGGAAATCGTGGTATGTGCACTCAAAACCACCTCGTGGCGATAATGATCATTGAAACGTAGAATGGGTAACTATCTCGCTCACAAGTCCACTGACCTTGGTATGGTATAAATTGCTTTATAGCGTATTCATTACACTAGACACAAAATGACTTGGAAGAGAGCTGAAATACAAGGTAGGTCGCCACCCGACATACACAACTTGTAAATATGCATATATTTATGGGAAGGGTCAAATGTCTCATAGGTGTAACTTAATTTAGGACAGGACAACAGCAACTTAAAGTACTGCTTGCACACAGATGAACAAGAGATGCAAAATAAGTTCTGAAAATGTACCAAAAGTATATCAAAAAGGCTTTTAACAATTTAATTACTGGTGATGTGACACTATTTTGAACAAAGCGGAAGTGTTCTAACCGTATTTGGATCCCCAAAAAAGCGACAAACCCAAGAATTGCCAAAAACCACAGGTACGTTCTATAAAAACGTTGTTCTCCGAAAATTGAAGGATTACAACAAAAGTCGATGTCCCAAATCTACCTTAGAACCTCCGACCCCCTTGCATGATAATGTACCTGTTCACAAGGCATCCATTGTGACCGATTTTGGAGGTAGGAAAAGTTGCCGTCCTCTCATATCCCCAAATTCACCAGACTTGTCCCCCTGCATCTATTTCCTGTTTCCTAAACTCAAATATTGTCTATCTGAAGAGATACAATTCGAGAAATATCATTGGATCTGCAAGTATCAGTATATGATAGGTGTCCTCATAGACGAGTATGAACAATGCTTCCTTCCAACAGTGGACTGACAGGCATAGAATGTGTATTCAGGCATATTGGGAGTATTTTGAAGGGCAGAGCAAGTTGAAATGAACAAATCATTCGCTGCTTAGGTGAAAAAATGTATGTATCATTGTCTTGTTTGGAACACACCTCGTATGTTACAGCAAATTAATGATTTTTGTAGAATAATTCGGTACTTTTCACTTCTTTTCCCCATGCTTATAATTGCTATTTATATTGTTTGCGTAAACAGTTACCATATCTATATTTTGTTAAATAATCCCTCTTTTTTAAAACTATACTGCAAATACTTAACCGCTCGCGTTACATTACCTGTATACATTTATTAATGGCTTCACTGACCGCTTCATTTTTATGCATTTAATGTTTTATTGATGTATCAATTTACCAATGTAGCAACTTTTCATTTAAATTAACTATATTGATGTGTCTGTAATTCATCAGTGTCTATTTTCTGAAATGAAAAGAGAACAATCAAAAGCATAACAAACAACCACGTGATTTTAACTCGCCAATTGGTCTCGCTGGTAAATATCTGTGTGCCGTTCTCATCACGCAACATGCGATGCAATTAAAGTGCATTTCATTATTTATACGTCCATTGATAACTAGTTCTACTGAGGAGTTTGGTATACTAAGCTGGCCTTATGCACGTTATCTGGTTTTTGTTTGTTGCGTTTGACATATACAGACTAGTTTCATAAAAAGGTCATATGTTTCAAAGACAGCCAGTGTCCTACTAATGTTTATAGGCTTTACGGTGTGGAAAAAATCAACGACAACACGTAGGAAAAAATATTATTGTTATTATTTCAACGTTTCGGCTAACGCCTTCATCAGGATAACAATAACTTTTAAACATAAACAACGGAAACGACGTCACCATGAATAATGTAACGTCAAAAGAACGGGAAAATGCAGATGTTATGCGTACTATTTATAACGTCAAAATGAGATAGGTACTGTTTCAGATATAAAACACAAACATTTCCTATAGCTTATTACAATATTTTTTCATAGACTTTACAGTGATACAAAATAACAGTGCCTCTTTGAAAAAAATGCTTGTGAAATTCAGGGAAAAACCGTTTACATATGTTGTGTAGGCAACTAAATATCCGAAAATTAGCGTCATTACTTGCCCGAAGAACAAACTCTGTTTCCCTCATACAGATGTTAATTAAAAAGGGCATACTGCAAAATCACATTGTATAGTAATAATACATTGATTGAGCATGAGTCTGGAAATAAATAATGACTTTAATCAATCAAACGGTGATGTTGTGTATGACAGTGGCACATTTCATTTGTGTTTGGGGGGGGGGCGGCAGCTGTATGCTTTTGCTTTCACCGGATTTCCACCAATCAGAAATGATCAGAAATTTATTTCTAAGCGCACCTGCGTAGGCAGTGTTATCAATAGCTGATGGCTAGGCTGGTTTATTTATTTTAGACATAAAAACTGTGTGCAAAATTAGAAAATACATACTCTTTGCTATGCAACGATATCGGAATTAAAATCGTCTTACGGTACTGCTAGTGACCAATATATTTTCAAGATATTTTTTGTTTAATGTGTGCCTGTCATCAGTTATCATAAATGCGTATGCATAGTCCTCTTCACATCTTGCACACTTTACTATAGTTCAATAATACGTTAACTGCAAAGACAAAGTTCGCTAGAGGTGTGAAATGTTTCAGTAGATGATGTTTGGAAGAAAAGGAGTACCAATAGCTTACATAAAGCCATACATCAGGAATAAAATATCACACCCCTTTTACACCGAATACCGACCACATCAATCGCACAAGTTCCATCCGTGCTGGATTGTGCCAACACCAAGGTACATTTGCGATCGAATAGCGACTTATATTTCATCATCTTTTTCGACCATTCTCAGTGGTATCATATATATCATTCGGGTCAAAACGAACTTGAATAAAGTCTAAGAGCTCACGTCATTAATAGAGAGTCCGAAGCGATCATAGTGAGACCAATCGCGTCCATTCGATATAGACTTGCTACCACATTGAGAGTGTTATAGGACTCCTATGGCGAGCATTGCGATCGTCAGCGATCGTTACGAGTTAACGCGATTGCGTTGCAACCTATTACGGTCAGTGCGAGCCTTTATCCTGAGGGTATTGCAACATATGCTTTATATGCGAGTCCATGCCACTTTAGCGACCTATTTGTTTGCTAAAACATACGAATTGGAACACGACCAATGCCAAACATACTAGTTACCTACACGACACTCTTGGAATAACATGGAGCTTGCTATTAAAAGATATTGTACTTGCCGTTTTGCCACATGCTGCAGTACAGAAAGAGAGCTTTAGTAAAGTGTGTCGGTGCCGATCTAGTTAAACCTTGTCGGTTGATCGCAAATGCGCTCTCAGTTCTGTCGTAAATCCGCTCGAATTTGAAATGTTTACATGTTTACTTTTTTTGTCATGGTAGAGTCTCAATCGACTCGCCACACTATACTCACTAGCCCGAAAATCTTACAAACCGACCATTAATGCAACCGAATTACGAGTGCGAGCCTTTTATGACATGTATGACCGAGTTCAGACTTATGCGAGCCTAATGCGACCCCATTTTTTTTATACCGACCGCACAACTTTAACAGATCTATTACACTCGCAATAGTCTAGCAACCAATTGGGAGTGATGGAAACCGAACTATGTGGTTTATGAACCCATGGAAACAGCATCGGAGTATTCTTGCAAGCCCAGTGAGAATGAGCGAGTGCCATTTTGGTGTCGCAACATCCGGGTGTAAACGGAAGCATAACACTTCCCCGTGCGCTTGTAAGCATAATGACACTATTTATACATCAAAACCTATCTGGAATATTCAAGTGTCTACTTATTCATTTTTTGTCAACGTCTTTCTGTCTGGACTGGCAAAATACCGCCTCGCAGCAAGACATTTGCTTTTAGGCGCCTCTTTCATTTACAGACATAAATAGCATGTTTACAAGGGTCTGAAACCAGTGTTTTAACAATGGTAATTGTATGTAAATGTAGTCATTCATGTGGAGAGTTATGTTTATTTTAATGACAACCATAAGGAGACTTGGTGAGTGAAGAAGGCCTGATTCATAGAAATCGATTTTTGTTCGGGAATTTATCGGTCATGTCCGTTCAATGCAGTGCAATAGGATACTCTTGCAAAATTACGGCAATTTCATGTATTGATAAGACAATCTGTAGCGAGTGGTATTTGCGCGAAGACAAACTGTACTAAGGCAAATTAACGTTTATTTATAATGAGGACTGAAAAAATTAATAGAAAAAATAAGTAAGTAGGATAATTTCGTTATTTTTCTCAAAACAATGAAATAATGAATTATTTCGTATATGCGTACATAGAGAAATGTGCGCGTGTGTGTGTGGGAGGGGGAGGGTAATTCGATAGGTACACTGAATAAAGTAACATATATCATTAATGATAAAAATCATGATTAATAGAATTAACAGAACGTTGTCAATTGATCAACCATGGTTAAGATGATGATGTTAAGTACATAACTCATTAATCAAGTAACATGATAGTCATTTTATAAGTTTGCAGATGAGTATTTACACAACCGTCTTTGTTAATTTTTAAAAAAAGTCTAAGTATGTATGACTTAAAGATCATCTCATGATATGTCTACAATAATAGTTTACCCATTGATTGAGAATGCTCTGCGTTAACAAAATGTGACAGAGCATTTATATAGCTGTATAATTGGATGAAGACCTCACAATTTACTCAATCTCCTTCCGAATGAGAACATCCATTTATTTTGAATTCATCATAATCTATTTTATCCAATTATGTTATAGCACTACAGCACGGAACCAATTAACTTATCTCATTGTCTGTCAGAATTATTAGTTTCAGGGGTAATTCGATTCCTCTCGAGCTGAATGCTCTACAGAGACCATGTTTTATGGTCAATCTAAGAGATTGCAAGAAGCGCAAAAGAGGCAGCTGATATCAGTATAGATATACTTGTAGAGTTCTATATCGAGCTTAATGGAATTGAGCTATGATTTGGTAAATATACATGATATGGATATATGACAAAGATCGGTTGTACATTTAAATGTTATGTCATATAATGCTAATATTATTACCTGTGATTGATTTATTAATAGATCATTATTGTATACATGATTGATCAGAGTGTTCAGATACTTTAGTAAGGTATATGAAAATATAAGTTTTAAATAATTATAGATTGTATAAGTAAGTTATAAATGAATTTGCAATTTGATAAATCGTTACTTTATAAATCCCAATTTTTAAAATATAAATCGAACTGAAATCAATAGTTTTATAAATATTTTAATCCGATTTAAACAAAGTGTCCTTTGCAATCTTCTATATTTAAGTAATTTTAGACAATTTCAGAGTTAGAAGTCGTCGGACTTAACAAAATAAATTCTATCAATAAACTTTGATTAGACAAGACATTTTGGTGTAATATTCCAGCGAAGATGATAGGGGTCAAACGTCAAAATCAAAAAATCGCAGTTATATGTCATGTAACGTGTTGAGAAACGGTATTTGAATCCCTATATCTGCATGCATTGAAATTATTTGTAACGTGTGTGGCCATCATTTGCATGGATGATTCAAAGAATTTTACGATGTGACCCTTTGTCGATAGGCAAGGTCGTCATTCCACCCATAAATATTGCAATTGATTTCTCTCGATTTCAAATGCGTTGCCATGATCAAAACTGTAAAAAAAAATTAAAAAAATACGTTTGTAAAAATTCTGAGAATCCACCATCGCATGAACCGTGTGGCGTGGTCTGAATAAAACATATCAACTGAGTGCACATGCAGAATGTGGAAAATAGACATTACGGCTATTGACCGACAAGTGAACGCGGAGGGCACGGTGGAAATTTACATGGTCATGCTCTTTTTATCGGAAACTTATTAAATAAATGAACATTGAACGTGTTATATACACACAGAGCTACGTCAATTATAAATGTGAGTTGTTGTTTTTTTTTGCTGCGTATATATCCTCGACTATGCAACAGTTAGTGACACTGTACATGTCCATGCTCATTGACCTTTTGACTTCCTTTCAGTGTTATTGATTACGATTGATAACAACTGTATTGACCACTCACGTGACATAACAAATGATACTGAATGATGCGTAATAGTTTCGGAACGTAATGGCATTTTTATATTGTAATAAGCATTGCATTGTGATGTTATCATTCTGAAGTAAATTGATAAAATCAACAAACGCCTATATGTAGGCACTATATTTTGGAATATCATAATTTCTTTTACTTGAATAAACATCGAACTCGTATCGTAAAAGCACGTTAAATCAAGAAATAAATTCCAATGTTCAGATAACACAACGGAAAACATTAGCTAAACGAAAACTTGCTCTACGCAAAGGAATCTAAAAACAAAACAGCTTAAATCCAGCCTGGATTAATCAAAATAGATCCATCTCCAGGGAATGAGAATCCTTAGGAATTCTCGTGTTATATGAACAGCTAAACCTGATAAATTGAAACTGAACAACCTATGGCGAATGAGTTTGTAGCATCAAATCTAGTCTGGAATACCGTCAGATCAAGGCGCCGCGGTTCGCTACTTACAAATATATGTCACTGAGGTTTAGAGTCAACCAGAACTTAAAAGTATAGCATACTTAAAGAAATTCATGAAAACGTTACCGAATTGGTCAATAATTCTGTACAATTGGGCAGATTAATCACAATTTTATGTAAAGATGTACCTTTCAAAATACACGTGTATGTTTCGTGATTCAATTGGATGTACATGTATATAAAAGCCAATTATCAACCCCAACTTCTGATATCGTAGTTGTATTGGGGTTTACCGACGCTGCGATAGTATTTCAATCATATAGCGACGTCCAGCTAATTACAGGTGGAGGAAGACCCCCGAGTACACAGAGGTACCCGGGTAGAACCACCGACCTACCACAGACCAGCTGGAAGGCTTCATCACATGAAAAATCCGAAGTCCCTGCCGGGATTCGAACCCACAGCGGTGAGGGGCTGAGATATTTGTAGTCCACGACTGTAACCGCTCGGCCACGGCGGTCCCTCTGATATCGTCATCATTCTTTTACTAGGGTCAGGTGAATACGGAACCTGTGGGGAATGTTCCTGTAATCGTTAACATGTGCTCTCATCATGTTTTTGGTGATGGTGGTGGGGTTTGTGTTAGTTTTTTCCACATGTAAATGAAATGATACAACTCGAGTATTGTTGACAAAGACAAACACCAGATCACCTACAATATCACCTACATTTAACCTAAAATTGATTAGTTATAACGTTTCGTATAGGAAGATTTTCGGGAATAAGAATCTAACGCATGGGACATTTCTCAAGAGCCGAGACTTCGGTTAACCGAGAAGAAACAATGGTAGACAAGGCTGGTTCATATTTCGTCCTTTTTGTCGAGAATCAATCACTGTACATTTTAGGATTTTTGTTAGTACATAATTATATTTAGATGTCTCACGTTGAAAGTGTCGATGAAATTGCACAGTATTTATTACGTTAACATAAAAGTCACACCAAACTCTCTTTTTTAACGAAAATCGGTGGCATACTTCAGGATACACCCAACTACAAAACTAATTAGTGTTTTATAGGTATTGACTGTTTGCATTCGTGTGTATCCAATTAGTAGACAATTTTGAAGCTGTTTTCAGTGTAATCATTTTCTCACGTGCACTGAGAGATGTCTTTGCGTTAAAGTGTGGCTCCTCCGTAATTGTTTCTGGATTAAGTAAATACAATATTTGTCCTTGGAATCTGGTCTTTAGAAATGTGTATGAAAACAGTTAATAAAAACAGCTATATTGCAATTGTAGACAAGCATGCTAATACAAAGCTTTGGCATAAAAACTGTTCACAGGAAAGCCGTTATCCTGATGTGACCAATTCAACATATTTTGACTGCTATATTGTAACATTGACTCCTTTATGCACATTTAAACAATTTCGGCAGAAAATCAGCATGTCAAACCGGAAGCGTAGGTTCCACTATAATAAAATTCGACGTGTGATATTTTATCATCAATGAAGATGACTGTAGAAGTAATATCGCTATATAATCAACTTGTTGCCTTATGCTAGCTGCTCTAGCTTGAATAAATATTTAATCCTTCTTTACCTATCCAGACGTTTTACTGATCATAAATATGGACGGACCTCTCAGCTCTAGTGTGTTTCCTTAATCCTGAATGAGTCGGCGTTGACGTCCAATAACTTACATTTCTCTAATTTATTTTCCTCAAGGTGAACCTGCAACACATTTACGACTCGCTTATTTCAAGTGACATTCAACACATTAATCACACATTTGCGAAATACGTATGACACCTCCACTCCCTGCTACTCGTAATAGGATACATTGGCAGCTACACAGAAAATTAATGCACACCATCAGGTTTAGGACATTGTCATTCTGCATATCCCTTAATGCAAACAAGTTCAAACTTAATTATTCCATTCCTAAAGCTAAGAAAAATAAACTGTTTGAATCGTAGTCGTACATATGACGTTATCAATTAATACCGTCTGCTTTTAGCTTCGTGACTCGTGATTTTTTTTTCTTATTCAATGGCCACCCATGAAGCAATAAATAGAGTCAGATATATTCTTAAGCATATCCCAATGTCTGCTAATATAGAATACTTACTATTCAATGCTTCAGTGGTGACTGACATAACATAACAATAATTCTTGCAGTTGGGACTTATTCAGCTTTAAAGGTTAATATTACTGTACCATTAATATTGCGGCAATACTTTCGATCAAACCGTAGAAGTATTTTCATTTGCATAATAACACGGTTATTGTACCCAATTGAGCTTTTCTAGTGCAAATATTTAAGCTTCATAGGCCATCTGATAATAGTTATTATAATAATTGATGAGTAATTATATTAATAATATTTACTTTTGTCTACATATATCAATCGTATAACTAATTCAAGAGATTGCTGAGGCCGCCTTTTGTGTCTCAATATTTTAAATATTGCTGTTAAGCAAACAAAGTACAAACAATTCGTCTTAGTAGAAACTATATTAATCAATTATTCAATTTCTTAATTTATATAAAACTGATATCAGCATAAAAAAAAGTGCAGCCCAACTTCCAGGAAAAATGACTCTTCGTAGTTATATGGCAAAAGCATCTTTTAGCCATCGTTTTTATGTAGTAATTTCTGGATGTTTAGAGTAGTTTGGTCTGATATGTTGACAAGGTTGAACGTCACATAACAAGGATATGCGGCTGGATCATTTAACATCAAGTAAACTCAAAACGTAACGCCACTGTTTATATGACTGCCTGCGGTCCTTCTAATACTGAGTTTTAATAGAAATTAATTAGATTCTTAGACTAGTTGCTTGTCTGACTCTTGAATTTTAATATATTTCCAGGTCACAAATCGAGGCGTGCCCATTACCAAAGAATGTTTGAAATTATATTTTTTTTACCTTATGCTTTGAAAGGAGGGCAAAATTATTTTCGTTTTGAGAATCGTAGAAGAAGAAAAGCTGTACCGTCAGACTCAAATTCGGGTTCAAGATGTAAGGCATCGAGAAAATCGGTCGATTACCGAAATGAAAGTGCATAAATAGGTAGGACAGTTGTTTATAGAGTATCATTTATCTAATTCAATGTGAACGGAAACAATGTAACGGTGAAACCTTCAATCAATACACCAGCTAGAAAATGTATGCCCCATAATAGCCATTAATTGCATCAAAATATGCGTATAACTGCACAATATATGCTTTTAAAATGTCAAATAATGGATGTCATGAGTTATCTCCCCTAAAAGTAAAAAGGAAGTAACTTCGTTCCATTTTCCACGGTAAAGTTAAGATTTTTTCATGAAATTTGAAACAGAATCACATAATGCATCTTTCAAATTCGGTTTTCATATTCACAGAAATTGTATATTTCCCATAGAATTCAATGTTAACTCATATACAGATTATCTCCCCCACATGAAATAAAATTGGGAAAAACATTTTTATGGCTATTATGGGACATATACCTTAATTCCTCTTTCCAATATTTAGTCAGATCTATGTATCCATCTTAATTACATATATGTATCCCCTAGAAAGTTGAGTAAGACTGCGCCGCGCTGCACGTTCTTGATTTCTTACGCTTCGTTAATTTCGTGGTTTATATCCTTAACAAATATAATCCCCTTGAAAAAAGATCATATGTTATTCATCTCGATTCTTTCCATGAAATAGTGTTTAGCAAACTTTCATTAATATTAAGGTTAAACCATGGAAAAAAATCACAAATGATTGAAAAATAATTGTACTAACGTTTTATTCATTTTTTTTCTTATAAAAAACGAATTTATCATGAACATCTCTCTGTTTCTGTCTTATATGTACATAAGCAATGCAGCACAAATGGGACAGCAGGCAATTTATAACAAGTCAAACCAATGTTTAAGTAATTTGTCAACCACCAATGACTCAGTAAAACCCTCTGCATTATTTATCTTCCTTGCAATGTGATCCTGTCGTTAACAACTCGTTTACGCTGATGGTTCCCTAATTGCTTGAAAGACATGTAGCATCACTACAAGCCAGCATAATTTCTAACAAAACATTTCGAAACATAATTAGACAAATTTCATAAATTGATATTGATGAACTAATTCATTGCATCACGTACGGTTTGAAAGAACATGCATTTTGCTACACTGCACGCAATTCGATATTTTATATAATTAAAATTTGAAGATTTCAACTAATATTGTCTTCATGTTTTATTATGTAGATGATTAGTGTCTGATGTTAGTATTGTTTTCTATTAACATATACAGAACTGTTAAAGTGTCAGTTAAGTAGTTATCACCGATGTCAGTCCGATTGCGATCAGGTGTTTTTCACGTGGCCTGGAATCGTGTTTACGCATTAACACCCCCACACAAGAACCTTCTAATACTTGCAGTGACAGTTCATTTCAGCAGAAATGTCTCTGCAGAATAACACACAATTACGTGGAATAGTGTCCTTTACGTAATGTAACCACATAAATATTTATTCGCCACACTCACCGCCCACGCGTCACTGTTTGTTTAGAACGAGTTTATGACGCTTTGTTTTCAATGGAGCTTTTCCAAAGTAGTGTTTGCCCCGTGATTATAATTCACTATTCTGTCTGATTCAGTAAAGATGTCATAGCATGGAATATATAAGATATACACGTTGAAATGAACCTGGTCACAAGTATGAGTTTTATGTTAAGAGTTAATACTTTCCCTCTAAAGTAAAACATACAAAATTAATAAAGAATGCATTCTACAACAGCCTTATTCAGAGGGTATATCTTTTCATTGAAAACACTTAATTAAACCATTTAATCAATCCGGTTTTATATCTGTTCAGTAATTAAAAATCAAGAAACTTGTATATGAATGTTATAATACTTCCGGCAAAGTATGGTTGGTGCCAGACACACAGTGTGTTTTGATATTATTCAATTGTAATTCTTTTAGAAACATTGACATACGTTTATTTCATTGTCACCAAAAGCAGTAAATGCCAAAAGCTAGTAAGTCCGAGGGCTGTCCCAATATTCTGTGATAATACTGTTTAAAAGTTTAAATTAAGAGGTACAACTTACAGATTAAATCATGGTATTAACATATATTATTGAAACATTTTACAAAATTTCATAGAAAAATATCAACAAATAACAAAAAGATGACATAAATATTTTGACAACTGTGTAAATCGCGGCGCACGTCAAATGTCAAAGACGACGTCATACCTACCAAACGTGCCTTTCTCAAAGTACTCTCCATGCTATTCCAAGCACGTACGGTGCCGTTTAACCCATGATTCGTCAAAAACAGTCTTTAAGAAGACTTGGAAGCAGCGGTTGACGATAAAATCTTTCGAACTTTAAGTCTCAGCCTTAACACAATCTCTTAACAGATCACACAATTTCTCACTGATGGAGATAGGTCTTTCTCTTCTTTTTTTTTTTTTTTTTTTTTTTATTTATTTTATTTTATTTATGCCCTTACTTCTGACCAACAAGTGCTTGCAATACGTTGCTAAATTCTGTTCTGTGCATTTGTTGTATAATCTTTACAGGCGTCATCCCGAAAGCCGCACAAAACTTGATAACTGTCCAATGCGCCGCGCGTTCTTCGGACGTCGCCATTATACCTTACCTATTTTCTACCAGAAATTTCCATCCTTCCGTTCCTCATTCGTTTCTGACGTTATTAAATTTTAATTTTCTGAGATGACGTCACCATATCAGCAGAAGACATCAACGTGATTTTTGGCCTACACAACGTCATATATTTGAATTATACTTTATTTATTCTAACTTATACAAAACAATATGCGGGTAATTTGACGTGCGCCGGGAATTCAGACATATGTCTTTAATAATGAGATTTTAAAAGTAATTAGAGTAGACATTATGTAATGTAAAATAATAAATCTATAGATCACATATGTGAATTAAAATGTAATGGTGTTAAAAATAAAGCGTCTATACAATTTGACACGAAATTTTGGGACAGCTCTGGTATTATTGTATCATTGTAAGTGCCTTAGTTATCTGTGTTTTCAATGCAATGGTGTTATTTTTCTTTCTGTGTCCATTAGAGAAACTTCATAAGTGTCTTCTTTTCTTGCTTTTAGTTCATCGTGTATAAATTATTTTATTTTTTTATGCTGCAAATGTGTTGTTTAATTCAAACATACATATGTATATATTGAAAAAGGAAGAAAATACTTGTGTTTACAATATCTGCTTAAGAATCAACGAGTATGCCATTAATAAAAATACACATTTCTCTACCATCACATACATTTGAATTCTAAGATTGCTTTAATTTTTCCTATAAATTTAGTATGGCAAACCTATTCATCTTAAACTTCCCAGGAAATTATGTTTATGGACCTAGTCGCACCTACATTAAAAGGCCAGATTTATGGAAGCACTGGCGCCTCTGATCTTCCAATCGTCTGCCGGAGTGATAATAAAACTTTTCAAAAACAACTCATAATTTTAACTCATACTAGTGTTGCACACCAGAAATTACAATTGTCTACCTGTCGTAAATATATATCTTCATGATTTGCTTCGTCTTCTGCGGATGTAAATTGTTTCTAGCGTCGGCCATGAAAGGGAGATGTGAAATGTTGATGTAATGGCTGTGCATACGAACTTAATTTGATTATCAACTAACTCTCTAAATAAACATTGTGTGTTGATATGTTTCTGATTCTTTTGACTCGTGTATTCCGAATGGTTAAACAGAAACAAGACCTACATCACAAGTATAATTTTAAGTGACTATTTATTTTAGTGTTGTAATATAGAGCTATAGTCACTCGATTCCTGAACTGGAGAGTGTAGGTAAGCACGAAAGGGACAAATTATTTTCATTAACTCCTTAGAAGTTGGTAAAATACCGTCTAATGGAAGTAGTATAATGATCAGTTTAGACTTATTAACTGATGTATAGAGTTCAGAAAAGGAGAGGGTGAGAGACATACATGTAAGTCATCGTGAATAAAGATGTGTGATGCATATTATATATACTTGGTAGATTTGTTTTGAACTTGCTAAACATTACTACAAAGAAACATATATCTGCAACACATGTTTACCTGACAATGTGGTAGACATTTTATCTTTTAGTTCCATGACAGAATAAACATGATTTCGGAACAGCGTATTCACAGCAGGGACTCACGTGACTTTTGTGGTAGCGCGTACTGACAATATGGTGGATTGAAACCTTTGATTCAGGTCCATTTCGGGGGTAATTTTATATAATATCATTCATACTTACGTATAAGACCTGCCGCAGCCTACGCGGAAAGGAAAATTGTTATCACCATTATCATAGAAAAATAACAATTTGTGAGTGCAAGTCACCCGCAAAATAAATGTCAAAATTGAAAATGCCGGTCGAATCTTTGAGTGTTTGAGCAAACTGTTATCATAAAGATAAAAAAATAAGGTATTGCCGATAACTATATTCCTTTCCGCGTAAGTTGCGACAGGTCTTATACGTAAGTATGAATGATATTATTTAAAAATGGGCCTGAATCGACGGTTTCAATCCGCCATATTGTCAGTACGCGTTACCACAAAAGTCATGTGATTCCCTGCCATATGGTAAATCTGCTTCAGTCGATCATAGATTGCTACGTGCGCTCGTAAAACGTTTGGTTCCCTACATTCGTTATATCTTTTACGACTTTGATGTACTGCCCATACTTTGATCCGTCTTAAAATCTTTGAGTTATTTATAGAATGCTTCGCACGGTTTCTTGTAACATGACTTGGTCTCTCGAATCTGCTTCATCATTCTGTTTGGCGAAGATTATATATCTTATGTACAGAATTTAGATCTATCATTCTCGCAAGACTAGACAACTAATTTAGGCTGTACACGATACGGCTTTGGTTCCATGTGTGCATATAGTTTCCAATGTAGGTCATTCATACCATGCTTTGAAATTTTAGTAGGCAATACTCTTCCAAAGAGATTTAATGGAGTTCGATATTGAGAGCACCTTTGATGTAACGCGGAAAAGATTGTCCACGTTTCTGCTTTTCCTCATATGCTTTGTCACTTTAAAAGGAAAATAATTTAACATTCAGGGACATCATACAATAGCTGTCTGGGAGTATTTGATGTGGCTTCACGTCTCCATGATTATTGAACGGTACTGCTACTGATTGATTGAAGTACCTTTCAGCGCATGTAAAAGGTCGTGCGTAATTGAAGTTGACTTTTTGGAAAATATGACTGTTTAACTCTTATCAATAAAATGATTGGGTTTGATTATCTTCCAAACTCATACATTAAAATTAAAAAAAAAATTCGTTTTCTAATACACCGCCATTCTCCTCCACTCCTCTTTATAATTAGAGGTGACATTCCTTTCACTAAAGTGTCATCATATGTCTGGTTCCATTCCTTGTTTCTCGGTTAACAAGCTTCTGTGTAAATTGTCACAATTTTGAGATAGTGTCACAAGTACAATACACATTGTTCCACGCAACCGTAGAATATGACCCTGTGAGTTCAATTTGTAAGAACGCAGATTGAAAAATATGAATTGATGTCTTTTTAAATGGATTAACATTTCAAGAAGAGGAACATATATAACATACTACCGCTGACATTTAGCGAGAATTAACAGACATTTCCCCAGGAGAAGTATTAGACGACGCAAATGTTCTTTGTCTCAACGAACGGAATATAAATACTTGTCTAAGGCTAGTCCTTTAGGGCTTGTTTACAGACATTGGAAAATATCGTAATTTTAAGAAAGACTCAAGGTTTGCTTCTTGAGTTGTCAATAAGACATGTGGACGTCACTATATTCCACTGTAACACATCAATATTTCAGTATAACTAATTGTCACGTGCAGATGTCCTACACCGAGAGGATGGTTTGGGGATAAGTGCCGCCACTACAGCAAAACTGTCATATTAAAGGATGTAGGAAGACCACGGGCCCTCAAAGTCCGAGTAACCCGACTTGGAATTGAATCAACAGCGATCAGAAAGTCTATGACTGTAAACACTATGCTATGGAGTTTACCTTTTGCTTATTGTATCATGCCCAATTATGGTATGACCATGGTATTGTATATTACATCATGGTTTGGACTGAAATGTACGTTATCTCACAGAATTTTGTCACGTTCGACTCACATTTTCAACTTCACTTTTGGTGCAAATGAAAATGGTGAAAGCAACCATACAATTGCTCACAGACACTCTCTGTTTGCTAGCAGTATATATCAAACTGGAAATCGGGACAAGACACGTGTGCAACCGATATCTGAAACAATACATAACAATACATAACACATGTGCTGGATGATATCTAAAATGCTGATATCCATCTTCATTTTATTTCGAGTTATATCACAATTTATTTCTGTTGGTGTTGACTATCTGGCTAAACAGTTCGGTAGAAATAACAAATAAACCAAACGTTTATATGAAACCTGTACATAACACGAAGGTATACAGTATGTACATTGTATACGTGTCTTTTTCACTTATTTCATTTGGAATATATTGTACTTAAGAGAGAAACTGTCTTAATAGAATTATTTCAAATACCGTATGGACAAATTGTTGGTGTGCACAGTGGAAATAACATGAAATGCAACTTGAAAACTCAAGGAGAAGTCATAGTTACAACTATAATGCAAAGCCATATACGTGTTTTAAATGAGCATTTAGAGACGTAGGCAGCTGGTGGTACAAATTGAGTGACACATTCTGAATACAAGAAGAAAGTGCTTCATTTAGCGATGGAAATTTAGATAAAGGACTTGTAGCAGGACGTAAACAGACTGAAGTCGTTATTCATAGACTGGTAACTGTAAAAAAAAATTGAAATCATTTTTTTTTTTTTTCGGTACTTCAAAAATAATACTTAATTTCCTTAAAAATACAGCACCACAGAGGGAGACTTTACTTCTTGTCAGAGAGACCCCTGGTGAGGGAGATCTCTGGTTGAAAATCGCCCACGAAATCATTTAAAAAGTCAGTGATTTATTTCGCTTGAAGTGAGAAAGCCAGTATTCGTCTACAGTACATGAGAAACAAAAAGAAGTGGGTCGCCGTTAAATGACCAGTAATATTGAAAACTGGATCAAAATCCAACGTAATAAATCACACAATCAGATCAGTTGCTGTCAGATCACGTATCGCCAGCTGTATGGCAGTGCGTGCCGGGTTGAGTGGTGTAATAAGTCAAAATAATAATACCGCGCCTCATATTATACTGTCTGAGGAAAAACAATTAAAATCGAGGATTTTCTATAGACAGCTGTCTCCACGTCAAACGCCTTATAAATGTATTAATATTGTCAGACAGATTGATGCGGCGTATGTATCATGCTTTTACGTGACTCAAGGTCGGATGTAACAGCTGAAGACTGTCGTCTGAATTGTGTAAGGAGACGGTATAGGAACTGATGGTCCGATTATCATCCAATGTTCTTCTTACTTATATTTCTAAATCATTACATCAAAATTTAAACAAAGGCGTTGATCATCTCTAATGTGACAAATGTTTAATATCTCTACTGTCCGAGCCAAAGCAATTAAAGCAACACTTAAATGCAAGGAAGTTCATACAGTTAAACCTTGTATAAAGCTCATCTCAGATTTAAGACAATCTCAATATTGAGACCATTACTCCAAAACAGTACATGTATTTCCGTATGTTGTCAACTATTTAACTTCAAAATCAGACCGGCTTATTCAGACCAGTTGATGGCGGCCATTATTCTTTTTGACTATGTACGTTTTCTTTTCTAATCATTTTTACATCCCTTATCAGCAAAAACATAAATTTAAAAAATAATTAATTCTAATAAACAACCTAGATAGTAATCGAATATAATCGTAAATGAAATAATTGTCAATATGACAAACCTCTGTTGTTGTTGTTGTTGTTGTCGTTATCGTTGTTTTGTTTGTTTTTTGTTGTTTTTGTTGTTGTTGTTTTCATTTTGGAAATAAGCAAATTAAATAGATTCTTATGTACCCTTTATTTGTTCTCACCGTTATAATTGAAGAATTGAACAAATGTATTATCTCACTTCATATTTAATCATTTGAAATAGATAGTTTTGATGTTCACAATTCAAGTCGAAAAAATATAAGTAAACAATTAATCATATGTATGTTTATCAATAAGGTATCACATTACTTCTATTTTTCATACACGTGTGCATTGATTTTCTGTTATTGATTTCTTTTTTTTAATATAATTTGACTTGAACGAGCCTTAGATGTTCTAACACTATATGTACGAGACAATGACTAGGTAAAGTAATAAATAAGCACTATTATTAATTCAGTTATATACTTTATTTCCCACAAAGTTAGTCGGATATCTTGATTCA
>CM037778.1:69701363-69735755 GCA_021229015.1 Solen grandis | reverse complement strand
CGGTATAGTTTGTTCTTTATAAACATACCATTTAGAAATAACTCTTTGTTTCTTACTAACTTATACCAAAGCAGCTTTTAAATTGTGTATAGTATGGTTGTCGGTATAGTTTGTGAGATGTAACATAGAGTAAAATCCCTAGAATAAAATCCCTAAAATTAGAGATTTTAATATGTTTGCTTTAAATAACGAGGTAAGCAAGCACAGAAATAAATTCTTCTGGGTCAGATGTCATAAAAGATAATCCATAGATAAAACAAATCATTTTTATGGCAGAATAGCAGAATATCACATACAGAAATGACCTACTATTTGGTAGTACCTGTTCCATGAGTGCCAAAACAGGTAGCATTAATCCTACCTGAACATTTCAGAATCGATTTAATCAATTAAAATGTGTACGGTAATGTAAAATTTTCGAGTTTTGAAGTATCCAAATATTAGCTTATTTTGCCTTTAATATTATCTGTATCAACTATTGGCATTGCAAACATATCCAAGTTTGCTGTTTGTTCACAGAACAAAAATAACTTACAGAGCTTTCCTTGCAGGTTTGAACTTTGTTAAGCTACATATAATATGCTATATTGAAGGGTGTCTATCTTGTTTTCTCTGTAGTTACTGAATGACCAGAGAGGATTTGGATCAAAACTGACAGCCTTCAATTGGACAAATTGTGGTGCTGCCAGTGATACTGTGAAGGTCCAAGGGCTAGGGATCACTCCATCACCTCTCCATTTTCCTGGTCCACTAAATGTTGCAGCCAATTTTATCATCACTAAAACACTGAAGAAGCCTATAAGAGTATGACATAAGCTTAATTAATTGTATGATATAAGTTATCAGTTATAATTTTAACTTAATAAACAGGGGATTTTTTTATAATTTTTATCATTATTGTCATAGTTTGATTTAATTGATTTGGTAATAGTTCTTTCATTCCCTAATAACTGATTTATTTATATTTTTCAGAATTGGTAAGTTCTTTCCATATAAGAAATTTAAAAAAAGTTTTAGCTCATTTTTATGCTCACTGAATAGTGAGCATAATTTATGGATAGTCCCTGTACTGTTGGTTTTCTGTCGGAGTGCTGATCAACTTTGAGGTTTTCTGTCAGAGTGCTGATCAACTTTGAGGTTTTCTGTCAGAGTGCTGATCAACTTCGAGGTTTTCTGTCAGAGTGCTGAGCAACTTCGAGGTTTTCTGTCAGAGTGCTAAGCAACTTCGAGGTTTTCTGTCAGAGTGCTGATCAACTTCGAGGTTTTCTGTCAGAGTGCTGAGCAACTTCAAGGTTTTCTGTCAGTGTGCTGATCAACTTCGAAGTTATCTATTCACAAATTTTTAGATGATTATTGTTATACCACTTCTCATTTCTCAACTCTTTACCTCAAAAAGACTCATTTTGATGTATTGGCAAACAGAGCAGACCCTGATCAGATAGCTCCTATAGGGCACAATACACAATATTGTAGCTCAGATTCTACACAGTCTGCAGAGAAAAGAAAAATCCACCGTTTCACATCATTTAAAGTTCAGATAATTAATATTCATGAAGTCACAAATTTGTACATGAATATTCATGAAGTAAAGTGTTAATATTCCTAATTATCAGAATCAAGTTTTAGCTTTGAAATTCTTTAGACGTTTATAATGAATATTGTGCATAGCTTTTTCAGATTTGTTAAATATTATTTTTTAAGATCTTCCATTTAAAGCCAGATTGGCTCTTTAGCATAACTATATAATGAACTATTCTAGCTTTCAATGAGCTATTTATTATTTAACCCTTTCCCTCATATAGACTCATTTTGATGTTCTCAATAGGTACCACATTAAGCCTGATCTGCAGAAAACCACAGTTAAACCTTACCAAATTTAATTACAAAATCCTCATTTCAAGACCACTGAGGAGCATCGAACAGCATAAAACCTGATCAGCCTGCGAGTAACTCGCAGGCTGATCTGGTTTTATGCTGTTCGCATAGGTCTTTTCATGGTTTCCTCTATGAGGGAAAGGGATAGGGCACAATACACAATATTGTAGCTCAGATTCTACACAGTCTGCAGAGAAAAGAAAAATCCACCGTTTCACATCATTTAAAGTTCAGATAATTAATATTCATGAAGTCACAAATTTGTACATGAATATTCATAAAGTAAAGTGTTAATATTCATAACTTATCAGAATCAAGATTTTTTAATTTAAATATTTGTTTATGAGCTATTCTGGCTGTAAATTAGCTATTTATTATTTAAACAACTGATTGACACAACTTCTTTTCCTAAATGTTACAGGCTGCACTGGAGATAGAGAAGAAAATTCTAGGTACTTTCATTAAAATCCCATGTATTGACAACTTTGGCTCCTGCAACTATACGGACGTTTGTGAGTACCTGAATGGTGTTGCTTCTCAATGTCCAAAGCCTCTGAAAGAAATTGGGATTAATTGTCAGTGTCCATTCAATGCTGTAAGTAAAATTAAACAACAAAGTAAATAAGTATAGCTTTTATAAAATTATTGATATTTTCAACTTAAAAAACCAAAAAACACAAAAAAAAACCACACACACACACACATAATTAATAGGTGTGAGTGTGAGGGTTTCATGAAGGCTTAGTGAAGTAAATACACATATATAAAATATATATAAAAAACGATATGATTTGAATATTTTGAAATCTTTATGATTATGCTGTAATTTGTATATTTAACTTTCTTTCAATATTTATGATATTTGTTTGGGTTGGCTACATGAGAGTCAAATTTCAACTTGAATTTTACAATGACATCCTATTAAAATGTATTAATGTTGCAAGCTTTACTCTCTTATGGCTTGTCTTTTTAGCTTACCTGGGCACATGTGCTCATGATTAGCTATTATGATCAATGGTAGTCTGTCATTCATCATCTGTCTTCCACAGTTTGTTTGCACTCTAGCATCTTCATTTCTTAAACAATTATTTTCAAACTTTATAACCATCTTTATATAAAGGCCAATTTCGATTAGCAAAATGCAAGATACTCTTATGCTTATATCTCTGTATCCAGGCATGCAACTGGTTTGAAACATCTTTAATACGTGTAGGGGTATAATGCTTTCAAGGTAGATAACTCTTGATGGAAAATATTGCAAATTATGGCCCCTTTTTAACTTAGAAATTTTGGTTAAAGTTTTGCATGCAAGGTACTTTCGTGCTTATATCGCAGTATCCAGGCATGTGATTGATTTGAAACATCTTTAATATGTTTAAGGGTATCATACTATCAAGGTAGATAACTTTTGATGGAATATGATGGCAGTTATGGCCCCTTGTTTAAATTGGAATAGGTTAAAGTTTTCCGTTGGAGCACAGGGGAAATATGCCCCCCCAGCTGGCTTGGTCATTTAATTTTCTAGGCTATATATCCATGAAATAGTCATGATTCTGGTTAATTTTGTGCTCTGTAGTGGAAATCCCCATTGTGTGCCACTTGTTCCTCACCCGACCAGCCACCGGGCCCCTGCTGTTTTCCAGACTAGAGCATCCACTGTCTGCAACATCACATAGTGACTGTGACTGCTTTAATTCGATTCAGTCAGACCCATTTAGCATTATACTGTATACTATATCTTCTCCGTCCGTCCGTACGTACGTATGTCCGTCCATCCATCTGTACGTCCGTACGTCCATATCTTGTGAACGCAACTCCTCCTACATTTTTGAATGAATCTTTTCAAAACTTGGTCAATGTCATTAATATAATGGGTAGATGTGCATGAAATGGCAATTTTCCGGTCCATTGATTTTTACAAGATTTGTGTCCCTTGAAACTTAGTCTCTGTAGCTGATTGATATTACAGTCTCGTGAATGCAACTCCTCCTACATTTCTGAATGAATCTTTTCAAAACTTGGTCAATGTCATTACTATAATGGGTAGATGTGCATGAGGTGGCGATTTTCCGGTCCATTGATTTTAACAAGATTTGTGTCCCTTGAAACTTAGTCTCTGTAGCTGATTGATATTGCAGCCTTTTGAACTCAACTCCTCCTACGTTTCTGAATGAATCTTTTCAAAACTTGGTCAATGTCATTACTATAATGGGTAGATGTGCATAAAGTGGCAATTTTCCGGTTCATTAATTTTTGCAAGACTTTTGTCCCTTGAAACTTAGTCTCTTTAGCTGATTGATATTTCAGTTTTGTGAATGCAATTTCTTGTATTTTTCTGACCTAATCTTTTCAAAACTTGGGCAATGTCATTACTATACTGGGTACATATGCACAAAGCAGGGATTTTGATGTTCATCAATATTGGCAATAGTTATGCCATTCTAAACATGGTCTCTTGAAAACACAACTCAAGTTTCTAAACAGGTAAAATTGGAAAAAGCAGGGATTTTCTGGTACAGTGATTTTTGCAAGAGTTATGCGGAGAAAGAAAAAAGGATTCATATTCATACTGCTATTTGACCTACTGTCATACTGGAAGCATTTTTAGGGTTCTATCTCTGTTCAGCTAAATTAATTGGTCTTACAGACTTCATTATGAGCTTATGCTTACAGAAATGTTAAAAGCAATAATTAAAAGACCCCTCTTGATCATTATATTTTGTGGCGGCGTATATTGTGGCATCACTGGCACTCTTGTTAGATTTATTTAAGAAAATCTTGACACATTTTACTAATATAACAATAAGCATATTGCTCTTTTTATCTATCTCTTTCTCCTACAATGTTTAAGATTCACATAAGTATGTTTTTAAATGGAAAAATACAATGCACAAGAATAGTTCAATCAATGTTATTTTAATCTAATAAGAATATAACCCAATAATGTTGTTGTTTTTAGCTCACCTGAGCACAACTGCTCAAGGTGAGCTTTTGTAATCACCCTTGTCCGTCTTCGTGCTCGTGCTCATCAACAATTTGCTTTAAATGACATCTCCTCTGAAACCACTGGACAGAATTTGATTAAACGTGGCAGGAATGTTCCTTGGGTGAGGCTCTACAAAAGTTGCTAAAATAAAGTTGATCCATGAAGACTGGCCAGATTTTAAAATAAATTGGTACAGATGTTCCTTGGGTCAACCTCTACCAAAGTTGCTAAAATTATTCCGATCCCTAAAAAACATGGCCGCCAGGGGCGGGGCTTATTTGCCTTATATGTATATAGGGAAAACTTCAAACAACATCTTCTCAGAAACCACTGGACAGAATTTGATTAAACTTATCAGGGATGATCCTTGGTTCAACCTTCACAAAAGTTGCTAAAATAAACTTGATCCATGTAGAACTCTGGTTGCCATGGCAACAAAAAGAAATAAAAATGAAAACTTTAAAAATCATCTTCTTCAAAACTACTGGCCAGATTTTAAAATAAATTGGTACAGATGTTCCTTGGGTCAACCTCTACCAAAGTTGCTAAAATTATTCCGATCCGTAAAAAAATATGGCCGCCAGGGGCGGGGCTTATTTGCCTAATATGTATATAGAGAAACCTTTAAACAACATCTCCTCTGAAACCACTGGACAGAATTTGTTTAAACTTGGCAGGAATGTTCCTTGGGTCAACCTTCACAAAGGTTGCTAAAATAAACTTGATCCATGTAGAACTCTGGTTGCCATGGCAACAAAAAGAAAAAAATATGAAAACTTTAAAAATCATCTTCTTCAAAACTACTAGCCAGATTTTAAAATAAATTGGTACAGATGTTCCTTGGGTCAACCTCTACCAAAGTTGCTAAAAAAATTTCCGATCCGTAAAAAACATGGCTGCCAGGGGCGGGGCTTATTTGCCATATATGTAAATAGGGAAAACTTTAATCAACATTTCCTCTGAAACCACTGGACAGAATTTGATTAAATTTGGCAGGAATGATCCTTGGGTCAACCTTCAAAAAAGTTGCTAAAATAATTTTGATCCATATAGAACTCTGGTTGCCATGGCAACAAAAAGAAAAAAAATATGAAAACTTTAAAAATCATCTTATTCAATACTAATGGCCCCGTTTTATTAAACATCGTACGCTAAATTTTATCTTAAGTTTTCACGTACGACAATCGTAAGATTTTAGAGGTGTTTTAATAAAAAAAAATCTTAGCTACGATATCGCAGGATTTTCTCGTAAACTTACGACAGGCTGAACGCTCACGTAACTCGAAAGAATATCGTAAGTATCATGGCTGCCGTATTTATTTACAACGCCGCTCATCAGCAAAATATAAGGGCAATGCGAAAGTTCAACGAGAGACTGACTTCTTTAGATGGTTTTACAGACAGAGAGATTCTCTCTCGATACAGACGGAAGCTTGCTGGGTTGATCCTCGAGATATTTCCCCTAGTTCAATCCTTTTTTGATGAAATTCTGTTAATTCCAAAAAAAAAAACATACTTATTGTATAGTAATATCCAAAATTGACAATTTTATTCAATGAAATATTGTATATATACATGGTAACTAGGAGAAAAAAAATGTTTCCACTAACATCTATGAAAAAAAAAATAGGGTTGGTAGGTCGGCTACCATTTTTTTTTTTTTTTTTTTTTTTTTTTTAGAGGAAGTGATATAAAAACAGTGTTTTGAAACCGTATTTGTTTGAATGCTACGACAAAAGCTATGGGTCGGTACAAAAAAAAAAAAAAAAAAATACGGTCGGTCGGGTTAGTGGAAACAATTAACTTTTTAAGTCTGTATGTACTTTCATGTCTGTCCATTTCTTCTTGACCTCTTCTATTGTCCGCCCAAAGCCACCGACACTGTTCACACTGAAGAATAGGAACGATGAAAAGAATGGATACGCAGTATACGGGGATAATATATTCAAATATAACAACCTGTTGAAATAATCTTTGGTTTCCACAGTGATAGTATGACGATATTTAAGTATAACTTTTTCCAACACAGCGTTAAATTTGACAAAATCACAAGCAGATCACGGATAATATAAATTCACTGAAGTATAGCTCTATTTGTTTAATATAGTAAATGGATTTGTATTACAGTTTAAATATGGAGAATGAAAAATATAAATAGATAAGCACTTAGCCTAGTTTTGCTCATACCCCTCGAAATGGTATAATATATGGCGGACTTATCATTTATCGAACCCCTTAACATTTTACACATGATCATTTTGATTGAAATTATTGTAATGGTATTGACGCAAATTGATACACATATTGAATAAATAATAAAACAATGTATAAAGTCATTAGATTTCTTTGCCAAACGATGTTAAACTAGTTTATTGCCTTGTAAAATATATTTTTTTCGCGGGGTTCTAGAGGAGTTGGGGTTCGAAACTGGGTGATTGAACGATACTTTAAATCGTACTGTATAGGGTTAAAATGCGATGAAATGACGAACCTTTCCGTACATTTCTCCCAAAGTAGGCCTTTGTCAGATGCACTCAGATGATTAGATAGTTTTCCACTAATGATGTTTATGGAAGACGTACATATTTCTACCAAAACGTCCGTCTCTTTCGCCGTCCAATTTCCTTTACGCTTTGGTGTGACAGACATATTTTGACGTCTGGTGACAGTCGCGCGCGAAAATGACGTCACGTCGCGCGATACTACATTTCGTCCTTCAATAGTGAAGAGTTACGACTTTTTTTTGTCGTACGTGTAAAAATATCGTATGTTAAATATCTTAGCGTACGACATTGTTAATAAAACAGTCTTAAGATAAGAGATATTTTATCGTAGGTAAAAAAATCTACGACAATATTTCTCTTAGCGTACGATGTTTAATAAAACGGGGCCCAGATTTTAAAATAACTTGGTACAGATGTTCCTTGGGTCAACCTATTATCTCAGGTGAGCGATTTAGGGCCATAATGACATGGGCCTCTTGTTTAAATAGAGGACATAAATATAAAAGTAATACTTCATTACTGCATTGTGCATAGGAAATAATAGCCTTATCAGTTACTTTTATTTATGTATGATATTTTCTTTTCTTTTCCATTTTATTTATTTATTTTCATAGGTATTTTGAAATTTTAATATTACTAAGTTCTCTAGCTGGATTCGAACTTGCAAGCTAGCTTTGCAGTGTGCTGCATAAAATATTGTAGATAGCACCATATAAAACACAGATGTGTTATTTTTATTAGATCACCTGAGCACAACGTGCTCAGTGTCAACTTTTTTTCATGGCCCTTCGTCCAGCATTCGTCTTGGGTCGTCACAAATTTGACTTGTTACATGTAACACTCTAGAGGCCATATTTTTTTGCCAATCTTCATGAAACTTGTTCAGAATGTTTTCGTCCATAAAATCTTTGACAAGAATGAAATTGGGTCAGGTGGGGTCAAAAAGTAAGTCACAAGGTCAAATCTTATGAAAACCCTGTTAACACTTAAAAGGCCACATTTTTGGCCCAATCTTCATGAAACATGGTCAGAATGTTTTTCTCCATGAAATCTTGGACAAGTTCGAATTTGGGTCATGTGGGGTCAAAAAGTAGGTCACAAGGCCATTCTAAAAAAACCTTGTTAATACTCTTGAGGCCACATTTTTGGCCCAATCTTCATGAAACTTGGTCAGAATGTTTGTCTCCATAAAATCTTGGACAAGTTCGATTTTGGGTCAGAAAGTAGGTCACAAGGTCAAATCTTAGGAAAACTTTGTTAACACTTTAGAAGCCACATTTTTAGGCCAATCTTCATGAAACTTGGTCAGAATGTTTGTCTCCATAAAATCTTGGAAATTCAAATTTGGGTCATGTGGGGTCAAAAAGTCAATATGCAAAATCCAACATATGTTGCTCATTTATAATCAGGTGAGCGATTCATGGCCATCATGGCCCTCTTGTTGGTAAATAATATAGCATTACACAGCTTTAGGCTAAAGAAAATAAAAATTACCTAAGTAATATTATTATATTGCTCAAGGCTTAGATCCATTGCCTTCAAGTTTCAGTATTTATATTATCTAACCTTAAGGGAGTCACACCCGAATGGTCACTATGAAGAAATGAAAAAAAAAAAATGAAAAAAAAAAACATGTTGTATGCCTATATGTACACCTCTATGCAAACAAAATCTACTGTCCCGTTTTATTTTTTTATCTAAGGGTATCATGTGTAAAAAAAGATATTACGAAAAAAATTTTGCTACTGAATATTCATTACAAACAAGTAATGGCATTCGGCAAACAAGATCTGGTTGTTTCAACTAAAATACTTGAAACGTGTAAACGTTTTAATGAATTCTTACCATACCAAACCTATTTTACACACTGGTCTTTTTTTTTTTTCTGGATCTGGCCCTGCAGCCATGAAATTAAATATATTACTCATAACCACAACCAAATATCATACCAGATTAAAATTCACAAACATACAATCACACAAACACGGTTACTTAATAATTACTTAATTACTAATTGTTTATCCGTAATTCATTCAACTTTAATGTAAAGTGTAAATGGTTCTGCTGCATTTTGTATGGCCTTTCACAAAGATAGCTAAGGTATCTTAAAGATTTTGTTATGACCTTTGATATCTTTATGAAAGGATAAGTCGTCTGTAAGGTAATAAACCATAACACTTAATTGTGGCTCCTTATTACAGGTACAAAAGGGGTCATGGTATAATGTTAATGTCATAATATTCAATTAATGTCGAATAATAAGATAAAGGAACATCAATGTATTAAAACACGCAAACTCACACACATCAGAATAAATTTTGTAAGTATAAAAGTGAATTTGTACTATCGCTAGAATTCATATTCAGTTTTGTAATATTGCAGAGGATGTAATTAGTATTTTGATACAAATATTCTAATACGTATTTGTTGCCAACTTTAGTAGATACCTCATGGAAAGAGAAAGATTGGGATTTACTTTCAGATCAATAGGGTCATGGTCAAGGCCACTGTTACTAAAATAGATTTTGTTTCCATCAAATAACTTGTATGCTTGTAAGTGTTTGGGTGACAAGGATCTTTTATGATGTCAGTTTGTGTGATGTCATATGTTTGCTTCTATGGCAGGGCTGGAAATAAATGGTAGTCTGGTTGCCTGGGGAAACCCTTGAAAATCTGGTTTCCCAACATTTGATGTGTTTCTTGTTTTAACATAGATTTATTTAGAAAATGATCTTCAGTTTTAATCACAAGGTATAGTTTTGTGTTTGGAATTGAACTTTGACCTTGGATCACCTTGATACCCTCCTTTTGAATTTTAAAGTTTTTTGTTTGGGTGTGGAATTGAAATGATCTTTATATATTTCTCATGGATTCTGTATTCAGTAGGACTATGCTTTATATATAGTAACTTGTACAGGCAATGACGGTGAGAGACTTCAGGGCCATCTTGCCCCTCTTGTTAAGCTACACCATTCATATTTTGACCACATGTACTGTTAAGTTTTTGAAATTGAAATGATCATGCTGTATTTCTGCATAGATTATGTATTCAATACAAATATGCTATAATATAATCACTTGTGTAGACAATGAAGGAAGTATTTCTCAGGTGAGCTTTTGATCATGAGTTTTCTCTCTGAATTGCTTTCAGTGTTGTACTTTTCATGAAAATATGTTTAAAAAATGCAGGAATATAGAAAGTAGAACATCTTTTGTTTGTTGTAGAAAAATTATACTCTGTCCAAGACAGGGTTTCAAATCAATGCCAGCGTCATTCCAACTGGGACCTACAAGATTCAGGCCAAGATATACCAGGGATCAGCAGAGGCAGGCTGTCTGAAACTTGAATTTGACATTGAGTGAAGTGAGTGCCTAAGTTTTCTCATTAACTAATAGGAGTGCCTGTGTTTAACATTGATTAAAGTGAGTGCCTGAGTTTTCCCATTGATTAATGTGAGTGCCTGAGTTTTCCCATTGATTAATGCGAGTGCCTGAGTTTTCCCTTTGATTAATGTGAGTGCCTGAGTTTTCCCATTAACTAATAGGAGTGCCCGTGTTTAACATTGATTAATGTGAGTGCCTGAGTTTTCCCATTGATTAATGTGAGTGCCTGAGTTTTCCCATTGATTAATATGAGTGCCTGAGTTTTCCCATTGATTAATGTGAGTGCCTGAGTTTTCCCATTGATTAATGTGTGCCTGATTTTCATTGATTAATTGAGTTTTCCCATTGTTAATGTGAGTGCCTATTTAACATTTTTGACTTTTCATATTGATTAATGTATGTGCTTGAGTTTAACATTGGCTAATGTGAGTGCCTTATAGTTTATCTCTGAATTATGTGGCCCTTCTTTAACATTATGTTTTTGATATTTTCATGCTTCTGTCTAAATACAGTAAAACCTCACACAGTGACCAACTCAATAATACGGGCTACTGACTATTACAAATGATTTTTCCTGGTCCTGATAGTTTTTCCTATATATTTCAATGTTGTAAAATCCAATAAGAAGACCAACCCCCTATTGCGTAATGACAAAAATTCTGAGTTCCAATGGACAAGTGACACACATTCCTGACCTTGCTTATCAGACCATGGTCGACTGCCTCCCTCCCCCTGAGTTTCTGATAAGAGTTTGTATGATGTGCTCTGTTGAGCTATTCTGATCACCCTATGTCAATCATCTGTTATCGTTTGTTATGATTTATGCGTTGTGCTTTGTTCATGATGAACAATTAGCTTTTAAGGACATCTTCTCTTGGTAGAAATTGGAAGACTTGCACAAAAGTTGTTAAAATAAACATGATTCATTTAAAACTTTTGTTGCAATGGCACCAAACAAAATTTTATATTAAATACTTAAATCTTTTCCTGAAACCTGAATGGTCAGAATTTGATTAATTTGCTACATATAATCACATCATTGCCCTCTACCATAAATGCTAACATTAAAATAATCCCTTGAAAATTGAGGTCCCAAGGGGTTTAGCCTATTCATTATACAGTGTATATTCTGTATAGAACATTTCAAAATTTGTTTGTAAAACCAATGGCCAGAATTTAATTTCCATCGGCCTAAATGGTCACCTTTATAATGGCCCTCTACCCCATATCGTCAAATTAAAGTTGATCCCTTGAAAAATGTGGCACATAGGAGTGTTGCTAGTTTCCTTATATGCTCTTTATAGAAATTTCAAAATTCTTCTATGAAACCTTCTTTCAGAATTTATATACACTGGGCACAAAATAGTCACTTTTATATGGCCCTCTACCATAATATTCATGTAAAATGGACAACTCAGACAAATAGAACAGAAGTTCTATTGAAATCAAATCCACGCTACAGTGGATCACTTTGTCAGTGATTAAGCATTATATATATCTAACAGTAAAATTTGTTTGTATGAGGGTGACTATTTAGGTATGCCACATTCAGCCTTTTTTGAATCAAGCTAGGTTTATGGCTAAAATGAAAGATTTCTTTTGAAAAATAAGGCCCCTAAGCAGTCAGTTAGTTCTTATAGGAAACAAATGGTTATACAGTGGTGCTAACGTATCAGTTGTCAAAAATAGTGTATATCGTTCGTATCGCATCGTATCGTAACGTATATATTACTCAATCGCATCGTAACGTATGGAAACGTATTCTATCGCATTCAATCGTATTAGGCATAATAAACGGGATTGTATCGCATCGCCTCGTAAGGCAACCGTATATCGGTAATCGTATATCGTAAATCGCATAACGTATATCATATTGAACCACCCAGTGGTTTAGGACAGTGTAAGTTACGGGACACCATCGATATTTCAGAAATAATTAATGTTCATGTCTTTAAATTTAATATTTGCTTAAGTTTATTAATGGTGGATCATTAAATCACATTATGCAGTACATTTTTTTCATATTTTACCAATTGTAATAGTTATATTTCTTTTACTTTATTATTTTATACATGTGTTATGGCCTACGTGACTTTCAGGAGCAGACGCCATGCGATGTTATATAATTTGATGCACGTGTGAAAAGTACTATATCAGAGACGTAAATACCTTTAATATAGCTTCGTGACTATATCAGTATTAAAGTGGAATAATTTTAAAATATGTGTAATCGATATGTTTGATCAATGTTTGCTTTATTAACCTGTCTAAAAACTAACAAATTAAAACTTACCTACTTATGCAAGATCGTCCGAAATGTTGCATCGTGTAATTATTTATTTCCCGGGACATTTTTTACTGCTGTATTTACTCGAATGCCCATTTTTCTTTATTATTTAATGAATTCGTGAACAAAATATAATTGTAATTTACGAATATAGTTTATTTATTTAATTATTTCCTATTTTATTTAGGTTTCTTTATCTCTCTTTCATTACGCACACGCACGCGCACACACACACTTCCAAAAAAATTGGATGAATGAGTGCAAATTATGTTTCTTTTTTCCCCCTTTTTCATCAGTACGGAGATAATCAAAATTCAGGTAGGTGGAGACTGAAAATCCAAACCGGAGCATTTTTTCCGATGATCGCGTAAATCCTAATACGTATATGATGTGTACAAGATGCATCGGTATTACTTTGAGAACACAGAGTTCTAAGTACTAGTTCTACACAGGAACATGTTTACAGTATATCGGTGCTATACCTCGGAGACGTATATTTCGAAGAGCATTTTTTTTTTTGCGAAATTAGCATGGGTATCACACCCGAACTTAATTGTATCCAACAACTGTCTCTTTCATATGGAAAAAAAAACAATGATAAAACGGGACCACATTTTCGTGATATGCTTCACTGCTATGTCTTAATATTTAATATGATAAACCAGGAATTATTGCAAGCCATAACAGTAGAAAAATAAACATAAAACCTACATGGGAATGGAAGATTTGTTATAAAATAACTGATTATTTTATTGGGATAAACAGAGTTCACTGAATTGAAAATGATATTGTTTCCATATTACTACAGTTCGCTAAAGATCTCATTTCCATATTATTACAGTTTGCTAGAGATATAATAGGTTAGAACATTTTCTTGCATATCCCTAATCTTTTATGTATAATTAAGTGAAAAAAGTGTGTTTCGCAATACCGGAGGCGTGCCATAAGATCTTATCAGCAGGCACAGCATGTGTTTATTTTGACCGGATATGTCACCTTTATGTCTCGCCGCTGCCGGTATACCACCCCCAGAGGAGAAGACTTTTGACATGTACACAGAGTGAATGTTATTTCCGGTACTAAAAGATTACAATTTTTAGCAATAATTTGAAATTCTATTTTAAACACACCAATATTCATAGAATAATAATAATAATAATAAAACTGTTTCCAATCTAGGTATGAGGCACAGAATATATTTCGAAGAGAGAAAAAAAATCTTAAATGTACACGATGATGATAATGATGATACATGTATCAAAAATACATTTGTAAGGGAGTGTGCGGGCACACGTGTGTGACTTATGGACTTATTTTTATATCACAAATGAGCAAATCATAGGGTATTCTTTAAAATATTTTGATTGTTAAAACGGCGAGTAAAATACACAGATTTTAAATAGACTTTTTTTTTTAATTTGTTCTTCCGATTGAAACCCATTGTGTCTACAAATCAAAATCTCTGCAAATTAAAATGTGTCTCGAAACCACATACATGATAACATTAATGACCATTAGCTCAAAATATAGGATGAGAGAGAGAGAGAGGAGGAGAGATGAATGCATATTTATGCGGAAGACACAGTGAATTAGTGCGGGGATGATACATATGCACACAATATAAATTTTATATCATAAATATTTAATAAAATATTAAATACTTTACATTTAAATAATTTTACAATAATACTTGGTCAAAAACATGGATACCATTACAAAATATTGAAAGCCCAACACATGATGATATTTCCCTACTTAATAAGAGACAATTAGTTATATATCCTTTACATGTAGTAATGCATGTGTTAGACAATCTGGAAACATGTCTGGAAAGGTGTGAAATACCTTTATACAGTAGATGAACTGGGTGTAGTCAAAATGAGATATAACCGATTTGGCAACTATTTTATTCTTGTACTCGATTAACGAAACAAATCATATTAAACTGTATACGCATGGCGGCGTATGACATTTCTCACGTATACCCGGTTAAACGGCGGCCTCTTCACTCATGGCATCTTTTCGACAAAGATAGCTTTTCGACCCATGTTAATGTACATGTATTTAATTGTTTAATTACCAAGGTCAATTTCCAACAACAATTCTTCGGGCTTAGGGCTTTTTAAAACAATAGCGGATTTTCCGAGCTTCTGGTTAAAGTATATGAAAACATATTTATATTAAATCTATACCTATGACAGTTACCTACTTGTAATATATACGAATATTCTAATAAGAAAATAGATACGGTGCTATTCTCCCACACTCACTCGCGTTCTTTTGATATTTGATACATCCAATAAATTATATATACATTAAAGTTTGATGGATTAAATGCAAAGTTTGAAAAATGCCCGAAGATATTGTTTTAATTAGCACAAATGACAGCGTACTAGATATCAAATGATTACTGGTATCATTTGTTTTTTTTAATGTGATTAATATCAAAACACATAATAACAAAGCATAATTAATACATTTTTTTTATGAGTCCTCATTAGGAAAAAAATCAATTTTTCATTACACGTGCTTAGGTTGTTTTTGACGGGGACAACAGAGTCCGTAACATTTCTAGAGGACCCGCAATTTAGTTTGTCCCCATTTCCTGTTTCCCGTTTTGTTTATTTCCGCTGTCTATTTCAGATGAAAACACGGCTTGTGATAAATATTGTTAAAAGCTTAGTTGATATTTCATATTTTTGAACTTATTGTAAAATCTAGTTGTATACAGTTGTAAAAAATGCCATTTATACCGTGCTTATCCTGTATCGTATATCGCATAACATATATCGCAGATCGTAATTCGTATATCGTATGGTATCAGATTATAAACGCATCGCATCGCATCGTAACGAATCGTAAAGGTAAATCAGACCTGCTATCGCACATCGCAGATCGTATATCGCATATCGTATATCGTCCGTATTTCTATCGTATTCCAATCGTATTTTTTGACAACTGATACGTTAGCACCACTGTAATTTAATCTCATTTGGCACAAATGCATGCATAATTGCTAAAATAAAGTTGATGTTTAAAAACTTAATACGAGGGTGAGTCAATAAATAACCAGCCTATGACATCTCCGATCAACCAAGACATCCACGATTTTCACGCATTGTTTTAATACATGTACTATACCTGTGTACAAAACTACACATGTATACTGTCATTTGTTTGTCAGATATTGAATGACAAACATGGCTAGTGATGTAAAAGCAAGCTTTTCATCAAAAGTGGAGTACCGTGCTGTAATTCGGTACTTGCATTTAAAAGGTAGAACTGGTAAGGACATACATGCTGAGTTAGTTGATGTGTATGGGTCTTCTGCACCATCTTTTTCTCAAGTTAAATTCTGGGTTGGGGAGTTTAAACGCGGTAGAACGTCTTTGGAAGATGAAGCCAGGTCTGGACGCCCAGTTGACGCCACCGACGAAGAAATGTGTTCAGAAAAGTCAGAGATTTGGTATACTCAGATAGACGAAGTCAGGTTGAAGAAATAGCACAGGCATTAAGCATTTCACAGGGTACCGTTTCAACAATCTTGCATGATCGTTAAGGGATGCGCAAGCTTGCCCGTTGGGTCCCAAAATCCCTTAGCAATGAGCAAATGGCAACGAGAGCATCAGTATGCAGTGCGTTGTTGAAGCGTTTGAGGTCAAACAATGAATTCCTTCTGTGTCTAGTTACTGTGGATGAGACTTGGGTGCATTATTATGAACCAGAAAATAAAGCCCAGAGTCGTCAGTGCGTAGGGCGGCATCCTCAAGGCCAAAGAAGTTCAAGACTCAACCATCTGCTGGCAAAGTGATGGCCACAGTATTTTGGGACACAAAGGGTGTTATTTTGTTGGACATTTTACTCGAGAGAATACAATAACTGGAGCATACTATGCAAACTTGCTAGACCAGCTGAGGAACGCCATCCGAGAGAGAAACGCCGTGGTAAACTCTCCAAAGGTGTTTTGCTGCAGCAGGATACTGCAAGAGTCCACACTTGTAAAGTTGCAATGGATGATGTGGAGCGAAATGGGTATGAATTAATACCGCCACCTGCCTACTCACCAGACCTGGCTCCTAGCGACTTCTTCCTTTTTCCAAATTTGAAAAAGGATATACGTAGATGTCATTTCTGGTCTGACGAAGAAGTCGTGGCGGCAGTTGAGGAGTGGCTCCATGGAAAGGACCCTGACTTCTTCACTTCTGGGCTGATGGCACTTGAACACCGGTGGTCCAAGTGCATAGCCCTGGAGGGAAATTATATTGAAAAAGAAGAGGTAGATCTCAACCAGAAATAGGTTAGGCTGGTTATTTATTGACTCGCCCTCGTAGAATTCTTTGTATCTGTAATTTGAATCTTGGCTGAAGGTATCCAGGTTAAATCAATTGACCTGAATTGTTATAAGGCTTATGGTACTCTGATGAGCATTCTAGGGTCACTGTGGCCTTGTTGTTTAATTGAAAAATGTTATGCCACTGAATTGAGTGCAAAATGTAGTATTTTTGATTTAGATCTTCAAAATGACCTTTGTTCTAATATTTCTTTGAATAGTCAAGAGAAACATTTTCCAGACAGCTCTTGTAATTCATGAATATTCTTTCACTGGAATCAATTCTTATTTTTGAAGTATTTATATGACCTATCCTACTATTGGCTCAGGCATAACATGATCCTCTGTCCATCATTGGGTTGGCTCTTGAGATATGTTTGGTATTTGAGTGAACTATGGTGAGTTTTTAGCTCTCCTGATCTTATATTTTGACCAATGAATGTTCTAAGTCCAGCGGAAACATTTATCTTAAAACAATTCATCTTATCCTTCACTATTTAGCCAGTTTTTGTGTTACAAGCGGTAAGCAAAGGGATCATTTTTCTGTCATCTATCTTTCTTTCTATCACACTTTTCCATCAGCTTGTCCATCATATTTTTCATCATGCTTCAGCAGGTTACACATGTGTTCCAAAGAACACTCTTGTCATACAACTTTACTGGAATGTTCCTTGGGTGGTCCCCAGTCCATAGAAACAAATTCCATCTTGTTGTGATCTTGATGTGATCAAATGTGAAAATGTCAAAAACCATCTTGTCCAAAAGTGCTGACTGGATTTCAGTGTTTTTAGTGCAGATGCCCCATGGTTCACTCTCTACCAAGATTGTATCTGTTGAAAACATGGACCACCAGGGGGGCCCATTTTCCTTATATGTATATGGCTAAAAAAATCTCCCAATCCAAAAGCACTGGCTGGATTTCATAGTACATTTGCACAGATGTTTCATGGCTCTCTCTCTATCAAGGTTGAGGAAATGTTCTAGATCCATTGAAAAGCATGGCTGCCAGTGTGCAGATCATGTTTTCCTTATGTCTCCATATACAGCCAACATTGTACACCTGTATTAAACAACTTTTTTAAACATATCCCATTAAATTTTTATTATGCCACCAGCGACCACATTATGAAAGTCCCAGCAGATTAGATTATGTGCAAAATTAACTTTTTTGAGGGATTATGTTTGATTCCTTTTGAATATTTTTGCAAATTGCTAATTAAATGTATCAATTATATTGGAACATGTACATTCAATTCAAGCTTCAGTCAATAGACCTAGTTGTTATTCAAACATTACAGCTAAAATATAAGAAACAACACATAAACCATAATCGGGTTTTCAGTGATGCACAAATTTGTGCGTTTTGAGGCAATTTAAGATGAAATGACCCAAAAATTTCATATCAATGCACCATCAATGACGCAATTTTTAAGACTTGCTCGAAATTTTCATTTTCATTTCTTAAAATTGAATACTAAAAAATTGCATGCTTAGAATAAAAGACTACTGTAATTGCTCATGTATACCACTCAAAGTTTGCTAAGCACCATCAGCTATTTTCCTGTAGCGTTGCATGCTTAGACAAGCGACTTTAAAGGCATGCTACATTAAATTTTACATTAAAACAAATCTTGCTTTTATGCAGAAGTATTATTTATGTACCAAACTTACTACCAGTTGCAAGAAATAAGCCTTTCGGATCCTCAATACTGGGAATTAATCATAATTAGTGCGAATTTTGAGAAAACACCTTAAAATTTAAAGTCAGCTAAATTCAGAACTTTGATCTTCAAATATTTCTGTTTTAACTTCCATTTATAAAATGCCATTTCTTCAAAAAAACACACTTTTGTGAATTTTGCAAATAATGACAGGAATTGGCTAAATCGTTGTAACTCATTTTTGAGTCTCTTTTCTATCATTTTGACAAAAACTATGCGTAAAATTGATTGTCAGCTAACACTTTCCTTTCAGGTACATAGCATTACATTCAGCATGTGTTTTCATGTGACTCTATGGGAAAATAGCGGGTGGTGCTTAGCAAACTTTGAGTAGTATATATTGTGTACTCTGATTTAAAATCTTGGAAAAAGTATCTTTCCCTTTTATAATAAGCATTCAAGGAGGCCACCATCTTATTTTGCCATGGTGTTTTGCATGTGTTTGATAGCACAACAGATAACCATTTTCTATTGCATCTGCAAGTCAGATGTAATGCAAAGATTAGTTTTCACACCTCTACAATCCACATGCAGTCACAGTTTTACCTTGATGTTTATGATAGCCAATATATATAAAAAAATGTAGTTGAGTAATAACCTTAAAGTGCTGACATCTTATAATTGTTTGGCTCAAGTCTCTAAATTCCAATGGGCAATTGGAGTATACAATTTTCATTAACGAAATGGTACTGTCCAAAATGAAACTAACTAAAACATCACTAGTTAAACTAGTTAAAACATCATCTGAATGTAATTACAAATATAAACTGATTGTATATATGTATTGTTAGTCAGAGTAATGACTATGCAAAGACCACATTAGATTGTACATGTATGTCGCCAGTTATTATGTAAATTACAAATATGGAACATTATTTATTTTACTTTCTGTTGAATCCTAATGAAATAAACAAAAAATATGAATGTGAAAACAATATATTTGTACATAAATGTGATAGAAGTCTCAGACAATTTGCAGGCAAATTTATATGAAAAATATCATTAAAAAAATGAAATAAACCATGAAATAAACCATAACCCTAAGACTTTGCCAATATGGTAAAAAAAAGTAAGACAGATTTAAATGTTTTATAGACTGTAAGACAGTCATAATAAAAATGTGGCAGCAGGTTTTCATTACATGCTGCATGAGACAAATGTTCAGTGTGTTTGTGGCTAGAAGTTAAAAACATAACTAAAACTGAAGACTGGTTTGCTTGCTTATCAGATTAGTAGGCCTCCTTTACAAGATTGGTCATACTCATTATAAAACATACTAATAAGTATTTAAACTCAGTATGTCCCCCCAAAATTTCAATTGACCCCCAAATTCTAACCGTAAAGGGACACATATCCCCAAAATAAAAAAGTCATGATGATGTTCATGGTTATAAAAGTACAATTTGTCATTTGTATCCTATACTTGAAGTTATATGACATCATGATACAGTTTAGCTTACAGTATGTATTTGCATTATTTGTTTGTCTGGATTTAAAAAAAATTAGAAAGAAACCATTCCATTAAACAACAGATTGGCAGTCCCTTGAGCGATCTCAAAATATAGTGTCAACTGTAGTGCAAATAAAAATACTGTATTTTTTTTATTTTTTTTTGCACAGATTTTCCTTGGCTTATTCTTTTCCAAGATTGTTCAAATCGTTCAGATCCATAAAAAAACCAAAAAAAAAAACAAACCCAAAAAACAAACAAAAAACAAAAAAAAAACTTGCCACCTGGGGACAGAGCATGTTTTCTAAATTATGAAATCTACATGTATAAAGTAAATATTGTTAATTCTTGTCCAAAAGTATTAGACTAAGTATACTGTAAGCATTTCCTTAATAGATATTGCTATTTCTTTTCCTCACATTGATGCCTGGTTCTTAGGTGAGCAATCACAGACCCTTCATGACCCGTTTTTATCTTTTTGGTTGGGAATTATTATGTCTCTTGGAAAATTAATTGCAGGTGAGGCATTCAATGTTGTATGGACACATGACTAGTTGTATGAACACATGACTAGTTTTCATAACTAATTTATTTTTGATTTTAACAATATTTTTCCAGATATGTATTTTATGTGTATGATGGACTGAAGTTCAGGTCATGATATTCTTTTATTTCAGGGTAGATAATGGTGCCTGATCAGGTCAGCGGGAAAAACCTGGAACATTCCTAATCTACAGCTGCTCAGGAAATTTGGAACTGAATATCATCAATTTAATTGACAGTTTGCAATATGTACTCTTTGCACTCATTTACATTTGATTTACAGTTTGTCCTACTTAATTGTGTAATGAAATACTGGTATTTCATTCAAAATTCGAAAAAATATATGGCCTAAAATGAACTATGAGGTCTTGATATGGTGAAAATATCATTTGATGTCTAGGTGACCTAATATGTCTTGTTTTGTTAGCTCAAAATTTAAATGTACCTAGCAACACTGGCTCTAAACCATATTTAAAACACCATGTCAAACGGAAGGGTGTTCCATATTGCGAGATGAAAGGAAAAGCTGTATGGCCTACATGACAAACTGTAAATATGTTATCGTTTATATGCTAGATTATTTGATTTATAGCAGAGCTCCTCTTTGCGTAGCTAGTGATTAATTTCATAAAATCTAAAATATAAACAATAACCAATACTTAAACTGTATATGATGGACACTCATTTTAATATCCATATTTATTTTTTGTTGATGTTTGTATCTGCCTCAAGTTCTCTTTCATGAATATAAAGAAATGTTTTGAAATTAGGTAATCCACTCTACATGTCATTTTGTCAGTCACTTTTTTGTTAATGGTTTTTAAATCTTCATTGGCTGACAGTTAAGTTAAAGAAATATGCCATGAGTAGTTGATTATATGCATTACATTTGTTTGCTGCTATTACTAGTTCTTTTAGCTGCATACTAGTATAAAAATCATATTTTTGATATCCAATATAACTTTTTGATTTTTTGTTGTAAAACTCATTGATAATGATAATGATGTGTTTAAATGGCAGAATTTAAATGCCCTCTCTTACATAACCCTTTACTGCCTGGCTAAGAATATAACTAAATGTTAAACCATATCTCAACTGATGTTAATCAAACCTTCGAAATTAGAGGGTTATAGTATTATATTTATTACAATACAGTACATCACAATAAGTACTTATTTTTAAACCCCATTGAGCATATTGGAAAAAAAATACACTTAAGGACTTTTCTAACTCTACACTTTGTATTTTGATAATAACTCTGTCAAACAAATGGGCAACTTGGAAAAGATGAAAAAAATATATAAGCATAAAAATATGGACAAACTTTACATGGACTTCAAACTCATGACATTTTACTTTTTTTTAATCACAATGATTAAAATAACAAACACTTACATGTCTTTTAGAGACACCACTTTGAACTATTCCCAACAGCTCACCCTCATTCGTCGGGTGTCATTCGTCGCATATTTAATGAATTAGAAATTTAATTGCTTTTTTTTGTTTTCCATCAAATAAATCATAACAAAACACATGTGTATCTGATTTGAATGTGTTCATCATTTATACAGGGAACAAGATACGAAAAACACAAAACGCACGTGCATCTCGAAATATGTAGACAGACTGGATTACGGTCAACTTTATTTCCGGCAAAATGTTTATCACCATGTTTAATGACAGCAGACAAAAATGATAAAAATGCAGCTTTAAATGAAAAAAAAATATTCAAAAAATAAAAGTGAAGAGTTAGAAAAGGCCTTAAGTATAGTGGATGATACAATAGGTTTATTTTCAAGAGCATTTGGTGTGCATAATAATGATGATCAAGCAGGAATAGGTGGTTTTGGGAGTACATGTACTGTAGGCCCTTATGATACATCATTTTGCAAACCATTTAGTTGTGGTGATGATAAGTCTTGTTATTTTATAGGAAAAAGGTCAGTTTGATACAACCTACTATCAAATAAATATTTATGAAAACCTTAGTACATGTATTGTGCTGGATATAATGAGAAGACAGAGAATCAAAAATATGACTTATAGCAATGCTAAAGGCATTATTATTTTTTGTCCAGAGTTATAATCATTCTTCTTCACTAAAGTCGTTTTGTATCCCAGCCTGGTCACTTAGATATTTTCAAGTGAGAAAAAGGTTCACTTTGTTAAGAAGATCAGTCAGTGGTACTTAAGGTCTTCTAGCCATCTGTAAGAAGTTTAACCATCTGTGATAAGACATGTAGTTGACTTAAATACTTTCGTGGTGATGTCTCCTGGCAGGTCAGTTTATGCTTCAACATGGAATAAACCAAAGTGTACTGGTGGTAAAGGGTTATACATGTACTGTTAAAAATTTACTTGTTCCAGAGGATTTTGTACGAGTCATATGTAATAGCATTTACTCAAAAAGTATATTAGTCTATTACACTCAGAGCATAATGGATATTTTTATACACACATCTGTAGTTACCTTGTACATACTTAAATTGGAAAAGGAATAGAAACATCATTTTCTATCACAACGAATAGATCTTTATATTATCATTATTAAATGTCATGTTCTTGAAGTGTTTTTATTATCATAATGAAATCCATTTCTTAGAAATAAAATAGGGACTTAATTAATGCTGGTTTTGCTACTTATTAGCTCAACTGAGCACAACGTGCTCATGGGGAGCTTTTGTGATTGCCTTTTGTCCAGCATCTGTCGTCCGTGCATGTGTCCGTGCGTCTGGCGTAAACAGTTTCCTTTAAACAACATCTCCTCCTAAACTGCTGAATGGATTTTGACCAAACTTCACAGGAATTATCCTTATGATGCCCTCTATCAAGATCGTTCAAATTACCTTGATTGGTTGAAAAAGTAGGTCACAGGAGCTAAAAATAGATTGAAAAAATACAAACTCTGAAAATCTTCTTCTGCAAAACTGCAAGGCCTGGAGCTTAGATATTTGGTGTGTAGTATTGCCTAGTGCACCTCTACCAAGTTTGTTCTATTCGTGACCCTTGGGTCAAAATTGGCCCTGTCCCACTTATTTTTACAAAGGCATATAAATAGGAAAATCTAGAAAATTTTCTTGTCAGAAACTACAAGGCCTAGAGTTTAGGTATTTGGTGTATAACATTGCCTTATGGACATATACCAAGTTTGTTCAAATCATGGCCCTGGGTTCAAATTGGCCCCACCCCGGGGGTCACTTGATTTAACATAGACTTACATAAATTATGAAAGATTTTTAAAAGATATCCTTGTCAGAAACCACAAGATCATGGGTTTAGATATTTGGTATGTAACCTGGCCTTGTTGACCTGAACCAAGTTTTCAAATCATGGCCCTGGGGTCAAGATTGTTCCCACGCTAGGGTTAACTTGTTTTTTTTTTTTTTTGAGCACTTGTAAACTTTTTGCATGGAATTAAAATGATATTACTGTTCTTCTGTATGGATTTTGTATTCAGTATGACTATGTTGTAAAAGGCAATGAAAGCACTATTTCTCAGGTGAGCGATTCAGGGCCATCTTGGCCCTCTTGTTTGTACAACTAGTCTTTTACTTTGAATCATTCAGCAGGGTCTATTATACATGGTATCTTTATTTTAGAAACAATTATATAATTAAATTTAAATTTTTTTTAAAGGTTCCCCTTATATTTTGATAGAATTACGAAGTACTTCTATATCTCATTAGTGTTCATGGTATGTTGGAAATAGTTTTTGTTTTATGGCTGTAGACATTTCTATATTGTTTTGACAAGGTTAAAATAGTTTTTGTTTTATGGCTGTAGACATTTCTATATTGTTTTGACAAGGTTAAAATATAAATCAACTGTCTAATCATATATTAAGTACATTTCAGCTAAAACATCAGTATCCTCTATAATTTCTGTGAAAGGTACCCATTCAGTGCCAGAGACTGTACATTATCTGGTACTAGAATGGTGGTGTGTGCGAAACTCACAGTGTTGTCAGGATTCTTCCATCTCTTTTTAGTATACATGTTATTCATATTGCTCTATAAAGCTTTCACTTTCAAGATCTGTATCTTTTTATATTAAATGCTTTTTTCATTCACAAATGTCTTGTTTTTCTATTATCCGTGTTGTCCTTGCTATGGTGGCGTGCAACGTCACGTGACTTGACTGATTCAGCACTAAGTACTACTAAAGGACTTTTGGACAAATTTTCTCATACCTCAACTGAGCACAAATGCTCTTGGTAAGCTATTAGGAAGACCCTGTGTTTGGCATTTGTCGTGCATGGGACCATCGTCAACAATCTCCTTCTAAACTGCTGAATTATGTCTCCCCCCATATTTATATGGGAGAGACATATTGTTTTTGTCGGAATTGTCTGTCTGTCCATCTGTCTGTCACACTTTTTGTCCGGAGCATAACTGAGAAAGTATCAAAGCTATTAACTTGAAACTTCACAGGTGGATAGATCTCATTGAGGAGAAGTGTCATGCACAAGGACTGTAACTCTGCACATCAAATCCTTGAGTTACTGCCCTTTGTTGAATTTCAGATTTTTTTTTGTCTGAAACGTTATTCAAAAATGATATAAGCTATTAACTTGAAACGTCACAGGTGGCTAGACCTTATGATGGAAAGTGTCATGCACAAGAACCATAAATCTGTGCATCATATTTTGGGACTTTTTGCCCTTTGTTAAATTTGTTACTTATTTTTTGTCGTGCACACTATAAGACATAAAACATTGAAACTTCATAGATGGATAGATCACATGGAGGAGAAATGCAGTGCACTGCACTGCACAATAATTATTACTGCATAATATTTTGGAGATTCTGCTCTTTGTTTTATTTTGTATTTATTTTAAGCTCACATGTGCTCAGGATGAGCTTTTATGATCAATGAATATCCGTCGTTCACAGTTTGTTTGTTTGAACTCTAGCATCTTCATTTCTTAAGCAGTCATCTTTAAACTTTATTACAATGTTTATTACCAGTATATCCTGGCCAAGTTCGATTATGGTTGATATTGGCATATATGGTCAGGAATTATGCCCCTTTCATTATTAAAAAATGCTAAATCCTTATGAGGCCCTCTTTCAAAATTATTCAAATTGTTTTGAGTGGTTGAAAAGGTTGGTCACATGAGCTAAGAATAGGTTTTAAAAATTCAAACTGTAAGGACAAGAGCTTAGATATTTAATGTGTAGCATTGTCTAGAAGACTACCAAATTTGTCAAAATCATGACCCTTGGGTCAAAATTGGCCACGACTTAGATGTTACTTGTTTTGAATAGACTTTTCATAGGAAATAAATTGTCAGAAACCAAAAAAGCCTGGAATTTTGATATATGGTGTCTAACATGACAAAGTGGACCTCTACCAAGTATGATCAATTCTTTACTTAAGGGGTCAAAATTAGCTCAGCCCTAGATATAACGTGATTTTACATAGACGTGCAAAGGAAACTTTTGAACCAAACGGGGGATATATTTGGCAAAATGGCATGCATCATTGCCTCGTAGAAATATTTAGACCCGCTGTTTGTAAATAATACTTGTACATGTATCAAAATTTTCTTAAATGGCCTTTTTTAGCTCACCTGAGCACGTGTGCTCAGGATGAGCTTTTAGGATCGATGAATGTCCGTCGTCCGTCCGTCGTCCACAATTTGTTCGTTTGCACTCTAGCATCTTCATTTTATGAGCAATTATCTTCAAACTTTGAAACAATGTATATAACCATAAAATCTCGGCCAAGTTCGATTATGGCTGATATTGGAACATTAGGTCAGGAGTTACGCTCCCTTTAAAATTAAAAAAAGCCAGATGTCATTGTTTGCACTCTAGCATCTTCATTTCATGAGCAATTACCTTCAAACTTTATATCAATGTTTATAACCATAAAATCACGGCCAAGTTCAATTATGGCTGATATCGTACCATTAGGTCAGGAGTTATGCCCCTTTTAATATTCAAAAAATGCCATATTTCAAGTTGTTTACACTCTAGCATCTTCATCTTTTGAGCAATCCTCTTCATACTTTATGGCAATGCTTATGACCATAAGGTCTCGATTGAGTTCGATTATGGCTGAGATGCGTCAATTAGGTCAGGAGTTATGCCCCTTTTACATGTAATATAAAAAAAGCCATATTTCACGTTGTTTACACTCTAGCATCTTCCTTTTTTTAGCAATCATCTTCAAACTTTATGACATTGTTAATGACCATAATGTCTCGATTGAGTTCAATTGTGGCTGAGATGGGTCATTTAGGTCAGGAGCTATGCCCCTTTTAATACAAAAAATGCAAGATTTCACTTTGTTTATTCTCTACCAACTTCATTTTTTTAACAATCATTTTTAAACTTTAAGACAATGTTTATGCCCATAATCTCACAACCAGGTTCAATTATAACTGATATTGACTTGTAAATTTAGGAGTTATTCCCATTTCACCATAAAAAAGCCAGATTTCACTTTTACACTCAAGCATATTTATTTCTTAAGCAATCATCTTTCTCAGGTGAGCGACCAAGGGCCATCTTGGCCCTCTTGTTTTAAGTCGTGCTTCAAAAACATGCGCGGCTTTTTAAGTCACCTGAGCACGAAGTGCTCAAGGTGAGCTATTGTGATCACCCTTCGTCCGTCTGTCGTCGTGCGTCGTCAACAATTTTCTTTAAACGACATCTCCTCTGAAACCGTTGGACAGAATTTAATGAAACTTGGCAGGAATGTTCCTTGGGTGAGGCTCTACAAAAGTTGCTAAAATAAAGTTGATCCATAAAGAACTCTGGTTGCCATGGCTACAAAAAGAAAAATAATTTGAAAACTTTAAAAATCATCTCCTTCAAAATTACTGGCCAGATTTCAAAATAATTTGGTACAGATGTTACTTGGGTCAACCTCTACCAAAGTTGCTAAAATTATTCCGATCAGTAAAAAAAACATGGCCGCCAGGGGCGGGGCTTATTTGCCTTATATGTATATAGAGAAACCTTTAAACGACATCTCCTCTGAAACCGCTGGACAGAATTTAATGAAACTTGGCAGGAATGTTCCTTGGGTGAGGCTCTACAACAGTTGCTAAAAAATTTTCCGATCCGTAAAAAACATGGCCGCCAGGGGCGGGGCTTATTTGCCTAATATGTATATAGGAAAAAACTTTAATCAACAGTTCCTCTGAAACCACTAGACAGAATTTGATTAAACTTGGCAGGAATGATCCTAGGGTCAACCTTCACAAAAGTTCCTACAATAAACTTGATCCATATAGAACTCTGTTTGCCATGGCAACAAAAAGAAAAAAAAATGAAAACTTTAAAAATCATCTTCTTCAAAACTACTGGCCAGATTTAAAAATACATTGGTACAGATGTTCCTTGGGTCAACCTCTACCAAAGTTGCTAAAATTATTCCGATCCAATTAAAAAACATGGCCGCCAGGGGCGGGGCTTATTTGCCTTTTATGTATATAGGGAAAACCTTACAGGGATCATCTCCTTTAAAACTACTGGCCAGATTTCAAAATGTTTTAATACAGACTGATGTTCCTTGGATAACCGTATACTCAGGTGAGCGATCCAGGGTCATCATGGCCCTCTTGTTTAATCTTTTGCATCAAAATTAGCCTTGTCTTTAATCGTTCGATGTTTGTTGCAAAATATACAGGTACATGTCCTTCGGTTCTGTTTCTGAAAAAAAAGTTTGTATCTATATAGTTATATAGCTGTGAGTGCCTGATGTCAAACGCAACTAAAACTAAGCGGTTTACAATGAGATAAGTGTGCAACCAGTCGAGATTATCTGTGTACTTTCTTGCAATATCATTTGATTTGTTACAATCAGACGAGATGCAGCTAACACTTAATGTCTGTTTTGCTTTCCTTGCATGCGCTGTCACTATCTAGACATGTTAAAGAATGCATATCCATTTCCTTTCAGCAAACCATACAAAAGGGTCCGGTCAAGCTGAAGTCGTTTTCATTCACGGACTGTGGTGGGTCCACTGCTCTTGGTCATATCAACTCTCTATCCGTGACCCCAGACCCGCTTCATTTTCCAGGTCCCCTCAATGTTGCAGCCAACATCAATATAACCTCGCCACTTGGAGCTCCCCTGATGGTAAGAACACACTATCATCTCATTCAGAGCAGACTTATGAATTGAATTTTGTTGTTGTTTAAGAATATCAAATAAAGTTAATCCGGCCATTTTTGTCCAGTAGTCTTGGTATTCGGTTGGAAATATTTGGTGACTGGTTCTTTTTTTCCCCCATATTTATGTTGTTTGAACATGATGATGTTATGATAACGTATTCTGTTTTACTAGTCCGTTTAAGTGGATATGAAGCAGTATTAAAACTCAAAAAGCCGTGCATTACAAACCATTACTGAAAGTGGATATATATAAATCACTTACACTGAAGATGTCATATTTATATGTTCTATATAGTTTAATTGCATTCCTTGGTCATTTTATGTTAATAGTCGTAGAAAATTGGAAATTAACGCATGTTGTTTTTAAATTTCAAATCAGAAATTAGGATAATTCAATTACATTTAAGGAGTTTCCATTGATCAATGGGATCACCCTCCGTCCGCCCGTCGCCGTCGTTCGTCGTCCTTCGTCGTCCATTGTTCAAAGTCAACAATTTTCTTTAAAAAGCATCTTTTCTGAAAACTTGGCATGAATCATCCTCTGGTGAACCTCCGCAAAGAAAATAAACTTGATCCATGCAGAACTCCGGTTGCCATGGCAACTAACAGCATTTTATTTTAAAAACTTTAAAAATAAAATCATCTACTCTGAAACCGATGGTTAGAATTTAATTTCCTTTGCCACAAATGGTAACCTCACTCATAGTTATCTACTTTAATTGCATAAATGAAATTGATCCCTTTAAAATGAGGCCCCGAGGGGTTAGCAAGTTTCCTTTATGCTCTATATAGAAAATCACAAAACATCTTCTCTGAAACTAATGGTCAGAATTTAATTTCATTTGGCATAAATGGTCATCTGGTAAAGAATACATACAGAGGATGTGGCCATAGGATCAAAGTTAAAGAGAAACTTTGCTTGTTGCCTGTAATTAGCTGGACGTCGCTATATGATTGATATACTATCGCAGTGACGGTAAACTCTAATACAACAACAACAACCAGTATCAAGCAGTCAGCTGCTTACAGAAACCAGATACAGTAGAGTATTGGCCACAGCACCCCCCCCCCCCCCCTAAAAAAGTCTGATGAGTACAAATATTCATATTTTCATTCTCTCTATATCGCGGAAATCGTATCGTACCTTTTTGTTTAGGTAAGAAGGAAAGAGAGAAAGAATGATTATAATTATTTTATATCACTGCACTTTGCCACAGGGAGATGTGGTAATAGAGGAAAAAGTCCTCGGGAAGATGGTGAAGCTACCCTGTATTGATAACTTCGGCTCGTGCAAGTACCCGGATCTGTGTGCGCTCCTTGAGCAGGTTCAATGTCCAGATCCCCTCGTGAAGATAGGAATCGACTGCACCTGTCCACTCAAAGCGGTGGGTATAATACGCTGATTGCGTCTTTTTTCGGCGAAAGCTGTATAAAATTGATTTTGACATAATTGCTGAACTTGCTTAAAAACTGTTAACAACCGAAGGCAGTGAAAAACACCCGTGACATTGGTTGGCTTAAGTTTCCTTAGGATATTCCATCTTAGAATAGGAGTTTCAAGGTGCATATCTTTCTGGCAGATAACATTTTTTTGTCTTATTTAAACGTGAATACATCCCAGTTTACAAAAAGTAAATATTTGTGAGTCCAAATATAAAAAAGAATAATGTTTCGCTAAAACTTAAAATGGACTCCGCCAATAGCCGGTCGCAATGCAATTGCTTCAACCTCTGTGGTGCAGTTGATTGGGACTTCTACACATGAGATCCCTTGTCGAAATATTTTGTTGAAACAATAATTATCTTTTATTCTGTTACATATTTTAACTGACGCCTAATATCTTAAAGATAATTCTTGTTTTCATTGCACTAGGGTGACTGGCTTGCATCAGTTTTTTAATCCTTGATAAAACTAGACTGGGAGCATAGATCCTGTCATTAAACTTACATTTTTTCGTTCACACCTAAACGCATATTCTGCGAGGCCACTAATTGATTTCTAAATATTTATATGTTCATGTATAATTTTGTCTTCCCCCCATATTTATAAAGGGGGGGGGGGCATCTGTTTCCATATTTATATGGGGAGCCATATTGTTTTGTCAGTCTGTCCGTCACATTTTGTCGGGAAGATAACTCCTCCTCTTTTATATATAGTATTGAAGTGAAATTTCATTTAAGGATATAACTTGATTAGAGGAAGTGTCATGCACAAGGTCTACAACTCTGACATCATTATTTTTGGAGTTATCCCCGTCTTTTGCATTTTTGGTCACATTTTGTCTAGAAGATAACTCTTCTACTTATGCTTTTGAGGTGAAATTTCATTTATGGAAAGAACTTGTTGAGAGGATATGTCATGCTCAGGGTCCATAACTTTGATATCAGTATTTTTGTAGTTATTCCTCCTTTTTACGTTTTCCTTTATGGAAGCCCATCTTCTATTTATGCTGCTGAAGTGAATTTTTATTTATGGAAAGAACTTGATGTGAGAAAGTGTCATACACAAGGTCCATAACTCTGACATCAGTATTTCTTTATCACATTTTCTTGTCTTGAAAGTAAACTCTCTTCTACTTATACTATTGCAGTGAAATTCGTTAATGGAAAGATCTTAATGAGAGGAAATGTCATGCACAAGGTCCATAACTCTAGCACCAGTATTTTTGGAGTAATTCCCCTTTTTCACATTTTTTATCGCAGTTTGTCCGGAAGATAACACCTTTTCTTCTTATACTATTGAAGTGAATTTAAATTTATTGACAGAATTTGATTGGTGGAAGTGTCATGTAGGATTGGTGGAAGTGTCATGTAGAAGGTCCTCAACTCGGGCATCAAATTTCTTTGAGTAATTCCCCTTTTTCACATTTTTTGTTCTTAATATAACTCATGTTCTACTCAGACAATTGAAATAAAATTTTATTAATGGAAAGAAATAAATGAAAGTGTCACGCTAAAGGTCCATTACTCTTGCCTCAGAATTTTTTAAGTTATCTCCCCCCATTCACAATTTCTTTACCTTTAGATAACGCCTGATCTACTCATGCTAATGAAACAGAAGTTCATTTATGGAAAGAAAGAGGAAGTGTCACACGAGGTTCATAACTCTTAGTGGAGCTTGATCAGTGGAACTTTTTCTCTGTGTAGAAAAAGGGGGAAATCTATAAATATAGATGTCTAAATATAGCCCCGAATTGTTGTCCGATTCGAAATGTATGCTACCATAGAACAGCGTTGCAAGCAACCTGTTCAAACATCTCATAATGCAGTGTTCCCAATGAATTTCAGATTTTCAAGTAAAGCAGCAGAGAAATAGATATTACATGTACATCATTTCCCGCAATAACGGAGAATTACGTCTTAAGCCCGCTTGCGTCAACATTTTTTTCTTGTTATTCTTTTACATGTAAGAATATATTCCTATTTCAAGTCAAAGTTTGCAAAAGTGAGCTAATGTTTTGACAACTGAACTCATGGTAGATCTACTACTTAAAGCAGAGTCTGATGAGAAGGATTTACATATGTCACTGTGTGCCTTTGTGTACAGTTTTCTTTGAAAACAAATATGAAGTATTTTTCTGATTCTGCCGTGCTCAACAGCCATGGCTTGACAATATTGAATAAAAACCATGTTGCTCTATTATGAAAATCGAAATACATATTGAGCATGACCGCATGTTTTTTGACAAAGCAATTAAACGCCCGAATTTTACTTGTATTGTTTCAGAACTCCTACACGCTCCCGAAAACCGAGTTCGACATTGATGCCAGTATCGTCCCCACTGGTGACTATCATGTGATAGCCAACACCACGTACATGGGTCATCAGGGATTCTGCATCGACATCAAGATCTCCTTCGAGTGAACAAAATCTGACTCTAGGAAATTTTGGGAAATGCCGGAATATTGTAGGAGAATCGTTTTAAATATGTACTACATCTTCATATTAGATATTTACTATACAACAGTTCAAGTATAAAATATGTAGAAACTATTAGTAAATGATTCCAGTTTCCTTTTCTCATGTTTATACATTTCTAATATAGTTTAAATAATTACATTAGAAAACCATGTTTTGTTTATAAACATCTAGCATTCCGTTTTTAATATTTCCTAAATTTATGACCAATTCACTCTTGTATAACCACAATTGGTGTAGACCAAGTTCGGTTAATGCTCTTTATATTTTTACCATTATGCAAGTTATATTCATCAGCGTCTTGCCTCATTATGTTAAAATATATTTAATTTGTATATTTTCATAGCATTTTAATTCAAGCTTTGTCTAAAATTTAAACATAATAAACAAAATATTTTCACCTTTTGAAATAATACCGATATTAAACGTTGTCTACATAAATATACTTCTACAAAACTACTGGTGACACCTGTATACTCAAGACATAAAACCTTGTCACGGGAGTTTACGGAAATGCGTCAGCCATTATCGAGAAGGCTCACTTACGGAAGACTATTTATGTATATATTACAACATGCTTACTTCCGAATGTTTTTATGAAAAAAAATATTAAAGGAAACCAAACAGCATACATGTAGCCTGTCTCATTTCTTTTGAGAAGTGTTAGTGCTAAATGCTTTTTGTTAACTACCAAATAAGAAATGCAAGAATATATGTTAATAAAATGTGTAAATTAATAAATTATCAGTTGACACATAGCACTAAGCAAGAAGCATTATACACTAAACATAATCTGAGCTGGAAACCAAGTTAAACAATTTACATTTTATTTGTCTATAAAGCACTATAATGTAATTTTCTTTTACATGAGAAAAATGTTTTCATAATAATAGAGTGTAATAGAAAATCACAATCAATAGTTCATTTGCCCTTTTGGAAACCGACTATCCATAATTATTTTTACGTGTTCTAGACCACGTTTTCAGTCTTGTCAGAGGATTTGTAAATAATATTTTGCTATGATATTAAATAATATACCCCTATGATTTTTTTAATCAACATCTCCTTCTTTAAAGATATGTATAATGATTCTCGTTCCCTATGTCTCCAGTTAAATCAATTTTATCAAATAAGGACAATATTAGCGGTGCGTTTTCATGGAAGGCATGTTTATATATTTCTACTATGGTATTATTTAATTCGCTGCTTTTTGTGTCATCTGCTGTAAGCAGAAGTGATATATATGGATCACTTTTCCGTCGTCT
>CM037778.1:69651263-69701263 GCA_021229015.1 Solen grandis | reverse complement strand
AAGTCTGGATTTCACCACTTTCTCCTTCAACATTAAGTAAGGACATCGACACCAGAGATCCTCAAATCACTGATAAAATTAGTGCGTATAAGATTACATGATCGCATTCAATCATTTCTATTTCAATTATGTTACAATAGGCAAAATAAATTCTCCTGTCTGACGGTACTTATCATCAAATACAGCAGTAAAGAGATAATCATCACTGTTTACAACTGGACAATTAAAGCATTTTTTATACATGTCAAAGTATGATAACTCTTCGTAATCTTATTGTACACAATTATACAAAACCTCCCCCAATGTTGACATTTTCACCGTATAAGGTGAAAGTCATTAATATAGGTGAAAAACTGTTTTTATACCTTGCTACAAAAGGTGTCGATCCCAGTGATAACATTGTATAATATGTAAACAGACATTTAAAACACTGACAGACAGAAAAACGGCGACCCATAACAATTTGGCTTAGATCAACGCCATGTTTTAAAAACGTAATACACTAAAATTGAGATAATGATTACTTGGAGGTATAGAATGTTTATACAGTAAGTTGTGATTATGCTATAAACATGTCATAGCATAAATGCCAATTTAGCTGATTATAAACGCTCCTCTAATTGTTTGATGGTTTACTTTTTTACTGTTATTTACATTCCTGTGTATAGAGATATGTATATATTCTTGATTCGAAAGTAACCTAGCTGTGACTTCATATTACAGGGACATATGCATGATTAAAGTTTGAGGGCTTTCATCAGCAGTTTACACAATGTGAAATACAATTTAACCCTTTCCCTCATAGAGGATACCATGAAAAGACCTATGTGAACAGCATAAAACCAGATCACCCTGCGAGTAACTCGCAGGCTGATCAGGTTTTATGCTGTTCGCTGCTCCTCAGTGGTCTGGAAATGAGGATTTCGTAATTAAATTTGGTAAGGTTTAACTGTGGTTTTCTGCAGATCAGGCTTTATGTGGTACCTATTGAGTGCGTCAAAATGAGTCTATATGAGGGAAAGGGTTAATAACCACTTGGTTAATCAATCAATGCAAAAGACATATCAAATGCCTATATATATATATTGTTATGGTGTTACCATACCAATAGTTTTCTTCAACTGCTAAAGATATATATATGACTCTATAGTATGGAGCGTGGGGATGACCTTGACCCATTTCTTCCTATATGACAAGGTAATTAAGTGGTAAAAGAAATAAAATAATAAATCCTTTTTCTTCCCTGAATTGAAATTTTAATACTGAATTTTGAAAATTAAACAAGAGTTTTAGGCTTTTGTATTCAGGTCTTAACTAGTGAAAAAAATATCTTTGATTTTTTTTTTAACAAACCATTGCCACCACAGTATACAATAATCTGTCCTATAGTGACAGGCTACGAAATAACCTGGTGAACCTGCCGGGACTCAAACCCACCACAGTGAAAGGCTGAGTGATAGAAAGTCAATGACTAGAACCTCTCGGTCATGGAGACACCTTCTCAGAGATGACAAAAAAGCAATGAAAGAGGTTACCTTTCTCAGGTATCTATTACAACTTATTGGGAATTTGAAATCAAGGCAGTTAGAAACTAGCTGAATTGTACTTTACTTCTGTATTTTTCCCATTCTTTGATTGCCAGGAAAATGATCAGCAAATTATAAAATACCAGAGCCCATCATTTCCAAGATAATTTTCTTTGTATTATTTATAACTTTCATCAAGATGACTCAGATAAGGACTTAGATGGCAACCAAGAAACCGAAATACTGATGTTCTTTTTTATTCCAATCATTTGCAATTTGCAACATTCAAATCTCTGAAGGATTGAAAATAGAAGGTTATAAGGGGGCAAGAACAATGAAGAATGCAACGAACATCGTTAAACATGCAATTTGGAAACACAAAGGTCCCAGGGGTGTCATCTACGTGAGACAATATCTCAGTTTTACAACCCCATTTGTCAAAATTCCCTGTATAATTATTTTTATGTTTTAGCAAAGGGACTGTTTAAAGTGATTTTGGACAAAACAAGATGGAAGAAAACAGATGTATTGGAAGTTAAAGATGGTGCGGAAGCCATGCTTCGTCCCAGTAGTGCTACGTTTTTCTTTTGAACCTCTCTTGCGCTTTTTCTTGATTTATCGTGCAGATGAAAACTGGCTACGCATGATATACATACTGATTGCTTGATGTTCAATTTCAGTCACTGATTGAATCTTCTGGCACCAGCTTTGAATCAGGGCAGGAATATTAAATCAAAATTAACGAATTTAAGTGGTGAACTGGGCAGGCTGTATTGGTCTGTATCAAATTAAAGACAAAAACAAAGCTGGTGTAATCCCCAGTGGAGGTGACCCCTCGATCAGAATCTACTGAAGGAGCCTGAACACAATCATCAGGATTTTTGATATCCTCTGTAAATTTATATCTTGCATGTGGCTTTGTTTCCCCCCCAGCCCAAAATCTGGACAAAAATATCTCTCTCAGTCCATGTTACTGGCTGATTTTTTATGCATACCATATCAATTCTGATTCACAGGGTGTTTGTTGAGTTTTACGTCAACCTACTTTCTTTCAGTCATTTAAAGATGGACACTATTTCAACATGGGACTGATGCTGTAGAAATGTAGCATACCACACCCATTAGTGTGACACAGTGAGCCAGCCAGTCCTGCAACTGCCCTATTTATGCCATGCGCCAACAGTGTCACCAGTATCGTATCTCTACTTTGGCATATCACAACCGGGGATTGAACTTGTTACCTTCCACAGAGGTAGAGACTCTCAAACCACTCACCCAAAGATCTCAATTATAAACCAAAAACAGTGACACTCTCCTGTATGTGACCAGGAATCAAACCCAGGACACAATGGTGAATTATGAAGCGCATTACCACTTAAATTGCTATCCAGGCACCCTAAAGCTATCACTAAAGATAATTAGTACTCAGAAACACTACCCTGACTCAAATATATAAATACTTTTTGTAGATCAGGACGGGACAATTAAGCTAAGACTAGACAATTCATTTATACCTAGTTTAAATTTGCCCAAGCCCTGTACGATAACTTCAGTTACTGTTTTAATTCCACAATCTCCAAATTATTTTACAACATGTCTACCAAAATTGTGTTTGCTGCACGATCATAGTGCAGACCCCAAACAATCCATGCCAGGATTGTGAAATGCCAGATATGTCTAGTCTTACTATTTTTTAAAAATTTGTATAACTGTCTTTTTTATAAAAAGACTGTGGTGCCTATAAATATGTATAACAATCTCATGGCTGCTGTTACCTCCCCACAGAATAGGAAATTCAGGCAGTCTACCGGCTCTGTAAACACATTGCAGGTCAAATGTAAACTAGGCATTGGGAAGGGGAGCTATAAAGATGCATAATGAACATGGTATTCAAATTTAACTGAAAATAAACCAATATTTTCTATACATAGAACATCTGTTAAAATGATGTCACAATACAGCTTTTTTACCCTTTCCCTCATAGAGGACACCATGAAAAGACCTATGCGAACACATAAAACCAGAAGCCTGCGGTTGATCAGGTATTATGCTGTTCGCTGCTCCTCAGTGATCTGGAAATGAGTATTTTGTAATTAAATTTGGTAAGGTTTAACTGTGGTTTTCTGCATATCAGGCTCTATGTGATACCTATTGAGTGCATCAAAATGAGTCTATATGAGGGAAAGGGTTAAAGACAATGGTGGTCTTTTAAACAATTCAAAAAATCGATTTGTTTTATATTTAGTGTCACTATGTGCCTCGTACCAAAAATAGAGATAGAGTTAGAGACTGAAGACTTGAGAAAACCGTAACTCACATGTAATGGCTGTTCAAATGTTATCTCTAATACTAACAATCAAATAATCAAGTCATAAACACAAATAAAACTTTCATGTAATACTTTTATTGGCAAATAATCTAAATTTAAGATTAAAATCAGCTCAGTTATATCGGTATTCTACAATCGAGCCGGAACAAATCATTACAGCAACCACTTTGATTTTACACCAGCCCTTTAATATGTCATCCGAAAAAATAATTGTAGCGGAAAGTAAAGGTGACAGGGCGCCCCATTCCGTTCTGATTGCATCTGTAACATAAAACATCTTAACTTTGATAGCTGGCCTCACTTCTCGATTCGGCTAACACATTGGCTGTTGTTTCACTGCTTTAATTGTTACGATCTTTATAAAACATGTTTTGTAAGCGTCAATAATCTGTACTATACCTTTATCCTTGAGTTTCTGCCTAAACAAGCTATCTGTTACCTTGACAACTAGCAGGTAGTGTAATTTTTGGTTTATTGAATCTGCAACACTGTTTAAGGTGGAGAAACGTAGATTCTGTTTGAAATGACAATAAATATTTTGTATTGCTTCTGGTCCTGTGGCTAAGATAAAAGAGACAAAGATATATGCACCTGTGTTCAAGGTGTATTTTAATGTTTGATTTTATTGAACATTTACTGATGTCATAAATCTGAAGGGTAGAAATGTTATATAAAAACACACAAAATGCAAAGAGTTATTCTCCCTCAAAATTAAGCTTTTGTCATATTTTTTTTATATGGTGACTTTTTGTCTCTAAAATAACTATTACTTTCATTGTTAATTTGAATTGTGAAAGTGATATACACCTCTTCTGAAAGACAAATGGGAATATATTGCTGAAGAACTAATTTTATGTTTTGGATAAAACTAATGAGATGTGTTATATTTGAATATCACAGGTGCTTTCACTTTCTTCTTTATTATTATGCAAACTGTATTACAGTAATTTTACACATGATTTTGAGCAATGTGACATTAGTTATGGGACAGAAATACACAACCTTGCTTTACAGACAGTAAATATCCTGAATGTCTTATATTATGTACATACATGTACATTTACAAATTTTAAAGGTCATAATAATTGTGCATGGTTCATATAACAGAAAATCAACACATTGTTAAATGGCATTTCAAACCTGAAACACAAGATCAAAATTTGATGCTTGTTTATTAGGTTTAATGTCCTACTGACACTATTTCATTCATTTGGAGATGTCTGTCTACTTGAGACAGATATTGTGCTGCCACACTGCAGTATCATGATGTAGACATGTGGCATGATACAATTCCTGGAACTACGTGTGTATGCTGAGCACCAAGCAAAGATGCTATACCAGTACCATTTTTTATGACTTTGGTGTGTCGCAACTGGGGATTGAACCCAAGACCTCCCGCTTCCAAATATATTAAATAGTTCCAGCATCTTCATTTAGCATTAAGTAATAATTAAATATTTTGTGACTTTCTTCATCATACTTGTTTTCCTGATTAAAATGTGTAAAAAAAAATATTTTCTTAACAAATATTGTTACTAACCACCTTTGTCAACTTAGTTTCCTAATGCAAGAATGGTGGAATGTATTCTGATTTTGAGAATTAATCAGCGCTAATTATAGCTGGTAAAATTCAAGCTTGGTTGTATCATTTCACATGACAGCTTGTGTAAGAATTTCTTGCCTAAAAATGACATAAAAGGGCTCTAACAAGTGCGACAACACAAGAGTGAAAGAATAGGCAAACATGACCATGCCAGAACTCTTTTTGCAATGAATACGCATTACGTATAAGAATTAACAGAAAAGTAGATGTGTCTGTTTGAAACAATTTTCCTAACTAAAAACATCAGTTCAGAAAGATTTTATTGAGAAATCATGCAAAGGTGAGGGAAATACAAAAAATAAAATTTCCTTTGATCAGGAAAGCTTGCCCAGTTTGTTATTAACTGGTTGTTGCTTCACCTACAGCTGTTTTTGTTGGAGTCTTGGCCCTAATATAATAACCAAGTACTGTCAAATGAACATACCATAAAGTTTGAATTTAGCTTTCAAGAATTGTTGGCATTTGCTTGCAAGTGTTGTTTAATACTGTGTGTATATATGAACAGATTGAATCAAAAGTTTTTATACAAACTTTTTTCAAAAAGTTATATGTTGATTACAAACCGAACTGTGAAGGCCAATATGATAACTGGGCTAATTATACTAAATGCTTTCTGGGCACGTACTTTGTTAAAAATCAAAGCAGAGTACCAGAACAAGCAGTCAATTGCTAATCACAGGGGCTCAAAGTTGCCTGGGGCAAATCATATCGAACTTCAAGCCCATGTGTTTCTGACTGATTGTTCATTCCCACAATTGGTTAAAAATTGGGAAACTCGCATATGACGTGTACACATACGGATAATCTCAGTTATCTGCCAAATGCAACATGTCCAAAATGTTACGAGAATAATGATGAAGGAATCACAAATTCAACTAGATTTTCATAAGAATTTCTTAAACTTATGAAACGATTTTAGGCTTTTATCTTTTGGCTTAATTGGTGCTCTATTAATTGTTTATATTTTTATATGATATATGATTCAGTTTTGTTATTTTAGTTTTGTCTACAAGGTGGAAATTACTAAATATTTATATTTTTTATTTACATCCCTTTAATTATTTTTAAGCCAGTAGAAATATATAAATCTTCCACATAAATATTTTTGTGCATCACATTTAGTTTTGAAGGAGGTGGTGAGTTGTCAGTCAGTTTAGTGTGTGTAATCGCCAGTTGAAAAGCAGTTTCTATTATAACTTATCTTATTTATGTCATGATCAAATATTGTTAAAAATTGGTATTCTTTGCTGGTATATGTTGTACATCAGCACATTCAAAACGCCTCCTTGCAATTCTTACGCAGATTGCATTGGGCTATCTGGTGAGTTTGCAAGATTTGAGGTAGCGAACCTGCTGGCCAGGTAGCAGTAAGGAGTAATACGTTAAGCTTGGTATTAAAAGGTAAGGTTACCACCGCAGAGAGAAATCATTGCGCTATCTGGTGTGGGGTAGCTTGGTAGAGGATAAGTATTTTTTTTTAGTTGAAGCTCAGAGTTGGAACTATAGGACATGCTATAAGATAGGACTGACGTGATTTCAGTATTACTTAGGATTGCTTTCTATCTGATACTTAAATAATTGAAAGTTAATTATTTGAGACAATAATTTGTTAAACAATCATTTTTAAAATCAAATTTGTATATATTCCATAGCTTAACTTTAATTTATATAATCATACGACCAGGAGAGTCACAAGGAAAATTAAGTTTGATATCTATATAGTTATTTTATATTCATTCAGAAGGGTGAAATCCTATAATTATATGCTATGACCACTAAGTCATCACAGAGACAATTAGGTGATAAGAAATCAAATTATGACAAGTTGTATGTCTTAACAATCATGTAAACCAGACAGAAACAAAACCTAATTAATTAAAACATGAAATATGCAAGCACCTGCTCCTGTCAGTGTGACATGGACACAAGCAGCCAACCTTAAACATTGACATGTTTTAACAAACCTTAAATACAATAAATATTTCAACAGCTCTGAAAGGTACAGCAAAAATGAATAATTTAAACATTAAAACTGTCTGAAATAAGAGATGAAAATTTATGAGATTTTATTGTTTTAAATTAATTACAAAGAGAAGAAAGGATGCAACCACAAGACATCCACAACGAGGACAGTTTTGTTGAAGTTTATTATTGCAGGACAAGGAAGAAATGTGATGCATGAAGCTGACAATAAATCTAAATACACTGAAAAAGGGAATAAAATAATGCCCTCAGTACCCTGTATAAAACCTGATCAGTTTGTATGTTCTTTGTGTATCAATCAGGTTTTCTTCTGACAGCGTTTGGTATAAATGATATTGAATTTGATAGCATGGAATGTTAACTCCCAAAAATTATGTCTGAAACAATCTCTGTAATTTCAACTTTTTCTTCAATCACTAATTTCAAATTTCGCATATGTATGGTATGTTAGTAATATCTATCTTTTTTCAAGAAAATATTTTATGTGATAACAATGTTCGTGGTATACAGCTTTTTCCAGATCTGACAGAAATATTTTTACTTATGTTTGCAGATGATATTGCATGTATATCTGACACAGTGTCTGGTCTGCAAAAACAGCTTAATTTATTACATAGTTTTTGTATAGAATATAAACTTCAAGTAAATGTAGAAAAAAACAAAATTATAGCCTTTAAAAAAGGAGGTATGTTATCAAGAGCAGAACACTGGACTTATGCTGATTCAGAACTCAGTATTGTTAATGGTTTTAACTATGTAGGTATCCATTTCACTAATAGACTGTCACTATTTAAAATGGCACAGAGTATGTGTATAAAATCGAAAAGGGTTCTTATGTCTATCCTTAAATCACTTCATTTTTGTGAATGTTTACCCTATTCAATATTTTTTAAAATATTTGATAGAAAAATACAGCCAGTTATGTTATATGGGGCGGAAATATGGGGATTAAATAATTATGCATGTTTAGAAAATGTTCATTTATTTGTTGTGTAAACGTTTCTTAAATGTAAAACCATCAGTTTGTAATGATGCAGTTCTAGGGGACCTGGGACGGTTTCCTATATATATAAATTCAGCCAAACGTTGTATTAGTTATTGGCTAAGAATACTTAATATGCCTAATTATAGATACGTGAGGATATGTTATGATATGCAAGTACATTTTGATAGTTTAGGATATAGTAATTGGGCGAGCAATGTCCGGCAACATTTATATTTAAATGGCTTTGGTTATGTGTGGGAAAGTCAATATGTACCAAATCAAAAATTATTCCTTGCCATTTATATTACTAGATTAAAGGACCAGTACTTGCAAAATTGGTATGCACAATGTTGTAAAAATGTAAAATTATGTACGTGAATACAAAAGTTGAATGTTATGTGAATTCAATAAATATTGACAAGTTTAGGACATGTTTTGCAAATTTTAGAAGTTCTGCACACTGTCTTATGATAGAAACAGGGCGCTATTACAATATACCTAGAGAATACAGAGACTGTCCTTATTGTGAGTGTTATTTGGAGGATGAGTATCATTTTATATGCATCTGTCCATTGTATAAAAATATTCGTTCTATATATATCCCAAACATCTATTATGAGAATCCATCTGTTGAAAAATTCCAGTCTTATGTCATGTAGAAATGTAAATGTCATTAAAAGTTAGCAATGTATATTTATTACGCAGTTAAATCAAGAAATAATTATCTGTGACATTGTATTCCCAATTTGTGAAAATTAATTTATTATATGTATATGCTTATAGGTATATATTTACAAATATTGTTCTAATTATATGCATGTGTGCCTTAATTTATATTAAATTTTTTTTTGCTAAGGTCTTACATAATAAATTTTGCTTTTAAAATATTTATGTAAATATTTTGTGTATGGGCTGGAGGCCTTATCATAATAAATCTTTGACTTGACAAGAAAATTTGATGAATTTTTTATCACTGATTCATACACAGCTTGTGCTTATGATAATTTTGAAAAATGGTCAGTTTCAAACCTCTGTCTGAAAAAAAAAAGATGAATTAGGGCCATGTTAGGCTAAAAATTACTTTCAGTTTGGTCCGGTTTCTCATTGGTCCAATATGGTACTGGGTTAAACTTTTGAACCTGAAACAATGTTGTTTACACCACAGACACCCTGGCACTGACTTTAAACTGACCTCAAATGACCTGGCCGCCACGGTCAGATAACATCACAAAATTTAATTGGCCATGCTTTTAACTGCTAGTCTGAACCATAAAATATTTCACCAACACGTTCAAATACAAGATTTAGTGCAAGAGAAGAATACTTTTTTCACTATAAATGGTCAGTTACAATAGTTTTGAAACTTGAACATTAATTTACACATTAAATGAGCATGCTATTGATTGTCCGCAGTAATTAATGGCCTTGGACAGGCGTGGTCATTTTTCAAGTCCAGTTCGTTGACGATTGACAACGAGGCCAGTCTAGCTGACTGGTTCTGGGAGACTGGTTTCTCAAAACATATTACAAACTCATTTATTAGCTGTCATTTCTGGGGACCAGTCTAAAATATGAAATGATCATAGCTATTGATAACTGGTCTGCAAAAGTGAAAAGTGATTTATCAACACACTTTGTATCGCAGGCTGAATCCTGTCATGGTGTTGGACCATTCACAGAAAATTATGGTGCCTGAGGACAGACAAATTATTCAAAGTTAAACTTAATTAGTTTTGCCTAGTTGGCTATATGGTTTCATTTTTTCTCTGATTTTTTGCACACAAAGTCCATGGAACATAAATTGATGCCTTTGACTGTTGTTTCATACCAAAATGCTTGAAAAATCAGTCAAGAAGAATTCACACCATATAAATACAGTCAACCTTTGGTGACTCGAATTCTGAAAACTGGAACACCATACTTTACTCGAACACATTTCACGGTCCCAGCATAAAATGTTCTTAATTCTATATTGTTCGACCTGGGATGCGTTGAACACTGATGGCTGGAATTCTCAAACTAAATTTCTGGCCCAGATAAAAAGTGCTATGTATTTCACTCATATCAGTCGAACCTTCTACCCGTGATGTTTGGCGACCGATATTTGCTGGGGGGCCTTAATTGCATTCTGCGGCGCAGTGTGTTTTTCACACATTGTGATATTGGCACAATCAGCGGTTCAATCACACATATCAAAGTGTAATGAGATGATATAAGTTAAAATTGATCATGTTGTAAATTAAAGATGGAATTCGTTTAATTGATTTAATGGAATAATAACTTATTTTATTTTCAGCTATATGCGTGGATTATTTACAATACATATTTCTTTTTTCATTTTTTATGCAAAATAAAATGTATGCAGAAAACGTTACGACTTGCACGTAGGCCGATGTATGCGTACATGTACGTGTATGAATTATATGTTATCATTGATGTTTGTGCTTTGCTCTTGACAGCTGCTGTTTTATTGATTTATATATGTTTTAAAAGAATAACAAAGATAAGTTGTTTTTTTATTTTATGTTTCCTCTATTATTATTTTGTGAACGTTAAGACAAAATATGATATCTACTTTAATCAATCAATTCTAAAGGACATCCTAATAATCAATCATATTTTTAAATACATGTACATATGTAAATCATTAAAACAATGGTTGAGTCGAACCAACAATGACTAGAACAAATTGACGTTCCCCCAGCCTGTTTGAGTCACCGAACTTCGTCTGTAAGGCACAATGTGACTTGAGGACATTTGATAGACTGAAATAAATAAGTGCTGTAAATGTGCATAATAAAATAAATGTATTTTAACATCATATATTTTAATACATATATCATTCTTGGAGCCATGTTCTAATCTATAAATCATTTATGTGACTATTCTGTCAAAACGATTTTTTTTTTAAATTTAGGAAAATTTCCACTTTTTCTCACTAGAAATGGAATGGGTAAAAAAATATGTAGGAAGACATCGCTGCATTTACGCAAGCACTGACCGAGATTCAAGTTTTCTGATCCTGACTTTCAACTTGTTGGCATTATCACTTAATGTCAACACTTCAGTTTCCAAATCACCTATCACAATCTTATCTGTCTTCATAAAAACCAACTTTGTAAGCATTACATCATATCTTACTGCTCAAGTTACATGTGAACAATTTGGTCTCAGATATCTGAGCTTTGCCTGCCCATTGTCCAATTTGTCACTGGATACAAAAGTTAAGAGTCCTCAAGCCGTTCGTCTTTGTTGTCCCCATTAGAGTCAAAACCTTGAGCATCCCAGGGTATAACCACTGATGAATGCTTGCCAGTCATTCAAATGAATTAAATTCCCCAAAATTACATTTTAAGATGAAAACGAGAAGCTCTTGACAAATTTCCTTCAAGTTTGAGAATGAAAAATAGAGCCTTCGGATTAAAGGTGACCAAAGAAGGGCCAATGGATGAGAGAGATAAATAGATTCCTACTCAATCACTGACAATCCTGAAGTGTGCAGACCTAACAAGTTAATCTATGAAAAATTTAAACCTATCCATGTACTAGAGCTACCTCCTGATTGAAGAGCTCTTACTCATTGTGCTTTCAGAGAAGTTAATTTGAAAAAATGTTGGGGAAAAAAACGACTGTAGTCGGCATTATAAGAGATGTGTGAATTTCAGGCAGTGTAAGGACCTTGTTTAAAATATTATAGGTGTAGCATTAGTCCAATAGTTGTAATATACCTAGGTGCAGAAATTTTATCGGGCTGTTATAATGAATGGATGTGTGAGAAGGGGTAGCGGTTTCAACATGACCAGTTAATGGTATTGAAAGAGGTTTGACCTTATTAATATATCTACAATGACAAGTGATTTTTCTTTGGATTTCCTTCTTCATTTCAGTTTACATTAATGCTAATGTCAATGCTAATGCACTGCTTTTAAAAATTGAGTGAAAACTGTTTGTTTATTCAATTGTCTTAAACATTTTTTTTTCAACATAAGGGAAAATTTTTTTATTTGTTTCCACTAACATCTCATAATAAGGAGCTGTCTGTATGACAAGCTCAACTATTCAAGTACTTGTCAATAAAAATAAATATTACAATTAAAGGCAAAATAAGAATCTCTATATTATCAAAATGTACACAAGAGCAGCAAACATGTGTTCCAAGTTTTAAAACAATATCTCTAAGAGCTCAGTGAAAAAGTGAGTTTGTACAAAAAGATTAATCAAGTCAGAAAAGGGGCATAATCTTATCAAAATCCTAGATAGATTACTTTGTACTCTTGCCGTGTAGAGGTCAAGGTGATGGTCATAAACAGGTATTCAAAATTTCAAAGGAATACATCAAAGGATTAAGTGAAAATAAAATAAGGTGGTGTGAAAACCTTAAGCGAGATTCTACATATAAAAGGGGCATAACTATGTTAAATTAATGACAGAGTTATATACTATTGCCCAACCCCCAAAACAGATATTTAATTTCAGGCTTGAAATTGGAAACAAAACAATGTTAAACAAAAGTTTAACCTTTTTTTTCTTTTTTTTTGTAGTCCAAAAAAGGCCATCAATTTGAATGAGTTACTGGAGCAAGGCATGTGTTAAGTTTGAGGGACATTCATTTATAATATTTAAAAGTGGAGGTAATGGCAATGTTAAATAAAACATTAACATTTTTGTAAGTCTAAAAAGAGCCATAAAGTATGCAAAAATATTTGGAAGAGTCTACTGATTAGGTAATGGTGAAAAATAAGCATATTAACAGAGATCCATTGAGTAATTATTCTTCTAATAGGAGAATTGAAGTGGAGAATGCCATGTTAATAACATTAATTTTTCTAAGTCCAAAAAGGGCCGTAAATATGCAAAAATATTTTAAAGAGTTACTGTTCCTGTTTTTAGTGGTTGGTCCTAATGATGATTAACACATGTGTGAAGTTTGAGGGACATCTACTGAGTAAAGATGGAGATAACAGCAATGTTAATTTTTAACATTTTTCTGAAAAAAAACAACAGAATTTTGCAACCATGATAACCCTAATGCTAGGAAAAAATGTTTAGGATTGGTAGAAAAATATAGGGTTGGTTGGGTTAGTGGAAACAACCATTTTTATTATGGCTAACTATCATTTAAGACATCCCTAGTCTGTTTTGTGTGATGTATAACAAACCTGGAATTTACAAAACATTTAAATTGAAATTAACCTTGATCCAATTATCTCAAATTGTGTATTTGTTGATTTTGAAGAAATATGGCAGTTATAACAGAGATTTTTTTTTTTTTTTTAAACTTCAGTTGGACACTTTTTGTGAAGCACAGACCAGGGCTTGTAATATCATCCTATCCAGTAGCCGAATCTATATGTGTATGGACATGAAATGAAATCAGTGAAGGCGACCAAACAATTAACATCATCATATGATATATGGCCTACCACCCAGACTACATATCCAGTAGTGTGTACCCCTGGGTGGATATAGTTACCTAACAGAAAAGTGCTACAAAGGTACCCTGTTACCAAAGAAATGTCAAGGTTGAGGCTTCACGTCCGTCAATGGCTTTCACCTACAATTTTGTCCTTGCAATATCTGTGAAAATTTATCAATTCTCTTTCGACCACACTTTTTACTGGGAAGCATGAGTAATTGATTGTAATTTAAGAATAACGATGATACCGGTAATTTTATACAAAAATTGCTTTTTTGCATGAAAGCAAACCATTGACAACAGTTGCCATGGTAACAGAAGAAGTATGTTCCCTCTTAATGGGTTATGTGTAATGGTTTTATAAACATTAACTATTAATAATGAAGGCTCATTTTTATCAAGTTATTTCAACTGTAAAACAAACTGCAAACATTCATGTAATCAAGTAACATAATTCTTGATTCTGTTAATGTCTTCTTTTCAGCAACAGGACTGCATAACAATGGTGAACTAATTATTTACATAACTATTTGAAAGAACATCAAAAGATATGTATAGTTTGAACATGATATTGCCATTCATTAATACTACAAGTGTGTCACAGACATGCAAATGTCCAATTTAACCCTTTCCCTCATATAGACTCATTTTGACGCACTCAATAGGTACCATATAAAACCTGATCTGCAGAAAACCACAGTTAAACCTTACCAATACCAAACCAGGCTGATCTGGTTTTATGCTGTTCGCATAGGTCTTTTCATGGTTTCCTCTATGAGGGAAAGGGTTAACACATCAGAGGTACTATTCGTCCAAGGACCAGGTGCCACATTCATAAACCAACTTTAAGAATTTTAACTTAAGTAAAAAATCAGTGATTTCTGGTGGATAATAATGTTGCTTTATGATTTTTTTTTTTTAATCAAAATGCCTATAATGGTTGATATGTGTTCTCAACATCTGGTGAATTAGTTGTTAAGTTTGACGGTTAAATTTTAGGAAGATAAGATTTAAAAATATTACCAAAGTTAAGCTAATTAATACAGCTTCTAATAAAGTGGACATAGGAGAAAGTTTTTATATCACATGGTGCCTGCTGAAACTATTGTGTGGAAACATCTGTACGGAAGGAAAAACAATAGTTATTAAATGTGAATACATTAGTTATTGAATGTGAATACAATAGTTATTGAATGTGAATACAATAGTTATTGAATGTGAATACAATAGTTATTGAATGTGAATACATTAGTTATTGAATGTGAATACAATAGTTATTGAATGTGAATACATTAGTTATTGAATGTGAATACATTAGTTATTGAATGTGAATACAATAGTTATTGAATGTGAATACATTAGTTATTGAATGTGAATACATTAGTTATTGAATGTGAATACAATAGTTATTGAATGTGAATACAATAGTTATTGAATGTGAATACAATAGTTATTGAATGTGAATACATTAGTTATTGAATGTGAATACAATAGTTATTGAATGCGAATACATTAGTTTTGAATAGTGAATACATTAGTTATTGAATGTAATACAATAGTTATTGGAATGTGAATACAATAGTTATTGAATGTGAATACAAAAGTTATTGAATGTGAATACAAAAGTTATTGAATGTGAATACATTAGTTATTGAATGTGAATACAATAGTTATTGCATGTACCTGTGATAGCTACTGCATGTGATATTGCATGTACCTGTGATAGCTACTGCATGTGAATGCTTGTGCAAGAAATGTAAAAAATATCTTCCATATCCCCTTCATGCAACCGTACAAACATAACCAACATACTTAAAGGAAAAAAGTAACCCAGGTTAGGCCAAATTGTAGCAGTTTGGAGGAATGGACAGTTTTTGAATCATAAAAGACACACTTGGCGACAGTATTTCAGTCATTTGGAGACTTTGTCTTCAAGAGCAGATATTGCTCTGCCACACTGCAGTATCAGGCTGTAGACACGTGGCATGATACCACACCCAGTCACATTATTATCCTGACACAGGACCAACCAGTCTTGGAACCTTATATGCTGAATGCTAAGTATCATGAATATGGCTCCAGAGGTTGTTCCACTGTGTTTCTTGTAACCTTCATAAAGAATGAATTATGCCATGGTAAAGAGATGTAGTACACTACATACAATCAAAAGCCTCAAGATTCTGAAATTAAGTCAGACAAAACGGTTTACTGTAATAGTCATGCTTCTGTTCAAAGTCATGAAACCTAACCAAAGTTCTGAAATATCATTAAATAACTGAGATTTTTTTTCTGCAAATTCTTCATTCATACCAACCTTTTGTAATTTGTACAAAATTAAACCTGACGTGACAATACTTGGCCTGGCTCCATCAGTTACTTCCGGCTTAACTTGCCCTCGGCCTTCTGTAGCCACCACTAATTGAACAGCCGTTAAATGAAGCAAGAAATTATTTGTGTGCTAATTGACTGCCAAGCTAATCCAACATCCATGTGTCCAAAGTCTTTTAAGTTATGTTAAATATTTTACTATGTGACAGACAGTAATAAAATGTAGTGTTACTGGACCCTGTGTAAAACCAGATCATCTGCAAGTAACTTACCAATCTCCAATGCAGAAGATCTCTCATATATCTCTGCCATATCTATGTGAATTCAAAAGTCAACATATTTATATCTAAAACATGAAAATGATGATTTTGTTGATGTTGACATTATGAGTCGCAAGTATCAGTCTGAACAATTAAGAAAATTTAACAAAAATGTTGCCTAAATGAATATTGTTTTGTACAGGTATACATACTTTAGTTAAAGGCAAACTTTGCCTGAAACGCTAAATATGCTACACCAATTCTTGGTCTTTTTTTATACTCTTGCTTTTACAGTGTTCATATTTCAATATCTCCATACACCTTTGGTTGCCCCCAGAAACATGAAGAATTCTCTCTCTTTTTGTATTTTCTCCCCACAAAACATCCTCAATTTGTTTACATCAAAACAACCATGACAAAAAAATCAGTGAAACAACTTTTGTAAAACCATTTGCCCTGGAGGGTCAATAAAACACCTTTAAATTACTTCTCCCTTATGCAACGCCTCCCCAGGGGCCTCCCTGTATTTTCAAGCACCCTATTAGGACAAAATCCCATCATGCCTTGTGATTTCAGACCCAGGGATACAATGATTCCACAGCAGGGGCTAAATGTAAGCATTCTGACTGAAGGGCCCAATAGACAAACCACAATGTAATTGCCCATGGCAACGATTGCGCCTCTTTCTTAATGCTGATCTTTAGTAACTTTCACTCTTATTTCTCGTACAACCTATAATTTTCACAAGTATCTGACAATTGAAAACCAGTCAAATGAAGGACGCAAAATACGCTAGTACCATTCAAGGTAAAATGGCTCCCTGAATGTGGATGTCCTTTGTGTTTTAGGTATTATGGGGTGACAGGATGTATACAGGCGTGGTTTGGCAGACCATTATCTGAAAGCACCAGGACACTCTGGTCATTACTTAGCCATTGGTGTCCTGGAGCTACGGCAAAGAAGTAAATTACAAACATGAGCAAACGTTAATCTATATGAAGGGTCTAAACTGTGTATTACTGAATGATCAGACAAACATCCTCATTAAAATTAATGATCTGTAGTTGATCAAGGAGGACATAATTTTCAGAGTACATAATAATTAACTCAATTGGTGCTTATATCCCTAAGATCAAATTCAGCTAGACACCTTATTTTATGAGTATTTTCCGACAAAAACATTTTCCAATATGTTAAAAAATGATCCAATTGACAGAGAGCAACTCAGTTTAACTCTAGATTAAATCATGAAAACCTATTTTATTAGAAAAAAATGATACAATGATCACTGCAAACAGATTTCTATATACAAAAAGTGTCTTAAAATATTTTTTTTATGAATCTATCATAATTCATATGATCTAATAATTTTCCAAACTGAAATGGTTCCTGTAAATTAATTTATTTTTGTTGACATAAAATTTTGTTGATTATGTACCTAAGGGAATTTCGTGAGTACATGAGTACATTTATTCATGGATCTATGTTCTAGAAAACGTGAGGTCTATATAAGAGACAAGTTTTAATATTCGTGGATAAAACCCCCCACAAAATCAAAGAAAATTATTGTCCCATGAAAATTAATGATTTCACAGTATACTGTAATTTGAATTCATTTTTTCATAAAAAACTAGTTAAGAAGAGGTTCGGTGTTGATCACCATCATTAGATCAAATATCCAGTCCCATATCTGACTTACAGCTTGTGGTCAAGTGAAGTACACGGATATTTAATGAAGCGACCTGGGAGTGTGACCAGTGATACTAAGTGACCGTGCCTAATATTTGGTCCAACACATAAAGACCATTGTCCAGACAGCTTAATTTGGAACTGAAATTAGTTTCTGAGATGTCCACCGAACACCTATTGTATCTTAAACAATAGGGACGAAACAACAGAGCCCCTCTATAAATATTCATTGACTTGAGCCTAGATGCAAATGGCAACAAAATTAACTACAAGCAAACAGTGGACATTGTGTTTTGACCATTATGATTCAGAGAGTCCAGTTTTATCTTCTTTTCATTTATTAATGACCACTCCAAAGCCAATAAACCCAATTCGACATCAGGCCGGTCTGTTAATATTTGAGTATCAAAAGTCATGTGTCCTGCAAATAATGAAGGATTTCACGGCACAAAAGATTAAAGTACTTGATAAGGTTTAATTTAGATTCAGAACAAATCATGGGTGGAATTCAGGGTGAGAAACCACCAATAAATACAGGATAAAATACTTTTGTTTGATTTGATACCGTTCAAAAAAGTTAAATTGCCGTAAATATTCCCCCTACTCATATCATTGAAATTTCTTCTCATTTTACACTTTATAAAAAGAGGGTACAGTAAATCTATGCGAGACTCTATTTGATACTATTATTGCCACGGAAACAGATTGCATGTCAATTAATGATCAAACAGTATCTTAATAGGACCTTAACGGCATTTCTGTAGCAAAGTATGATTTCTATGAATAGGCGATTTAAGACTTATGAAAATCGGATACTTGTATAGCAGACGGTTGTGCATTCATTCACATGAGTCACATGTTTTTATTTATACAGCTAAGAAAAAACATCTTTTGTTCGAATGCTGATGTCTAAATGGCTAAATATGCCTGATTTTAGGAATGCTTTATGTGAACAGGGACAAAACTATTGATCTGTTTGGATATTTAGCATCTGTTTTAAACTTGTCACACAGAGAGACAGGTGTGAATGAGTTTCTTCCCTGTATGCCATGAGATACGCACATTGTTATTTCTCTCAGCATTTTGATTTTTCAATACAATTTATGATGTTTTTGTGTCGCCTGCATAGCATGGCAGACACATAGGGATCACTTTGTCCGTCGTCGTCGTCGGCGTCGTCATCGGTGTCGTCGGCGTCACACTTTCTTGTCCGGAGCATAACTCGAAAAGTATTTGAGGTATCACCTTGAAACTTAAAACATGGATAGATCACATTGAGGTGGAGTGCAGTGCACAAGAATGATAACCATGACTTTCATATTTTCTGAGTTATTGCCCTTTGTTGATTTTCAGTCTTAATTTTTGTCCAGGGCATAACTCAAAAAGTATTTGAGGTGCTGACTTAAAACTTTATAGATAGATAGATCTCATTGAAGAGGAGTGCAGTTCACATAAATGATAACTCTCACTTTCTTTTCTCCTGAGTTATTGTCCTTTGTTGATTCTCAGTCTTTATTTTTGTCAGGAGCATAACATAAAAAGTATTTGAGATATTGCTTTGAAACTTCATAGATGGAAAGATCTCATGGATTTGTAGTGCAGTGCATAAGAATGATAACTCTGTTTTATTTTCTGAGTTATTTCCCTTTGTTGATTTTCAGACTTAATTTTTGTCTGGGGCATAACTCGAAACGTATTTGAGGTGTTGACTTGAAACTTCATAGATCTCAATGGTCTGAGTGCAGTGCACATGAATGATAACTCTGTTTCTCTTTTTCCTTGAGTTATTGCCCTTTGTTGATACTCAGACTTCATTTTTGTCTGGAGCATAACACGAAAAGTATTTGAGGTATTACTTTGAAACCTCACAGGTGGAAAGATCTCATGGAGTGCATTGTGCAAGAATGATAACTGTTGTATTTTTGGAGTTATTTCCCTTTGTTTATTTTTTGGATTTAATTCTTGTGTGGTGCATAACTTGTAAAGTATTTGAAGTGTTGCCTTAAACGTTTATAGTAGATAGATCTCATTGGTCTGAGTGCAGTACACAAGAATGATAACTCAATAATGATAATGATGACTACAAACTTGCAACATATATATAATTAACGTCATAAGTGCTTAATGACGTCATAATTTTTCTTACAGTTAATGTTTTGAATTCATAGTCATTCTGACACTCCTCTGATGAAGACTGTATAGTCGAAAGTGCTCGGGAAAATTATTACATATTGCACTGTTTGAATATTTTATTCCCCCCCCCCCCCCCCCAAAAAAAAAAAAAATATATATATATATATGTGTGTGTGTGTGTGATTTGGTGTTATTTTGTACCTCACAAAATAGATTATGCTTTATCAATAATTTGTCAAAAGATCGATTTTCTAGTCAATTCTTTCATCAAACATGCTTAAATGCAGGCGACACAAGTGTTCCGAGGAACACCCACATCTAGTTATTTATTCATGTTACTTTAAAGTAAAACATCCCCTGAGTCAAACACAATGTCCCTAAGACCACAAGGACTTGCAGTTATTCCTATTTCATATTGTAATACAGTGACAGTCTCTGATACTTCTACAAAGTCTTAATAATTAAACCATAACTTTAAATACATTCCTTTAGCTGTCCACAAAATATTAACAAAATATGGTCATCATATTTTGGCCCTCTCTCTAAAGCCCCTCCCTATTGTTGTGTGGTAGCAGGAATGTCTCCTGGTATATCCCTTTATTTACTGTTATTAACGAGGTTTTAATTGAGAGTTGATAGCTAGACCTTCCCCTCTCTGTTTGGATCAGCAGTAGGCCATGAATTGGTACCAGGTCCTTGTAGACATCCCAAACTTAAATCAATCATAATTATTTCTCTACCATTTCTCTTTCAACCCTCGATATGTCGAATACACTCCAACTGTGGAATTACTATTTACTTTTTTCTTTAATCCATTATGACATCTCCTGACACCTTTAAAGACAAGATAAAGCTTGATCAGTCTGAAAGACTTTGTGCTGGAGTTGGACCGTGGCTGTGACATGTATTTCGGTCATCTAGTGACGTCCAGCTTATCGCTAACTGAGGAAGTATTTCTGTCATCTAGTGACGTCCAGCTAATCGCTAACCGAGGAAGTATTTCTGTCATCTAGTGACGTCCAGCTAATCGCTAACCGAGGAAGTATTTCTGTCATCTAGTGACATCCAGCTTATCGCTAACTGAGGAAGTATTTCTGTCATCTAGTGACGTCCAGCTAATCGCTAACCGAGGAAGTATTTCTGTCATCTAGTGACGTCCAGCTTATCGCTAACTGAGGAAGTATTTCTGTCATCTAGTGACGTCCAGCTAATCACTAACCGAGGAAGTATTTCTGTCATCTAGTGACGTCCAGCTTATCGCTAACTGAGGAAGTATTTCTGTCATCTAGTGACGTCCAGCTAATCCCTAACCAAGGAAGTATTTCTGTCATCTAGTGACGTCCAGCTATCGCTAACCAAGGAAGTATTTCTGTCATCTAGTGACGTCCAGCTCATCGCTAACTGAGGAAGTATTTCTGTCATCTAGTGACGTCCAGCTAATCGCTAACCAAGGAAGTATTTCTGTCATCTAGTGACGTCCAGCTAATCGCTAACCAAGGAAGTATTTCTGTCATCTAGTGACATCCAGCTATCGCTAACCAAGGAAGTATTTCTGTCATCTAGTGACGTCCAGCTAATCGCTAACCGAGGAAGTATTTCTGTCATCTAGTGACATCCAGCTATCGCTAACCAAGGAAGTATTTCTGTCATCTAGTGACGTCCAGCTAATCGCTAACCAAGGAAGTATTTCTGTCATCTAGTGACGTCCAGCTATCGCTAACCAAGGAAGTATTTCTGTCATCTAGTGACGTCCAGCTATCGCTAACCAAGGAAGTATTTCTGTCATCTAGTGACGTCCAGCTATCGCAAACCAAGGAAGTATTTCTGTCATCTAGTGACGTCCAGCTATCGCTAACCAAGGAAGTATTTCTGTCATCTAGTGACGTCCAGCTATCGCTAACCAAGGAAGTATTTCTGTCATCTAGTGACGTCCAGCTATCGCTAACCAAGGAAGTATTTCTGTCATCTAGTGACGTCCAGCTATCGCTAACCAAGGAAGTATTTCTGTCATCTAGTGACGTCCAGCTATCGCTAACCAAGGAAGTATTTCTGTCATCTAGTGACGTCCAGCTATCGCTAACCAAGGAAGTATTTCTGTCATCTAGTGACGTCCAGCTATCGCTAACCAAGGAAGTATTTCTGTCATCTAGTGACGTCCAGCTATCGCTAACCAAGGAAGTATTTCTGTCATCTAGTGACGTCCAGCTATCGCTAACCAAGGAAGTATTTCTGTCATCTAGTGACGTCCAGCTCATCACTAACCAAGGAAGTATTTCTGTCATCTAGTGACGTCCAGCTAATCACTAACCAAGGAAGTATTTCTGTCATCTAGTGACGTCCAGCTAATCACTAAATGAGGAAGACCATGAGTGCACATAACTACCGACTTACTCCAAGCTAGCTGGAAGCTTCCTGACATGAAAAAATATGAATAATCGAATGGGACTCGAACCCACAACATTGCGGGGATAAGGAAAATAACTGAAGTTTGAAAGTTATTTATTAGAATCTAGAGATATTCATGCTGCTATTAAATTAGATTAGGTTTGACTATTTACCCATTTCATATTGGCTCATGTACATTGTAAATATCAAATTCAATTTCTACATAAAGGAGACCTATATTAAGATGTTTTTTTCAACTTAAATTTTTTTTAACATCAATTGGGATACAAGATTTTGCATTAATGCTCATCCTTTCTGACAGTACCAATGGGAAGGTCTTGAAAAAATCCTGCTCCAAGTGGGAATCAAACATGCAACCTTACCAGAGCTCACTGCTAGACATGTAACATTTGACCCTGTTTAAAACCTGAAAAGGCTGAGCTAATTTTATGGTGAATTTGAAATGCACAAAAATATGTCATGATTTAGAAAAGCTCCAGTGAACCAGGTAACTAGGATACCAAAGAACTCGAAGACAAGATCAGGGGTCACCGTGGCAACTGCACACAGATGGTTCAACAACTCGATGACAGTAACACCTGGCCTACAGCCCATCTTGATTTTTGAACTTGCATTGTCCCCCATAAACATCCATGACGAAATGACTAATTGAGCTTAATTAATCATGGCCAGCCATCTTATCTGACGAAACCTTACAGAATTTCATGTGTTCAAACATGGTCTCGCATAGGAAGTTCAGTTTTTACGCCCAGGTAATTTCATTAAATCCTCAGGTGTACCTTGAAAATCCTTAAAATGTACCTAGGACTTCCAGTGTGGGGGTTGGCAGGGTTAAGTTACAAGTGACTTGGTAAAGCGGTTACCTGTCGTACAATTGCGAGTTGTAATGGTTTACTCACGAGCGTTCTTAATCGGCCTTTCTATTGTTTTGTGTGAGTGGTTATATAACCGCAATGATCCCAGAGTGGCAAGCACCGTGATGACCTGTAACACATACTCAAGCATTGTTTATGGATCCTTCCCAATATTAAAGGGTCACACTCGTTACTTTTTTGTTACGCTTAGTATCAAACAGAAATCATACAGATACATCGCAAAGAAAATTATGTTAATGACAAAAAAGGTAGTCAAGATGTTTAAAAATAAAAAGGTTTGTCTACTATTTCTCAATAGCAATCCAGATATTTACACTTAACTCTCTGTTACATCAATAGGGAGACAAATTTTGAATGAAAACTTCTACTATATCCTTTTTTAGAGATGTTCAAAATAGATTATAGTTGTGTTTTTCTTTAAGTTGTAAGTATAACAGGTATATAAATCTTTCCTGTTGAATTTCCATGACAAGTTATTACATATATATAATTTAAAAAAAAAATTGATCTAAACCTAGTAGTGTCACTTTAACTTGTGTGGATGCTACATATAGAAATTTTCTTTGCGATTTCTTGACACACCCACTATGCCTAGGTGAGCTGCACGCTATGGGTCAACTTGTGGCAAATAAAAATGCCATTAAACTGTTTGTCAGGATGTCAGGGGTAAGAGTATAGGGACCAGTAATTATAACCCATTCAGCTTACAGGTTGATGCATGTGGTTTGCACTTAGTTATTTTCATCACCTCTGTGGGAACAGTTTGTTGTTTTTATTTCCCTCAAAAGTACATTTTTGTGTATTTCCTTTGTAAACAAGTCCTCATGAAGAATTTTATTTTCTTACTTTAATTTCTTTCAAGACATTGTCATAACTACCCAAGTTATGATGGAAAGAACACATAAAGGAAATAGGATATTTTGAAACTAGGATATTTTCTGTTGAGTATGTTAATATCCAAAAATGAAATAAAAGTCTGATATTATTCGCCTCTGTAATTTGTTTATCATTTTTTTATACTATATTTATATACAGGGTACAGAGCTAATATAATTACTCATGCAGATTTTCCAAAAAAGATAAATAATGAAAGATAATAATTAAAAAAAAAAAAAAAAAAAAAAAGCAGTTTTAGTCACATGGTCTGGTTAGATTTATTTAAATGTTAATATATAGTGAGCTAGTCTCTATATACATCATCTACAAGCAGCCTTGCCAAACTTCGTATACCGCAACTGTAAATTATGCAAAATATGATACTTTGTAGGCACTTAGAACTGGTTGTGAGGCCAGTGTATCCAGCACGTTTGACTGTACCATTCCATTGACTGGAGTGTCCCAACATTAAATAATAAAATGATAATTATGAATTATTCATCTTCAGGTTTATATAATATGCATATCATATAAATTTTATGGGGTTTTAATAATGCTGACAAAACCTACGTCTCAAATTTACCATCTCATGAAAATGGTTTGGTGAGAAATTTGATATGATTATATTCTGAAAATTTGAGCAGGCGTCAGACACTGTTTCTCCTCCGTTTTGAATCGAGCATCTTTTTCAACCACGACTTAGATATTTATACAAGTAAAATACATGAAATGAACCCTTGTAAAAAATATAGAAGATAGTTTTCAATTTTTCATTCTTCCTTTAATTTTGTTTTGGAAGGGATTGGTGAAAGTGTAGGGGTGTTTGTGAATTCCACAAATATGGGAACAATGAAATGTGTCAACCGACTATTAGTTATTTACCAGATACCGTATATACCGTCAGATTAGGCGCACCTTTTTTTCCAAATAATTCAGTTTTATGGAGTGGGTGCGCCTTATACGATGATTTACAGGTTTTCATATTTTTTCTCCCCCATCAAATCATTGAAATTTTCAGGTATACGATCTCCGTCAGACGGAAAAACGTTATCTTGTGGCAGGAATACTGACAGCCAGAAAAAACGATGATATGCAGTAAAGTACATACCAAACCATAATAAACAATACCAGTTTACTGCTTTTGTTCTTATTTGTTCTTCTACTTGTACATTATTATAATAAAATGATCGCACGTTCTGAGAAAATATGATGGAAGCCATTTTTATCACAAATAAAATAAAGTTTTTTTTACAGGACCTCATGATGACTTCAGTACTGATTAAAGGTGAAATCGGAATGCCAAAAGGTGGCCCTTTTCAGGGCTGTTACAGTTTTCCCAAAGGAATACTCACAATTGTCAAAAAAAAATAAAAATACCCCCAACCCTCCTTTATATAACAATCTAATTTTATGACATGAAAATAAAATGATACACCGTTTCAGTAGCCAATGAAAATTTACGTTACATTAGTTTAAGTTAGTTTAAGTTGCACTGTCAAAATGTCTGACGGCACGAATTTCAAAACACCAAGCCAGTATCTGAGGAACTTTATTTATTTAGTAGCTATGTGGGTTGCCACTTTAAAATTTGATGGATAAATAAATTGTAAGAAATAGATAATTTTATATACAAAATAAAACACAACATCTTCATGTATGACTAATCATCTTGGAACAAGACTACAGTCATATACCTTCCACTCTGTTATAAAACAATCATCAGAAATCCTCTACTACAATGGAATATTTTCCCATCCAATTTTGGAACAATGGTCACTTTATCACATCATTGAAAATATAAAAAAAACATACTAAGTTAACATGGTGACATTTAGAAGGTCTAGAACCAATTAATGAGATAAAGCACTTAAAGTTATCTGAAAACCCTCACTTTACTTCAAGAGAGATTAGAATGACATTACTGATATGTAACAATTTAATTGGTTTCTTCATTTGTCTTATCTCTCAACCTCTCAAACTGACCTTGCAACCATTTTAAGACCATGTCTGTCTGGGCATAACCTGCATGCTGATCAAGTTTCAGCTGTTCAATTCACATCTGTTTGTTTCCTTCCTATTAACAGTACATGTAATTAGTTACTAGGAGTAATTTGTCTACTTGAGGCAGATGAAATGCTACCTTAATTCCTGCAATATCACAAATAATTAAGGTAAGTATACATTAACTACCAGTACTGTTCATGAGTTAGAAAAAGATGAAAGTCCAGGCTGTGACTGTTTAATTTCCAACTAACACTATCATTTGGTACTTTATCTACATAAAGGGGCTTATACACGAGGACCCTGAATGGTTCCCAAGGTGGAATTAGCAAATTTGGGATACTTTGGCAAGTCTTCGCGATGTTTTTGGACCCATCTGTGCCCTTCCTAAACACTTCTTGAAACTTCAGGGCACTTCGGGGTAAAATCGGATTGAAAACACTTTGGCATCAAAATTTAAAAGTTTTAAAATTTTGATGCCAAATGTTATATTCGGGATGGCTTTGGGATCATCAGCAACCATTCAGGATGCTTGGGGATCCTTCTTCAGTCACTCGGCATCATGGGAAGTCATCTGCAAGGTTTTTTGAAACAGAACGGTTTTGGCATCCCGAATGACCGAATGCAAAGCTCCGCCCATTTCATTGATTAATGATCCCGAAAGGTTCCTGAAACTAGGATAATTTTATTGGCAACCTTTCCACAAATCTCAGGGCTGTAGTATACAAGGGTTTTTAGATAGGTATACCAGTACTGCTGCCTCAGTGTGATATCATGTCACAAACATTTTTTTCAAGTGTTTGACAATTATTGTTCTCCGTGACACAGCGTGATTTCACTGAAATCATTATTAATAATTCTATTCATTAATGATAATATTTATTTTTATACAAAGATTTGTATATGATTTTTCCATATCACAATTAACTTTCAGTGATAAGGTTCTTCTATCTTTTTTCTTCTCCTTTTTTTTCTTTTACAAGTAGCAAGAAAAAAAAACAAGAGGTCCAAGATGGCCCTGAATCGCTCACCTGAGAAAATGATTGCTTAGGAAATAAAGATGCTAGAGTGTAAACAAACTGAAATATGGCTTTTTTTTTAAAGGGGCATAATCCTGCATTAACCAGCTGATATCAGCCATAATTGAATCTGATCACGAGATTATGGTCATAAACATTGTCTTAAAGTTTGAAGATGATTGCTCAAAAAATGAAGAGGCTAGGATGTAAACAATGTGAAATCTGGCATTTTTTTTATATTAAAAGGGGCATAGCTCCTGAACTAATAAGCCAATCCCAGCAATAATCAAACTCGACCGAAAGATTATTGTCATGAAACGGTCATGAAATGGTTCACCAGTTCAGGGTAGCAATTTCGTAAGTTAAGAAGAATGAATGTGATCAGGCAAGTGAGTCATCAAATTAAAAATATCTACGTATAGTTTTATAATTCAAAATATAATATCAAAAGTCTCTGTGACAGTATTCCCCACCCTTTTTTCTTTTTACAGTCTCAGATGGTTGCTTCTGGTGGCCTTGCATCTGCAGATGGGTATTGATAGACAAAATACACACATATAGTTAAAGATCAAATTCTTAGTCAAAGAGCATAGACCTGTGAATGGTTGCTTTAATATGATAGAACTTCTATTCTCAAATCTTAAGACATTCTAAAAATCAAAGCGCTGAAAGCACTGAAGTTGTGTGTATCTCAAGTGGAAGAGGGTTTGACAAGCTGCAAATATGCAGGGTAACTAAGTTTTTCCAGAATCAGGAATCCACCTTCCATCTAGTCGTGGCTTCATGGACGACCTTACACTGACAACAGCAACACACGTCCAGGCTAGGTGGATGCTGACAGCCCTGACAGATGTCGCTTCATGGGCCAGAATGAGGTTTAAAGCAGCCAAGTCCAGGTCGCTCATCATCAAGAAGGGCAAGACGACAGAGAGATTCAAACTCCAGGTACAGAACGAGGAGATACCCTCTATAGTGGAGAACCCAATAAAGTGCTTGGGCAAGTGGTTTGACGCAAGTTTGAATGATAGGGACAACGTCAGAAAGCTGAAGAACCAGGTGGAGGACGGCTTGAAGAAGATAGACCGATGTGGACTACCTGGGAAGTTCAAGGCCTGGCTTTACCAGCATGCTCTGTTGCCAAGGTTGATTTGGCCAATGATGCTGTACGATATACCCAGCACAGCGGTGGAAGCCCTGGAGAGACTCACCAGCCGACACCTCAGAAAATGGTTAGGAATACCACCCAGCTTCACCAGTATTGGATTGTATGGCAAGAGCAACAAACTACAGCTCCCACTATCTTCACTGGTAGAAGAATTCAAGACAGCAAAGACAAGACTGGTGTTAACTGTTAGAGATTCTCCGGACGAATTCATCAGTGGGGCAGGGATTGTAACCCGTACCGGCAGAAAATGGTCAGCAACAGAGTCAGTTAGCCAGGCAGAGAGCACACTGAAGCACAGAGACATTGTCGGGATAACTGCGGTCGGACGCCAAGGCATTGGTGCCACGAAGACTGTCCTCTGGAGTAGGTCAGACCAGAAGGAAAGACGTGCCATGATCCAGTCAGAAGTCAGGCGGACAGAGGAACATGCGAGACAAGCGAAGGCAGTGGAAATGGGAGCACAGGGGGCATGGAACACCACAGACAGGAAGTTGACCTGGGGAGATATATGGAAGTATGAACCACTAAGGTTGTCATTCCTACTCAGGTCTGTCTATGACCTTCTACCATCTCCAGCTAACCTCTCCCAGTGGGGACTTATTGATGACCCCAAGTGTAGCCTTTGTGACAAACCAGGCACACTAGTGCATGTTCTCTCCTCATGTTCTACATCACTTACTGATGGAAGATATAGATGGAGACATGACACAGTCCTTAGAGAGTTGGCTGACTGGCTCGAGACAGAAAGAAAAAAGGAGCGGAGAAGCACCCCTCAACATGGACAATTGTCCTTCATCAAAGCGGGAGAAACTGCAGCAAGCGGAGGAAAACAGCAGGCATCGATCCTGGATGGTACAACTGGGTGGAATATGGAGGTCGACCTTGGGAAGAGACTTGTTTTCCCAGACATCGTCCAGACTACCCTGAGACCAGATATTGTACTTTGGTCAAGGATTGGGAAGAAGCTCATTGTCATTGAGCTGACAGTGCCATGGGAGACAAGATGTGAGGAGGCTTATGAGCGGAAGAGAGCAAAGTATACCGAGCTCATGGAACTTTGTAGAAAACAGGGGTGGCATACTTGGCTGTTTCCCGTGGAAGTAGGCGTTAGGGGGTTTTGCGCCCAGTCTGTGCTTAGACTGATGACAGCAGTTGGAACTACTGGCAGGGACAGAAGGAAGGCTATCGGAAAAACTGAGCCAAGCTGCGGAGCGTGCGTCCAGCTGGTTGTGGATTAGAAGGATGGAGAAGAGCTGGAAGCCATCAACCAACACACAGTGACTGATCACCACTGTGGGCCCACCCGCTGTTATAGAGTGTTCATGAATTAATGGGCCGAAACACTCAGCGGGCTTCATGCTGACGATGTTGGTAGAGAAGCAGTCAACAGACAACGGCAGGAACTGATACAGACTGTATTACACACACTTCCAAATATTAAACTTATATTAAAATAATAAACAACTGTTCATTGAAGGCTATAGAAATATAGGGGGAGTAAGAGTGACAATGTGCTAATTGAAATGTTATCAGTCTGGTGAAACAAATGGTGCGTTCATCTAATGACCATGTTAATGCAACGTTAAAGCAGGTTATTGGCATTGTGCGAAAAGTTGACCTCCGTTTATTAGATTTACTGTGATAAACAAAAGAACGAGACTATACTGTTCTCTTAACACTATCAGCGCTTTGATTTTTACTACCGAGCGACGGCACATTTCTATTTATAGATGCAACTCAGTGGCTCTCTACTGTGTCTTTAGTAACTTTGGATAGTAGATAAACACCTGTATCAGCCATTCTATAGAGCAACAAATAACCCCTTGGGATATCTCTGATGTATCTGAGATAGATAGATGTGATTATAAGGAGGTTATATGGATTTTTATCGTAGTTCAAGCTTTCTATATGGACCATTGAAACACCACTAAATAACCGAAACCTGCCCATCCACCATCCAAATTCAGGCATGAGCCACCTTTGCATTCGAAAGAAACTATACTCCTCCACGTGGTAAAGTGAGTTGCGCAACATCCTAGGGAAAATAGTTCTTCTGTGCTTTTATACTACATACAATTATTGTGCCCGTATATATTTATTTTTTACTCAAAATTATGTTTTCAATTCTTCGACTGAATCTCAGCATATCTGTATTGTAGAATTCTGTTCAATTGTTTGGTCATTCATACAAAATTGAGAGGCTATTCGATTTTAAATGTAGAGAAATGGACACTCAGAATTCAGGTACTATAGTTGTGAGTGACTAAAAATTAGAAATATGAGTTCCAGATGATTTTTGAGACAATCTCTAAATGTGATTATCACAGAGTAGTCACATATATCAACACTGAATTATTAAAAAGACTTTATATTAGATACAACAAAATATTAGTATATCTATTTCACACATTTTAAACAGTTATATGCAACACTATAATCATATTTCTCGAAATAGGATGTTATGTCTCTCTGAAATGCACGGCCAACTTGGTTAAGTTCACTCTGATACTACCATAGCAATACACACAATGAATACACAAAATGTAACACCTGGGATTATTTTTTGACAGCAGCATATTTTAAAAAAATAAAACAGTGAAACTGGTGAGGAATTTGGTTTAAGAAGGTTCAGTGAATGAATTGCCTGAAATTTAATCATATTCACACTACTGGACGCCATGTATAAAGTTTGTAAGGACATAATGATAGACATAAAAATGAAATCTTCTTGAATATATTAACTTTTATTTTATTTTTATCTGTAAAAATTCTTCATGGATCCTTAAGCTTTTATCGTCATATTTTTATTAAAATTTGAAGTGTTTGTTTTTCTACAGATATCACTTAATATATCCTGTACTCACAATGATGAAAGAAAAATTACTTGAATAGGTGTAATTATATGACTGTCTGACGAGTTCTTTTCTGTCTTCTGTTACCTGTCAAAAGATATTGTACTGAACTGAGTTTAGTCACAATAACTTCATTGAATTAATCTTTATTAGGAGAGTAGTCAGGACTGCCCCTCTATTGAAGTGCAAACTCAACTTATTGTTCCAAGGTTTCACTATGAGAAGGCTGCGACTATGAAGAATCAGAGTGAGAGCAGGTTACGTCTTCTTACAAAATGTCAGCAAGCTAACAGAAAATCTTTCACTCTGTCATTCTGCATGTTGGTAAGTTTAATACAGGGTTCCCTTCTTCGAAATTGAAATTTGGTTGTAAAAACCTTATATATTTCTTAATAAAAATTGAAGCAAGCCTGACAATCTCAGTTGCACAAACATCATGCTTGCCTGCTTCTGCTGTAAATGTCAAGCACTGTAAAACAGACATTTGTGGGGTTAATATATATAGTTTGAAAACAATTGTCAAATTATGACAGTTACGTCGCAATTGACACAATCATATCATATCATGCAGTCTGAAGAACAGACAGGCTTTATTGGCCAGTTAAGTATTTACATTTTACTTACATACTAATTGGGTGTTCAAAAAATAATAGAGTAATTTAGGAAATGTTAGCCAGTCAGTTTCAGATTCAAATGAGTACCTGCATATAATACAGAGTCTTAACCATATTTCAGGTACCATGAGCACTCTGCTTACCACCATATCTACTGGTTTTCAGGAAACAGAGATTCAGTTCTATAGGAAAATTAAAAAAAAAAAATATATTATTTAATTAGCCTGGTCACAACTGATCAAAGTCTGGTGCAGTGGACTGGCTCCGTGCATTGATCATTGCCAAACTGAGTTACCATGTGACCATGGTGTGTACCAAAAGTCATACTATTGATGACCTGTGACATAGCTGAGACTCAGCTATTTTTCAACTCATTGTGGCAAAGATCTGTGCTAGAACTCCTGCGTAGGAGATTGAAAATTAAGTCTCCCATCTATTTTACCCATCAATTTGAAAATAAATTGATATTTCTCCAATTAGAATTCAGTAATTATGCAAATATGCTGGTTCCGTTTCTTTGTATCATACATTTTATTATAACTATCACGCCATCAAGGATCATGATCTAGGTGAACCATATAAAACCAGATCAGCCTGCAATCAGCTGTTTTTAAACTGTGGTCCTCAATACCTTTGAGAAAAAAGGTCTGACACTGTTTTAACCCTTTCCCTCATATAGACTCATTTTGACGCACTCAATAGGTACCACATAAAGCCTGATCTGCAGAAAACCACATTTAAACCTTACCAAATTTAATTGTAAAATCCTCATTACCAGACCACTGAGGAGCAGCGAACAGCATAAAACCTGATCAGCCTGTGAGTTACTCGCAGGCTGATCTGGTTTTATGCTGTTCGCATAGGTCTTTTCATGGTATCCTCTATGAGGGAAAGGGTTAAGCATGTTCAAAGTGAACATTCCTGGTCTAGTATGGCAATTCTATGGCAAATATAAAATATTGAAAAAAAATATTGAATGACTTAATTATGCTACTTACAATTTTCGACTTACTTAAACATAAGAAGGCTTCTTCAAAACAAACAACATAATGTAAGTTGTAAGAATACTCATGAAACGAACATATGCATATAAACTTTTTTTTCTCTTGGATAATTTAGGCTGAATAAATCAAAATAGAAGCATTGAGGGAATTAATTTTATTTTATATTAAAGTGTAAATGAAATAAAAACAACTTATTATCTTACCTTACTCTCTTAAAATACTTCGCAATTTATCGAAATGCACAGAGCCTCATACAGCTTACTTACAGTCCTGGTCGAAATGTTCTGCTGTTATTGAAGGTTTGGCACCTAGACAGTCATAAAATCAAATTTCAAAAATTGAGCCAAAAAGAAACAATATCATGACAAGATTTTTTTCATGCAGAGTTTAAGTATTGGTATACAGTTTCATCAAGTATTGTAATTTATTTGCCTAATTTGAATATGGGGTATTCTGTTTGATTTATAGCCAAGGTATCAGTTATATATCCTTTTTAAGACAAGCAGAAAATTGGCTCCTCTTTGTTTTCCATGCCATAGCATGACATGTTAGAATCATCAGTATATGCATGTACTGTCATGTGTTTACATGTATCCTGGTCCTTTTCTTTATCATCATCAGCAGCAGCAGCAAAAACAGCAGCAATGTTGAAAAATAACCTTTTTTTGTTACACAAGTGGTCACCAGTAAAAATTACATGAGCATGGCAAGCCAAGGCACAGCTCTTTTTGGTATGAAATTTGTGCAGGAATAACAAAAAGCTATTGATACTTGTGGGAAAGGGGACACAAGTCTAGAATATCCTTAATTATGAAAAGTTATCTCCCTTCATTGCACCCCTCATTTATAATACCATAATAAACATTGGACTTGTACACTTTGTTAGCTCAGGTCTACATGCATAGATCCAGCAGTAAAAATCAGGGGCAGGGATAGGCATGGCAAACTTTGAAATTCAACCTGATGAAAATTATCATTTGTGATAAGTCACTTCTCATGTACGGGGGTGGAAGAAGGTCTACTTGTTCAGATTTTCCAGAAGGGCCCATCAGTTATTCAAGCGGGTTTATGGTATTTATTCAGGGGGGTGTTATATTCTTCTTTCACCTTTCACTCAATAATAGCCAAATTAAAGGGGGGGGGGTCATGACCCACCCCTCTGGATCTGCTTATGGGTATAGTATTTTAAGTCCACTTTGAATTTTCAGAGTGGCGCCAGTGGTTGGAAAAGTTTAAAACACATCTAAATTTATGTGGATATCTGTAGTAAATAAATAAATACTAAATATATGGAAAAATAATTGGAGAACAAATCATGAAGCTACATTAAACATCTAGGTATTTGCATCTCTGAACAAATTTACTCGTCGAAGCATAATTATGTATATATTATACAGAAACGAAATTATCTGAAACCGTTTTCTATAATAGGGCCTACACACATTTTCGTGAAACCCGAGAAATATGTTTATAATGACATTAATGCCACAGCATATGCATAATATAAATCATTTTTCCTTCGCATATGTTTGAAACTTTTAAAGCTAACGGTTGAGTTAAAATGAATGCTGTCGTCTACTTACCTAGCCAAGATGTCGTCTAGGCTAAAACTGCAGACGAACAATTTCAATATCGCGCATACAGACGGATATGCAATCCTCTAGTGAATCCTGGTATTATTTTTTTGTCATTGTTCTGGCATTTTTTATTGTTCTAATGGACATTTTTCAAGCGATATCATGAATTTTAATATCGACTTAATTGAATTCCGAATCATATAGCTTGCGTGTAACACGCACGTGAATTAATTTTCGCGCCATTTTTACTTCCCTCTAAAATTCTGGAAGGAATAAACTGTTGGATTTTTTTAACCATTCCCTTTCAATGTCTAGAAATAGTAACTGAATTACAAAAAAATAATTCTGTCTTCAGGAAGGTTCTTATCAATAACTATGCCTCTACTTATCAGTGGATCAGGGCATCTTTATTAAACCACTGTTTAGAAGATCTGGATTAATTATACAGTCAAACTTCGGTGACTCGAACACAGAAAACTGGAACACCATACTTTACTCGAACACATTTCAAGGTCCCAACAAAACTTTGTTCTTTATTGTTGGACCTGGGATGAGTCGAACACTGATGGCTGGAACTCTCGAACTTAATTTCCGGCCCCATGTTTAAAGTGCTATATGTATTTCACACATATCGGTCTTACCGATTAACACCCTACATACGATTAATTGCAACCGGCGGTGCAACGTGTTTTTCATACATTGTGAGATTGGCACAGTCATTTATTTATTATTTTTATTAAAGTAATTTGCTAAATGTTACTTGTTTTCTTTTTGAGCTGACATTTATGTTATCTGATTGTGCTATATGTGTGAATTATTCACAATAGCTTTTTGTTTTTGCAAAAGAAAAATGTTACGACTTGCACGTTCGCCAGTGTATATGTACGTAAACGAAATAAATATCATCGTTGAGGTTTGTGCTTTCATAATTGATTTTGTCAGCTGCTGTTTTATGGAGTTATATTTTATTTTAAGAATAGATAAGTTTATTTTACTTTATGATACCTTTAATATTATTACGCCGATGTTCGAATAAGAAAATTGGCAAACACAATTATTTACTTTAATCGATCAATACTAAAAGAAGGCCTAATTATAAATAATATCTTTTTAACACATGTATATACATCATTATAACCACGGATGGGTCGAACCACCGATGACTAGAACTAATTGCTGTTCCCCCAGCCTGTTCGAGTCACCGAAGTTCGACTGTAAATGGCACCAATTCCACCAGAACTTAAATATTTTGATATGTTCTTGATAAAACTATCGTACCAAAGTATGTCATTTCTAAGTATTGTTAGTCAGTACCTTGACAATTTATATCAGCTTCATTCAATATTTCTTGATTCTTGATATATTTTCAATAATTCAAACCAATTCACAACACACGATAAATCTAAGGGAAATAAATCTTATAGATTGAACATATTTTTGTTGCTCGAGTTATCTAACTTCTCAGTGTGACTTATGAATTGAACCATCTGTTCTGATGGATAAATTCATACTGTGAATATATTTTATGCACATAGATTCATATATGATATTGTATGACATTTATCATGTATTTTTATGGACATGTGAATCGGAAAAAAGGTGTATTCGGTTCACCAAAAAATTTCACCAGAATATATTTTCTTTTTTTTTTTCGCGGTAAATAACTGTAACCGAACATCATGAAAAACATTAAAAGAACCAAAACGTGTAAACTTGGCCTAATATATATTCAAATACACGATTAACGTTCTGAAAATAGACAATAAATTACTGGTACAATGTTTTGCAGAAAAGCACGGGGGGCCAACCTCATCTGGATCACCCCAAAAAAGATATGCATTTCCGGTGATACATATGAGCAAAGACATATTAAACAGTGATAGGAAACTCATGTAAAGGCTAGTGGAACATTTTATTTAGGCACACAGCAGATGTCGAATATCGTAAACTTCAAAAAAAAAAAAAAAAAAGTATGGAAAAATCACAGAGAGAAATGTAACAATGTCATAAAAAATCATATCTCTACAGCAAGAAATTAGTTTTAGTTTCATTATTTTGAAAATTCTTTTAAATCAACCAGTGAAGCAGAAAAAACAGCACATTTCACACAGTTTTCATCATGCAGGTATTTTTCCCTTTTACATAGAACCTTTTTATTTCTTGACTTATTTTAATTTTTGATGGCAATGTATTGTTCTATTATAAGATACAATTTATATTCATATAGAAGAACGACGCTTTGCGATAATTGGACAATTTGTTACGTGCTTTTGTGAGATTTGAGACTAGTTGCCAATCTTTGTTGACCATATGTGAAAAGAAAAGGCAGCAAATTGAATGTTGAGTTTTCAATTTACGATTATTTGTGCTAAATATTGACTGCTTTTGAAAAAAAAATCGAAATGCTATTTGACCCTCCTATATTCCTCCATTCTTGTCTTTTCATTTGGTGCAGTCTCCTTTGAAATTCTTGTTGCCGTGTGGGAGACACTCAAAACCCCCTATATGTGTCAAACTCCCATAACAAGAAGTCATTTCTTAAATATCAAGGTATAGACATTTCTCTACCCCTCCATAAATTATCAACAATGCGCATGTTAGGATTAATTATCAAATAACTGTTTTATTGCCTGTGGAAAAAAAAGAGGTATGTGTTTTACGTCAAATTACCGATCTCTCCTTATTTGAGAAAACACAAAGTCCACAACATAATAAAAGTTAAATGAAAAAAAAATCTAAATTCTGTATAGCTGCCTTAACATATATGTTTGATTGGATGTTTTCTTTCATGTCACTGTTCATGTATATTTAATCCAAAGTGAATAAACAACGTAATGGCTTTTCATATCCGATGCATACCATACCTTCTGGTCAGCGGGCACAGCATATGTTTGTTTATTTTTACACCAGGATACATGTATACAATCAAAGGTACCCGGTACGTTGCTGCCCATTAAAAAAACCAACGACCTTATATATAATAAGAAGGTATGTAACTTCTTCCACTGAAAACGTACATCACGTTGTTTCAATTGCCGTAACTCCTTTGAAATTTGATGGATTTTCATAAAATTGGTCTTATTTTGCGTGGAAGGGATGAATAAAGACAATCAGGTACAAAAAAACACTCCCTTGTCAAAGGAATCGCGCTACAACAGTTCGCGAAGTCGGAAATGTGTTTGGTTGGAAGAGATCTGACCGACAGAATTTCGCCCAATTTCTCCCGTGTAAAACTATAGAAAAATTAAAGCCACAATATCAGTGTTATATTGTATGGACAGATATTAAATATCTTTTCATTCTATTTTATACACATTATATCATGATTAAAATATTATTTTAAAATTAAACATTTAATTAAACATTCAATATTAAGTGTACAGAACAACAGCGTGAGCGCTCGACGATGTCTGAAAGTTTACATTATTGATTTAATGACTTCCTGCACATAATTTTTTTCAAGGACTATCCAATATGTGGTATTTCGTCTTACACTTGTTGAGAACGTATTTTATTATATATACAAGCATTTAAAATATCATGTTAAAGAGGTATTTTGAAATGATTTAAGAATTTCATTTAAAACAACAGTAATTGTGTTTAATTCTTAAAACTCCTTTGACGGGTATGTCTTAATATCAGTAATTTATCACACCGTTTATATCATTTGAAATTCATGCATATCAGTTAGCGTCAGCTAGGCGTAAAAAAAAAAATCGTTTACAGATGAGACAAAATACTAAACAAACAAAAATGTTTTGCTGCACCGTCACTTCATACGCTTTGCTTCTTAATCTAAGTGATGACGAGATATACCGTGGGATAACTTGTCTTCTTAGGATCCGTCTGCTGGAATGGCTTGCTTTGTGAGCAAACCCCGGCGTGTGACACTTCGCTCCTGAAAAAAATAATTCTGATCCCTTAAAAAAAAGGGGGGGGGGGTGAAAAACAACAACAACATGGTTTAATGTTTAATGGTTTGGTTAATTAAGCCAGGAGATTGTTAATTTTGATGCCGAAATGGGTTCGGGAAATAACTGGGCTAACTTAAGTTTCCCGTTTCCGACGTGTCCGGATATGGAAGGGCTTGCTTGTTGCTCTTGTGTCGTTACATAAGTCAGCATCCTGGTGGGGGCAGGGGATTGTTCCTTCTTTCTACTTCTGTCTCCCCGGGAGAGACCGCGCACTTGAGGTACCACGGCTTTGCCCCTTGAGACCGGAGCACCGTCTCATCTGCGCCGACTGTGGAGAGTGTGGCCAGGTGACTGGTCCGTTGTGACCAATTTTTACAACTGACAAGGGGCCTCCGTGACCGAGAGGGTAAAGTCGCTGACTTTAACACTCACTCAGCCCCTCACCCCGTGGGTTCGAATCCCGGCAGGGTCATTCTGATTTACATGCGAGGAAGCCTTCCGGCTGGCTTGCGGTAGGTCGGTGGTTCTACCCGGATGCCTCCATGCATTCGGCGTCTTCCTCCATCTGTAATTAGCTGGACGTCGCTATATGACTGAAATATTGTCGAAGCGACGGTAAACTCAAATAGTCAAGTCAGACAACTGATAAATAAATGCCCCGACAACCGTCCGAGAACAAAATAAAACGGCCTGTCTTTAGAGCGGAATTTGGTTAGCAACGATGTTTCGTGGGTTTTCGACGATGGTTTTGTTCTTTTTAAAATAACAGCGGATTATCCAAGTTCCTGATGAAATTAATAAATAATGAATTAATCACATAATTATATTTAGATATTAGAAAGACAAAAAAAAAAGTCCGTGTGCAATTTTAAGCCTTGCGATATGTTTATTTATCAATGAGAAAATAGATATAAATATCTTATCCCCCCCCACACACACACACACTCTCTCTCTCTTTCTCTCTCTCTCTCTCTCTCACTCTTTTCTTAATACTTTAAGGATCATCTGTAGCTTGTATACATTTTATTTAGTTCGGTGGGTTAGTGTAAAACTCTCTTTTTCTTTCTCTCCACTGTTTTTTTTATTGGTTTTTTTTTACCACTTAAGTAATTGTATTAAATAATGTGACATAGATATAAATGAATGAGTATTCCGATTGATTAACTGTAATAGTTCCTCCCAGGCTAGATTTTTCTTATTCAAATGTAGTAATTTATGAATATCGTGGTTATATATAAATATTAGTATTGATTCATGCGTTTCTTTTGAATGTATTTTATACGTGTTTGTGACGCCCTAAGTCTGAGGCAATACCTTATAAGTTACTGAATTGATGATGCGTTTTCCCGGTGGGTTTTTACGTCCCACTGACAATATTTCGGTCATTTTGGAGACTGTTTATTTTTGAGGCCACACTGAGGTATGACGTCACACAAATCCATATTATTCTGGCATTCAACACCTGCCCTACATGACCGCCCTGTCCCACCTAACCGAATTGCTGATCGAAAATGTCATTGAGGTGGCACAACTACTACATGTTTTTGTTATTTACGTATTTTTTTTACGGGCTGGAGGTCTTGATGTACAATGAATGTTTTTAATCGAAAGGAAAATAACGATTTTCACTTAAAATAATCCATTTAACACCCGACCGTCAAAAAAAATGTTGTAGCAAGGGAACAAACTCGTGTTACTTTGAAATTAACTTATCCAGAGTTGTCGCGCTTTAATATAGTATGCCGGCATATTTATTATTACTATCTAATAAAATATATATTGCTTAAAATTACTAAATGGGTTATATATTTAAATAATTAAAGCGGTTGTTTGCATATCTTCCGATTTGTAATTGCACCATACACAGGAAATCCTACATATAAATATTTATTGTGAGTTTTGTAAACCATACAGCAGCAGTCCCTGTACACCATGTACATTAATGATGTCATTTCAAAGAGGTGATTTTGGGTGTCATTAGAATAATGTAAATGAGACAATTTAATATACATGTCTGTCTTTACCTCTCTATATGCCAGAGATCTTTACTATACATATCCATAATATAGCTCTAGAAACAACCACTTAGTAGTTTTAATACAGTCCTGCTGTCTGAACCATCTTCATATCATATGATATATTGTGTGCGCAATATGTGTGTTGTCAATAAGATAAAGGATGCATTAGTGCTGGATTTCAGTGGTACTGGTGTGAATTATGTTGTTATACTCGTTTAATTTACTAAACACTATATGAAGGCCATTCTAATACTCGTTGTTTTAATTTTGACAAAGTAAAGGTTTATCATTAGAAATGATTTTCAGTTCACCTTCCAATTTTCTCTTTATTTAAAGTTGTATTTTTGTGTGCGCGCGCGCCCATTGTTAAATTGCTTATTAGTTTTCCATACATTTAGACATTTAATTGTCTAGGTACGTTTAATTCATTATCTACGAGTATGTATGTCGTTCTTAAATACAGGCTTAGTAAAAACCTAGGTAGCAAATTAGAACACACGCACGTGTGGCGCGCGCAGACACATACTGAAGGGGAGAGATTAATATGCATGTATATAAGGTATGGAACACATTATTTGCTGGTTCGAGTCTTGATCTTGTCCTTTCATGGCACACATACTAAGCCCAATAGATAATGTCGCCAGGTAAGTTTATTGATGCAGGTGTGTGTGTGTGTGTGTGTGTGTGTGTTAAGACGTCTAGATGGCATTGTTGGATAACCCAGGTACTTTGATTATACTGTTTCATTAGTTTAAACATATTTATTGCAGATTTGCATGACAACAAAGCATTAGGATCTTGACGAAAGTATAGAATACTTATATAGTCAAAATCCCACACACATGAAATAAATCAATGGCTGATCCAAATATGCAACACACGTTAACATAAACACAATTTAAGATGGATAGTATATAATAAAGAAACTACATATTGGAGAAAAGAAGCAAGTGAATTGACCAGATATTCTTAGGAGATAAAAGGTAAGAGGTTGAAATTGAGGGAGAATAGAAAAAAAAATCATAATATAATCTGTTTCATTATATAATGCCACTAGTGGTGACAGAATGCATGTCGATAGATACAAGTAGATAACTTGTAAATTATCTAGTCAGTAATACAGTCAAAAAGTGATTTCCAAGCACGTGGCTAATCCATTTATAGCATTCTCCGTCTCAGATGCATCGATTTCCCGAGCATTTCATTTCTCTCCGTCAGTCCTCGGATTATCCAAGATGCAACCTTGCCTGGCAATCGGCAAAATGGGCTTGTTGCTATGGGAACTCGAAGTACGCAGTACTAGTTCTACCTTGTCTACCAATGGATCTAGTCCCAAAAATGAGATAGGGTATCACACCCGGACTCCCTTGTATCCAACCAGTCTCTCCAGCAAAATAACTTGTGGGTTATCATTGTCATTCTTTGACCACAAGGTCAAATATATAATGGCCATAATAATCAGTAAATGATTGCTAGCCATTACTATAGAAGATATAGCAGGATATACTGTATCGACTTTGCATTATAAAAATTAAAGGGATATCAAAGAACACAAAATAACTATGTCATATATTACTCGTTTTTATTGTATTAACATATTTTTTTTACAAATGCGTAATACTTCAGACAAAAAAAACAACATCTTACAGACTTTGGTTATTCAAAACATTGTTTTACGTTGTGTCATATTTTTCTATGGTTTTCACATGTGTAATACACAAGATACCGTTGTACAAACTTAATTAATATACAAAATGAAATGCCATTTTTATACACAAAATAATTCAATATATATGTCTGAACACAGTCTTAATTCTCCTCCCCCATAAAAAGGACTGGGAAAAAATGAACAAATAACAATTTAATTAATATGCAAAAAGAAAAATAGCATGCTAAGTCAGAGATTCTATATAACAGCCTGTATACAGAATCTCTGGCTAAGTACAATATAAAATTTTGTCTCTTATATTTTGAGTGTACACAAACTGTACCTTAATTATATACAAATACCTAAAGCATAGATACCAGACATAAAATCATGAATACCGTAAGCATTGCTCAGAATCTGCAAAATTTCAAATGCATATTAAGCCATCTTAGTTAACCAAAACGAAAATTCAAATTCACAACATTAGTAAACATATTAACATCTTTCAAAAAATGTCGTGGGGTTAGATGATAGTTATTTCCTTGTCTAAAGCCTGAGCAGGAAACCAGAAACTGTAATACAGTCTATAATGTTTCCCAGTTTCTACAACAAGTCTTTTTATTCCATGTTTAAACAATGAGCAGGGTACCATCAACTGTCACACTGCCTATTATGTTTCCCAGTTTCTAAAACATGCAGTTTTATTCCTTGTCTAAAACACTGAGTAGGAGACCAGCAATTGTAACACAGTCTATGGTGGCTCCCAGTTTTAACTTTTCCTTGGCCAATTTAAATACTGAGCAGGAGACCAGCAATTGTAACACAGTCTATGGTGGCTCCCAGTTTCTGCAACAAGTGTTTTTATTCCTTGTCTAAATACTGAGCAGGAGACCAGCAATTGTAACACAGTCTATGGTGGCTCTCAATTCCTACAACAGATGTTGAGTGGAGGCGTTGGTTTCCATCTTTCCAAATGTCGAGGATACTACTAATGGGTCACAAGTCTTGGACCGAACGGAATTCCTGAAGATATAAAATTGAGGTAAATTATTAATATATTCTCACAAGTGATATCCATTGCAACATGGTCCTGAGGGCAACAGAAATAATTAATAAAACAAAGGTATGAAATAATTATTCCAGTGTGATAATTATAAGACCCCTAAAATGTAATAATAAGTTCATAAAATGAAATTTCTCAGTAAAGTATTCTTTCAATCTTGATTTGTCCTCTGGAATTCTTCATCATTCATAAATTTGTATTCAAAAAATTATTTTACAGTCTTAAGAATTATAAAACCTTTTTTTTTCTTCTGGGCAGGTGTTCTAACAAATGTGAGAGATAAAACACAATGATTTGCAAAAATTAATTTTACAAAATACATATATGATAAAGCCAAAGAACAACAAATCCCTGGGGGTACTCAATAAACAGCCAAAAAAAAACCTGACTGACAAAGTGGATTACGTTTTAAATCATGTAAGGCCTCAAAGCATTTTATTTCTCACTCACTTTTGGAGATCAATATGTTTTTATGAGAAAGTATCCACGAAAAGATAAGAGTAATCAAACGTCACTTATATGTCATGATTTAATCTCAATGTGGTTTAATTCTTTAACGATATACAGGTTCACCGGAGCTCTTTAATACAAGGTGTTTATCTCCTGTGTCAATATCCAGTATTGGTAAAGTGAGAGACAGGAAGGCAGGTTGGAGAGGATTGTGTTTTATTGACTCACCATTAATCCAGGTTGTTAATTGGTTCGGCTGGGGACCAAGTTCCCACGACATTGCAGGCCTTTTGTAACTTCCAGTCACTGAAAATGACAGTAAATCATTTATGTTCAAGAACAAAGTTATTGATTCTATTAAAACTGTCTCTAAATGTGAACAACACAAAAAACAAGAAATTCCTATAGGGTCTCTGTTTTAAATATTAAAATATCAAGATTTTATTTTATTTACATGTATTACAGTATTATTTTTTAACTACCAATTTAAAGTATGAAATATACCCACAGGCTTCTTAGTGGGTGGGGTAAAGTTTGGGAAAACTACAAAAAAATGAGCTCTTGTGAATACTCCTCCGAAATTGAAACAAAAGTCATAGAAATGTGCATTATTCATGAATGTTTACGGTAATTAATTACCTTGAAGGGGAAGTAACTGTACTGCAATGCATCAAGCCATATTCCCAGTAACAGGTTGTCTCCCCTGACCAGTTCTCCAGCGCCCCACAGAAACGTTGCTCACAAGGAAATTCACTTGGACCACTGATTGATCTTGCCCCAGGTAAATTCACATTCATTTTGATTAAAAGACTTTTAACTATTCAGAATGCTTCCCTATTCTTAATGATGTCTATATGATCACTTGTAGTCGAGTCATTAATTATGAGATTATTTATATCACAGACAAAGCTATTGGTCCAACATTTTGATTAGTGAATGCAACTTTATTTTTCTTCCTCAGAGAAGATCCTCCAGTGTTTGAAGGGTATAACTTCCAGAAGTTGTTGTTGAGCAATCGTCGTCATCTCGAGACTTTACGGAGCCGTGATATTGTGACGACAAAGATGGGTAATCAAAACTGTCTAACGGTGGTGCACTAGGGTAAATATTTGAGTATGGAGCATGAGGCTGTGGTTGCCATGACAACACACTTGTGTCTAGCACTGAACTGTCATAGTTAGAATCGTTGTAGTATGGTCTCTTGTTTGGATAACTTTGATAGTTGTTGAAGGAGGAGTAAGGTTTGTAAGTCCGACAAGGGATGGGTGGGGGGTTGGCACTGTAGGGATCTGCCCGAGGTGACGGAGCCACGGACAGGTTAGATGATGTACTGTACTTGACAGGCACTGAATAGTCAAACATCTTTTGTTCATCTGAAAATATTAAGAAATTCAATTAAATGATTTTGTAGGAAAAACATAACAAAAGGGTACCATATATTGCAATGTGGATTCATTATTAAATTAAGGGGAAAAGTGTAGTTTATATTGATCATATAAATGCATGAAAGAAAAATATCTGAATATACATTTCTCTTGACTTCATTCAATGTTTCAAAAGTAACACATTTACATACAGTAGGTTTTTCTAAGCAAAGAAGATGACGTTTGTAAAATTTTCATGGAATGGATAAAATAAAAGTACATGAATCAATAAGATAACAGAAGAAGTAGTCGTACCATGAGAAGGTGAGGTGCTTGGCCCATCTTCCTCACTGGCACCCCTCCCACTGTCACTGGGGATTGTCTCCCCTGACGTCTCACTGCGACTGTCATCTGGGTTGGCCGGGTGTGTCTGCTGATGCTGCTTGGCTCGAGTCTCCATCAACAGCTGCTGGAGCTTCAGGCTCTCCAACCGTGTGGTCACCTTGTCATACAGATCTTGAGACTTGTCCTGAGTCTCTCTCCTAGGAGGCTGCAAAACATTGTATTTTTTTTTTATTTCATTTTTTTTCAATTGAAGCAATATGTGTGTCTTTCTGGAAGAATGACAAGATTGCAACCAAGAGAAGAAAAAAATATTATTCTTGTATCAAAACTAGCATATTACTAACTTGCCAACAAATTTCATGAAATTCCATGGTCATACTTAGAAGATACCAGTCTAACCCACATTATTAACATTTTTTATTCAAAACTAGATAGTGAATAAAAAAATAAACATTAGTTACCTTTTCTGGAGCGAATTTGACCTGTTCTGGAAGGTGGTGAAGTTTTTGCTCTTGTTGGTAGATACACAATGAATCCGGGTCATCTAGAGAAAAACTCACTTCCTTCTTCTTTCTACTTGACTCTGAAGATCCAGTCATATAATCTGTGCTGGACTCCCCTGAATTGTTTATAATGTAGAGAGATGGCTTCCCGTCGAAGCCACAGTCAGCGTCACCTGATCTCGGGGTGTCTGCGTTTTTCCTCTTCTTATCCATGTATTTCAGCAGAACGATCACTCCGATGATCACAGCAGAAATCAAGATGGTTACGATAACAACCACAACAGAAATAATCACAAACTTGTTTTCTGATGATTTGACTGGAGAAAATGTGGCATTGCTGTATATGACATTAATGATAAGCTCTTCTGTGGACACAAGAGGCTCTGGAGCTCTATCATAGACTTCAATCAAAAGAGTCACTTTCAGGTCTTGGTCAATTTCCCCTGCAGAATCAGCAATCTGTATAACTCCAGAATTGGCATCAATTACAAACAATCCAAGGTCGTTTCCCATGGCAATTAGATATGTTAAAGAGCCGTTCTCTGCTAAATCTAGATCATGTGCCTGAACTTTTGTTACATATTTGTTATTAGCATCAGGATACATAATGGTAACAGTTCTATTCTCATTAATCGGGAATGTAATGTTGGGCTTGTTATCGTTAACATCTTTCACAGTAACTGTGACCATGGCACTTCCAGACAGTGGTGGTTCCCCCTGGTCTCTAACTATAACTTCAAACTCATATTTACTTTTCTCTTCCCTGTCAAGGGCCCTGTTTGATTGAACAACCCCGTCTGCAAAAACAGTAAATGGAAGCTTTCTAATGGCATCGCTTGGCGAAAGGAAAAAGGTGAATTTCCCGTTTTCCTCAATATCTAGATCGCTTGCAGAAAATTCTCCAATGCTTGTTCCAGAATTTAGATTTTCAGTTATTTCCAACTCATAAGAAGTCTGTAGAAATTTTGGAGGATTATCATTACGATCCTTTACGGTGAGTGTAACAGTGGCTGTTCCAGTTAGTGGAGTCTCCCCCCTGTCTATAGCAAGAACCTGAAAAATAATGACTGGTTCTGTCTCTCTGTCAAAGAATGGCTTTACTGAGATCACTCCATTTGAGTTCACCACAATATTTTTATGGTCTTTAATCATGTAGTATATTTCCTGATTTATACCAAGGTCCATATCAGTTGCAGAAACTTGCAGAATAATCTGATCCTGGACCGTGTTTTCGTATATGCTAGCCATGTAATTGGAGAGTTCAAACACTGGCTTGTTATCGTTATAGTCTGTGACACGCACTAGGAAGCTGATAGATGAACTCAAGACAGGACTTCCATGATCATAACATACCACAGTCACATTGTGAAGGTCTTGAGCCTCTCTGTTCAGTACGTTTTCAACCACTACTTTAAAGTCATCTCCATTTTCTAAAAGTTTCACACTGAAGTAATTATTTGAAGAATTACATGAAACAATGCCATTTTGTCCAAGATCACTGTCTTCAACCAGAATATGAGCGACGAAAGTTCCAATTTTGGAATTTTCCGAAATACTGACAAAGCCGGTATTTCCTGGACTTAGAAGACTGACAGTGACCATAGGAGGGTTATTTCCAGCATCTTGTACATAAACGAAAACCTGTGACTGAGACACTTTTTTACTCTCAACTGCATTGTCAGAAGCTTCCACAATGAAACTATAGGGATGATCTGCAATGTATACAAGTTGTCTAGTGATCTTCACCTCTCCTGTTGCTGCACCAACAGAGAAGTCACGCATGATTGCCTCAGCGTTAGCTTGGTGCTCAACAATCCTGTAGGAAATACGACCATTTTCTCCTGCATCTTCATCCTCTGCTCGAAGAGTCAATATCACTGTGTTGGGAGCAGTGGTCTCCATGATAGAAACATTGTAAATATCAAGTGTGAACACAGGCCCATGATCATTTATGTCCGTGATGTTAACGTCTACATTCATTACCCCCACTTTTGGAGGATTCCCACCATCCTTTGCTAAAATTTTCAACCTGTATGTGTCCTTTATTTCTCTGTCTAATTTCTTCTTTAAGTAAATCTGAACTATAAAGTTATTAGAATATTTGACCTTATCGACAACAAGGCCAAACACATCACTTTCTGGGGTTATTTCATAACTCTGAATACCGTTAATTCCTGTATCAAGATCCTGAGCACTGCTGACTGTTAGAGTTGAATTAAGATTAGCTCCCTCCGACATAAAGAGTTGGAGAGTTTCTTCTGGAAACTCAGGTGCATTATCATTTATATCCGCCACAATGATCTTGACAGTTATAGACCTGAACAGTTCAAGAGCTGTAGCTGCAACTGTCAGGGTCAGTTCACACGTGTCCTGATAACGGCAAACAGTTTCTCGATCAATCTTCACCATTGTTGAAAGATTTCCCGAAATATCATGGAGACTGAACAACTGAATATGGTCTTTTGACAGGAAATTGTAACGGATGTCTGACGTGTAAGAGTCTGGAAACTGAAGGTCAACATTGGCAACACTTCCTACAAACGTTTTGATATCTGACTCTTCCATAATTGCAAAGGTCAAGGACAGACCCTCTTCCTGACCTGAGGTGAAGGTCACCACTAGGATCATGGTCAGGAAAATGAACACATTGGCAGCCATGGTTGTAATGTTAGAGTTTCTTCTATGAGCCAAGTACTTCCTAATGCATCATTGCGTCAAACTGAAAGTAGAAAAATACATTTTTGATTATATGTGTTATCATGCATCATTTCAAGTTTTAAGTCACACAAAAGTTTTAAGTCACACAAATGAGTCAGCACTTGTATTTTAAATCTTCACAAGCACCAGACCTGCGTGATTGCCATAAACCTTGGGATATATTAATTACACCAAAACTCTTTTGAAATTGATTAAAGTGGATGTTTAGCATTTTAATGAGCTTGTTAAACCATTCAATTCATTTTCCTGAACTTGTTGACAGCATAATCCAATACAGATAAATGGACTGCACAAATAAGGGAAATGTTTCAAAATGGGGTGACCAATAAACTCAAATAGATTGATACAATTAGAGTTTAATGTATTTACAGAGCAATTGGAGAAATGACATTCTCCGTTGTTTCCTGTTGGTGCCTGAGCAAACTGAACTTGTCCGCTCTTATTTACACAAGACCTTGTACATCAAATCCCATCTTATATTGACGGGATGGTATCGGAAGCTTAAACAAAGTCATATTGTCCGAAATTATAAAAATCTCCTGATACTCTTCAGAGATAAAGACCTGGGAGAGAAAGTTGTGAAAGCTCTGTGTACATAAATCGTAACTCAAGCAAGATTTTAAGATGTTTGTCTTTGGCTGACCAAATGTTTCACGCCACTTTGACACAAGGGGTAATTGAACGGAAGAGAAGGACAAATAATGCTGCTTACGACTCCCGGATTATGGCCACTGTTGATTTACTGGACAAAATTGTCAACTACTGAGATATTTCTAATTACAGAAAACTTTTAACACCTTGGAAGAATTTAGGAGAAATCCCCTGTGCTGATAATTGAATCTAATATTGGGCAATGCTCTAGCTGGATGGAAATCATATTATTGTATATCTAACCCTTGATGGCAGGTGTATTTCCATTACCTTGATAAGTATTTGAGTTATACTATGTTTACCTTTTCTTCTGAATATTTGTAAAGACTAAGGCAAACATGGACTAAAAAGATTGTATCTTGGTTTTGTTTAAATTAACAATTCTGTATTACAATCATTGGATACATTGTTTCAAGTTTTTCCCAGTTGTTTGAATGAGGAGCAATACAAAAATATATGACATAGGTTTCAATGCATTTGTAATTTAAATTCATGTCATGCATATCTTAAGACTAAAAAAATTCCCAAACCACACAACTTTAGTGTATGTTTAATTAAATCAAATTCATTTTCTAGAACAAATGAATTTCCCTGAAATCAAAATCATGTGAAGAAACATCAAATTGATTACCCTTATTTTTTTCTCACAAATTTAAGACTTAAACCAATTCAAACAAACATGAAA
>CM037778.1:69594888-69644888 GCA_021229015.1 Solen grandis | reverse complement strand
AGGTCACTCTGACCCTGGGACAGCCTCCTCTTGCTATACCTGTTCTTCTATGTCGTCACCCGCTGCCATTCTCCTGGAAACAGACAGCCATTCTTTCATTTTGAATTCTGTTTCAATCATTAAATTACCATTAAAATTTGTTAGCTAGGGATTCATGTCTCAACTGATTTTCAATCTTTTGGGGACTTTTATCTACATGAGATAGATACAGCGCTGCCTCCCTTTGATATCACGCCGTAGACATGTGGCATGATACCACACCCAGTCACATTATCCTGACACCAGTCCTGGAACTGCTTTGAGTATAACTACAAATTCTGATCAAACACTCAAGCCATTTAATCAACCTGACCTAATGTATCTGAAGATGCTTTTGGAAAATTGAATTAACAGAACAAGAAAAAAAATGCATGTGAAACAAGTTAGCCATACCTTACCAATATTAACCAAAATGAGGCAAATATGAAAACATCTGAAAAAAAAAATCTATGAAGGTCAAGGACACTTACTGGTCAACAATATCACAGAAGGTGGAGTTAGGGGCAGAGTTAGACCGCCCTGTTCTCTTGAACTCCTCCTTCATATTCTCCTTGTTAATGTCCCGGTACGGATGTTTGAATGATTTGTGCTTCAAAACACTCTTGATCAAGATCTGAAACATCCAATACAAACATATTCCATATTATTAAATGCTTACAATTTTGGGAATTTTGTTAAATTGGGTTGATTTTTTGGTAATTCTAAATTACTTCTGGTAATTTTGAACATTGCTTGAGATGTTTAAGGATGCATTTGTTAATTTGAATGGTTATCAAATTGTGCAGCTGACTTTACAGATATATGGGAACTTCAAAATTCCCATGATCCAAGTATACTCTCTCACAAGTACTCATGTACTCACAAGCACACATGAACTCACTAACAAGTACATTTAAAGATAACTAAGATATGAGGGAGCAGAAATTCACTCACCCCTTGTTCATGTCTCAATCGCTGAAAAAACAACAAATACTCATATATATAAAAAGGAAAAAATCAATGATGACCTACCAGAGTCTCCAGTTTAGGCACATGTTTCACTAAATTGTCCACTTCCTCATCAGTCACAGTGACCAGGATGCAATTTTCACTCTCCGTGGGTAGTGGAAACTCCCCTTCCTTTGTTACCCATGTGTGTTCCTGGAAAACAATCAAATGGTTGGTTGCCTGGATTTAATGTCCCACTGACAATTTATGTCAATTTTGGACTGACATGTAGCATGATACCACACCTAATCATATTATTCTGACACAAATCAACCAGTCTTGGAACTACCCTTATATACTGAGCACTAATCACAGGAGAAGTAAGCCAGTGCCATTTTTTATGACTTTCTTATGTCCCAGAAAAGCCTCAAATCTGAAATATCCTAGGACTGAAACAGAACAAGGCCCTTATGGTACGGTACATGGAAATGGTCTTCAATATGATACAGTCCCGATTGATTACTGTTCTAGGTGTTTTGTTTGAAAAACTGCACATGGACCTCGCAAAGCTTGCAAACTGAAGCGCGATGGAAAAAGTGTGACGGACAGGCAGACAGATGATGGGAAATTGTTCCCTATAAGCCACCTCTGCTTACAGCAGGTGACACAAAAAGGAATTCTATGGTGGCATATTTCTGCCAGCCACTTATCCACTTAGCTATGTTGAAACTTTTTTGAAAAATTGTCAAATATTCAGTTATTATCTGGCAAGTAGAAAATTTTCAAGTTATCCACTTAGATATCTTAACAGGATTAAATTGTCTGTTAGTGCCCACTACTGCCAAACACATATTCACTTAGGTTAACTGGATATCATGCTTTTTTACGGTTAATTATGTAAAAAAATGCTGGTTATCCACATAATTTAACAGACTAACTTGAAAAAGGGCGAGATATCCAGTTATCTTAAGTGAAATATTGCTGGCAGTAGTGGGCACTAACAGGCAGTTTTGTTCTGTTAAGATACCTAAGAGGATAACACGAAAGTTTTCTACTAACTGAATATGTGACAATTTTTCAAAAATGTTTCGACATAGCTAAGTGGTTAAGTGGCTGGCAGAAATATGCCACCATAGAATTCATTTCTACAAGTTTTTCTTCATTTAATCCATGTTGTAGGAGAAAAATGGGAGAAATAACATATTTTTCATGGTAATTTTAATGACCAGATAGGAATTCCTCAACACTTTAACATGAGTGTTGTATTTGAGTTTACTGCCAATGCCACAGTATTTCAAGTCAAGTTGTGATAACCAGGTAGTGTATAGAAGTTATACCCAGGTAGAACCATTAAACTACTGCAAACCATCTGAAAGTGTTATGGGAGTTGCAAGTAAAATTTTAATATTTGGCAATACAATTTGGTTAATACTTGGCAATATAAGAAGCAAAAATTCATTAATGACAATATAACAGCAAAAATACCTCACTAATTGACAATATAAGCAGCAAGAATACCTCAATAACTGACAATATAAGCAGCAAGAATACCTCAATAACTGACAATATAAGTAGCAAGAATACCTCAATAATTGACAATATAAGCAGCAAGAAACCTCAATAACTGACAATATAAACATCAAGAAACCTCAATAACTGACAATATAAGTAGCAAGAATACCTCAATAATTGACAATATAAGCAGCAAGAAACCTCAATAACTGACAATATAAACATCAAGAAACCTCAATAACTGACAATATAAGCAGCAAGAATACCTCAATAACTGACAATATAAGTAGCAAGAATACCCCAATAACTGACAATATAAGCAGCAAGAATACCTCAATAACTGACAATATAAGTAGCAAGAATACCTCAATAATTGACAATATAAGTAGCAAGAATACCTCAATAATTGACAATATAAGCAGCAAGAATACCTCAATAACTGACAATATAAGCAGCAAGAATACCTCAATAACTGACAATATAAGTAGCAAGAATACCTCAATAACTGACAATATAAGCAGCAAGAATACCTCAATAACTGACAATATAAGTAGCAAGAATACCTCAATAATTGACAATATAAGCAGCAAGAATACCTCAATAACTGACAATATAAACATCAAGAAACCTCAATAACTGACAATATAAGTAGCAAGAATACCTCAATAATTGACAATATAAGTAGCAAGAAAACCTCAATAACTGACAATATAAGCAGCAAGAATACCTCAATAACTGACAATATAAGCAGCAAGAATACCTTAATAACTGACAATATAAGCAGCAAGAATACCTCAATAATTGACAATATAAGCAGCAAGAATACCTCAATAACTGACAATATAAGCAGCAAGAATACCTAAATAACTGACAATATAAGCAGCAAGAATACCTCAATAATTGACAATATAAGCAGCAAGAATACCTCAATAATTGACAATATAAGCAGCATGAATACCTCATAATTGACAATATAAGCAAGAATACCTCAATAATTGACAATATAAGCAGCAAGAATACCTCAATAACTGACAATATAAGCAGCAAGAATACCTCAATAACTGACAATATAAGCAGCAAGAATACCTCAATAATTGACAATATAAGCAGCAAGAATACCTCAATAACTGACAATATAAGTAGCAAGAATACCTCAATAATTGACAATATAAGTAGCAAGAAAACCTCAAAAATTGACAATATAAGCAGCAAGAATACCTCAATAACTGACAATATAAGCAGCAAGAATACCTAAATAACTGACAATATAAGCAGCAAGAATACCTCAATAATTGACAATATAAGCAGCAAGAATACCTCAATAATTGACAATATAAGCAGCAAGAATACCTCAATAATTGACAATATAAGCAGCAAGAATACCTCAATAATTGACAATATAAGCAGCATGAATACCTCATAATTGACAATATAAGCAAGAATACCTCAATAATTGACAATATAAGCAGCAAGAATACCTCAATAACTGACAATATAAGCAGCAAGAATACCTCAATAATTGACAATATAAGCAGCAAGAATACCTCAATAACTGACAATATAAGCAGCAAGAATACCTCAATAATTGACAATATAAGCAGCAAGAATACCTCAATAACTGACAATATAAGCAGCAAGAATACCTCAATAACTGACAATATAAGCAGCAAGAATACCTCAATAACTGACAATATAAGCAGCAAGAATACCTCAATAACTGACAATATAAGCAGCAAGAATACCTCAATAATTGACAATATAAGCAACAAGAATACCTCAATAAGTGACAATATAAGCAGCAAGAATACCTCAATAATGACAATATAAGCAGCAAGAATACCTCAATAATGACAATATAAGCAGCAAGAATACCTCAATAATTGACAATATAAGCAACAAGAATACCTCAATAATTGACAATATAAGTAGCAAGAATACCTCAATAACTGACAATATAAGCAGCAAGAATACCTCAATAATTGACAATATAAGCAGCAAGAATACCTCAATAATTGACAATATAAGTAGCAAGAATACCTCAATAACTGACAATATAAGCAGCAAGAATACCTCAATAACTGACAATATATGTAGCAAGAATACCTCAATAATTGACAATATAAGCAGCAAGAATACCTCATAATTGACAATATAAGCAAGAATACCTCAATAATTGACAATATAAGTAGCAAGAATACCTCAATAATTGACAATATAAGCAGCAAGAATACCTCAATAACTGACAATATAAGCAGCAAGAATACCCTCAATAATTGACAATATAAGCAGCAAGAATACCTCAATAACTGACAATATAAGCAGCAAGAATACCTCAATAATTGACAATATAAGTAGCAAGAATACCTCAATAATTGACAATATAAGCAGCAAGAATACCTCATAATTGACAATACAGTAAAACCTCGCTAAGTGGGCCACCTTTGGGTCTTTTTCAAACTGTCCCACTTAGTGAGGTGGTCCTTTTAGTGAATTTCCACAGTATAGATATGAAATGTATATGTGCACGCACTATACTGTACTTTTTATTAACATTATTTTGTTAAGTTACACTGTTAAATGTAATTTATATGTTAACATAGTATTAAGTTATTATTTTGAAACAGATAAAATAATATAAATGACACTCAACACTTAATTATTATTTATTATTTTATTTCAAAAATGTTCAGGTTATGATTTGCCAATTCCATATTTATCAGCTAAAAAACGTTGAGATTGACCAGAACTCTCTTTAATAAGAGAGACCTTTTCCGCAAGAGAGAGTTCTTTAGCAGGTTTTCTTTGACTACCCATCGTCAATTGATTACAGCGGTATCTAGAGAACAATTTATACAGGAGGCTTGTCTCTCACAAATTTGACATCAATTACTCATTCAATATAAAGCAATAACATCAAAAAACTTACCGTCAATTGATTAAAGAAAAAGCCGAAGAATTTGATCAGTTTTTAAACATCATAAACAAATTGCCTTAATTATCGACTTCTTTACGGTAACCGTAAGTGAATCTACAATGTCGTAATTGAAAGTCATTAAGTGTGTAAACAATAGCAATCTCTTGGCTGTGTTTGCAGACGTGTGAACTGATCAGTGACACTTGTGTAATTGGACCACTATGTGATGTCCCACTTAGCGAGGATTAAAAAAGGCGTGAATTCGTTAATTGGTTCTGAAAAAACTGTCCCGCATACCGGATAGCGAGGTGCCCCGTATTCCAAGGTTGTGGGACATTAGAATAAAGAAGAAAAAAAATGGTTCTGAAAAATAATGTCCCGGGAAGCGAGGTGCCCCGATTTCCGAGGTGGTCCGCTTGCGAGGTTTTACTGTATAAGCAAGAATACCTCAATAATTGACAATATAAGCAGCAAGAATACCTCAATAACTGACAATATATGTAGCAAGAATACCTTAATACATGGCAATATAAGCAGCAAGAATACCTTAATGCCTGGCAATATAACATTGTAAGATAGGAAGTACCTTAATGCCTGGCAATATAAGTTGTAAGAATACCTTAATGCCTGGCAATATAACACTGTAAGATAGGAAGTACCTTAATACTTGGCAATATAAGTTGTAAGATAGGAGGTGCCTTAATACTTGGCAATATAAGCTGTAAGAATACCTTAATGCCTGGCAATATAAGTTGTAAGAATACCTTAATGCCTGACAATATAACACTGTAAGAAAGGAGGTACCTTAATAATTGGCAATATAAGTTGTAAGAATACCTTAATACTTGTCAATATAAGTTTTAACCCTTTCCCTCATAGAGGAAACCATGAAAAGACCTATGCGAACAGCATAAAACCAGATCAGCCTGCGAGTAACTCGCAGGCTGATCAAGTTTTATGCTGTTCGCTGCTCCTCAGTGGTCTGGTAATGAGGATTTTACAATTAAATTTGGTAAGGTTTGAGTTTGGCTTTCTGCAGATCAGGCTTTATGTGGTACCTATTGAGTGCGTCAAAATGAGTCTATATGAGGGAAAGGGTTAAGAATACCTTAATACTTGGCAATATAAGTTGCAAGGATACCTTAATGCCTGGCAATATAACATTGTAAGATGGAGGTACCTTTATACTTGGCAGTGTAATGCGAGTGTCAGGATCCTTATCCAACATCTGCAGGATGAGGTCTCTCAACTCTGAGGAAATCTCTGGACTGAAATATACAATGCAAGTAAACAGCATGAACATTGACAATTCAAATACTTTCTGTAACATTTGTGATGGCATAAATCCAGATCAGTTAGAAAGGCTGATAGGGTTTTATATTGTTTTACTTATCAATGGCGTGCAGTTCCATTATAACACTGTTTTAGGTATCCATCATAACACTTTTTCAGGATGTCCATTAAATTTTTTTAAATATGTCACTGTATTACATAGGATAACATTTCAATTGTATGACTTAAATTAACTGATTATTTGGGGTAAAGGTTGTTGAGCATGACACCAAAAGATAAAGTGAAAACAAAGCATTACATATTTAATTTATTAGCTCAAACATCATTACAATGTTTCTTACCATTTAGAGGCACAACATAAAACTTCCAAATAAAGAATTAAAAAGAAGCTGTGTTGTTCTTGGATTCTAAATATAGCATTATAAAGAGCTGTGTTGTTCTTGGATTCTAAATATAGCATTATAAAGAAGCTGTGTTGTTCTTGGATTCTAAATATACATTATAAAGGAGCTGTGCTATACATAGATGCCAAATACAGCATTATTATGGAGCTGTGATGTATATTTTGGCTTTAACATCCCACTGACAGTATTTCAGTCATTTAGAGACTGTCTACTCCAGACAGATAAAGCGCCTCTACACTGTGATATCAGACAAGTGGCATGATATCAAACTCAATCACATTATCCTGACACCGAGCCAACCAGTCCTGAATACTACCCTTATATTCTTAGCATCAAGCAAGGATGCCATCCCTACCATTTCTTATGATTATTGTTTGTTGCAGCCGCAGATTGAACTCACAACTACCTGATTTCGAGGCAGATCCTCTAACAACACTGGGACTGGCTTAACTGCTATTCTTTTAAACCCAAACAAGTCTATTTCTGTCCACATACACAAATCTATCATCCATTAATGTCAGAGTGTCGACAAACTGATAAAGACCATCCGCAGAATGTGTCTAACATAGCATTAAATGATACAAGACACGACAATGCATTTATACTTCAGCCCATTTCTTTTCCTGACATGAAATGCTGGCATGTAATTCCAATCAACACAGATTTATGATGGACTGGCATGCAAACAATGTCAAGAAAAAAAGCATGTCTGTTAAGAGTCTCAAATAATCCTAACCTTGAAAATTTCCTTCACCATGTGTCATGGGATAACTAGGATTGGCAAGAAGATCTCGGAAAGACGACATTTTATTATGCCTGAAATTATTTTCTTGAGTGATTTCTCTCATTAAAGCCTAAAAAGGTTAAAGGATTCTAAAAATATTGTCATTGTTTTTAGCATGTTGCGTTAATTTAGTTCCAAATGCTTGAATTACAATAAAACTGTGTCAATCCATCTTCATGCTGAACAAGACATTTGTACTGATTCCATGCTAACATTTACACAATATGACTTGCATTCTTTTCAGCCTAGTTTATCTTTATTAATGCTGTAGACATGCAATTTACCTTATTTTAGAATATCAAATGCCAAGAAAAATTACATGCACTAAGAATTTTCATTTACAGAAATACTACAAAGTACCTACATGCTGTTATTAAAAAAATCAATTGGATAATGGTGTAGGTTTTTTTTTTTACTTTAATACATAATTTTACTCCAAGAATTGCAGGGAGATTGATAATTACAATGAAGAACATATACTTGAAATACAAAGAGGCAGGTAATGATAGGGGTTTACTTCCAGATTTGCAGTATTTTAGCAATTCTAAGAATTTGACATTATTAGATGCATATCTAAGGTAAATCAATTCCTATATATTAAATACTTATTTGAACGACTTTGTTATGTTTGGATTAGGGACTGAACCCTAGTCATCAATACTGTCATTATTTCTGATTAACTGTCTGGGTTTGACATCCCATCAACAGTAGTTTAGTCATTTGGGGTTATCTGCAAACATGAGACATACTCACTTTTATATCTAGCCTACTGTCATAACCACACACATTGTCCTACTAACCAGTTCTGAAATTACCCATATGAGCTATTAGTCAAGCACTAGAAAGATTCAACTTAGTGTAAACCCTGTTGGGAGCATGGAAGTTTTCAGGGCCTTCCCAGACACAAAGTACTGGTCCAACCCAGGAACCTTGGATGATAATTAGTATATTTTCTTGTTTCAAACTTATTAAGTTTGAACTTACTAGACTACTATTATTTTCGGTATATTGTAGCTGGGGATAGAACCCACAACCTCCATGTCACAGGGCCACAACCTGTACACTGGAATGAACTATAAGAAACAAGTGTCAAGGAGGCTGAGGGATTTGTAAAGATGGGGCTCTTACTTTTCTGGAAATATCACAAGGTCCTTCAATATCTTCTTGTGTAAACTCAGTGGCAAGTCATCCTCAAATGGGCACTGAAAACAAAAGATACATCACAGGTGTTGGTGTTGGACTGGATCAAGTTTCCTGTCACGATGACAGTATTTCTTTTTACAGTATTTCTGTCATATAGCAACATTCAGCTATTCAAAAATTAATTATAACTTTAAACTAGGTCTCTACTTAAAATCATCAATTTTCAAGGTGAACTAATTTTCAGATATATTTAGGATGTTTTATCCACAAATACAGAAGATGTACATTTAATAGACTTTACATTTTTTTTTTTTAGATTTTGACTGCATTATATAGCCAAGAAATTGAATCCATAGGAGACTCAAAAAAATATTAGTGTAAATGGTTTTACGGAAATAAACTGAACTAGAACTGTCGCCTAAGGGCTTACTAATACCCCCCCGCAAGTGTTTTTGTCAAACATGGCTTTGGAGCATGAAATCAGAATTCTTGTATGCAACACTCCATCTTAATACGTATATAGAGGACATATGTGCCAACTACATGGAAATCTAGTGATCCTTTGTAACACATACCTATGGATATACCTATGTCTATGGATAAATATCATTAAGATTCACTGAAATCTATCAATGGAAGAAAATTGTAAAACAAATACCATCAAAGGGACATATCTTTAAAACAGGGGGGAGGGGGGGGGGGGGGTAACCCAATGTTATATAGAAAAAGCGCTACTACAATGTCTAAGGTTGAATGACAGCAAGTTTCATTGAAATCCCTCCAGTAGTTTAGGAGGAGTAGTCTGCAGAAAATTGTAAAGCAAAAATCATCAAAGGGGCATAACTATAAAAAAGGGAGGTAATCCAATGGGAGGAGTAGTCTGCAGAAAATTGTAAAGAAAAAATCATCAAAGGGGCATAACTATAATAAAGGGAGGTAATCCAATGTTATATAACTAACACATGCTTCTACAATGTCTAAGGATGAATGGCAGCAAGTTTCATCAAAATCCTTCCAGTAGTTTAGGCGAAGTAGTCCGCAGAAGTTTGTAATGCAAAAATCATCAAAGGGGCATAACTTGGAAAATAGGGGAGGTAACCAAATGATATATAGATAACGCGCTTATACAATGTCTAAGGATCACTGCCAGCAAGTTTCATCAAAATCCTTCCAGTAGTTTAGAAGGAGTAGTCCGCAGAAGTTTGTAATGCAAAAATCATCAAAGGGGCATAACTTGGTAAATAGGGGAGGTAACCAAATGATATATAGATAACGCGCTTATACAATGTCTAAGGATCACTGCCAGCAAGTTTCATCAAAATCCTTCCAGTAGTTTAGAAGGAGTAGTCCGCAGAAGTTTGTAATGCAAAAATCATCAAAGGGGCATAACTTGGTAAATAGGGGAGGTAACTCAATGCTATATAGATGTCTAAGGATCATTGCCAGTAAGTTTCATCAAAATCCTTCCAGTAGTTTAGAAGGAGTAGTCCGCAGAAGTTTGTAATGCAAAAATCATCAAAGGGGCATAACTTGGTAAATAGGGGAGGTAACTCAATGATATATAGATAACGCGCTTATACAATGTCTAAGGATCATTGACAGCAAGTTTCATCAAAATCCTTCCAGTAGTTTAGAAGGAGTAGTCCGCAGAAGTTTGTAATGCAAAAATCATCAAAGGGGCATAAATTGGTAAATAGGGGAGGTAACCAAATGTATATAGATAACGCGCTTACAATGTCTAAGGATCATTGCAGCAAGTTCATAAAATCCTTCCAGTAGTTTAGGGAGTAGTCCGCAGAAGTTTGTAATGCAAAAATCATCAAAGGGGCATAACTTGGTAAATAGGGGAGGTAACTCAATGCTATATAGATAACGCGCTAATACAATGTCTAAGGATCATTGCCAGCAAGTTTCATCAAAATCCTTCCAGAAGTTTAGGAGGAGTAGTCCGCAGAATTTTGTGTCTACAGACGGACGGACAGACGGACGGACGGACGGACAACCTGATTCCAGTATACCCCCCCCTAACTTCGTTGCGGGGGGGTATAATTAATATTCTGACAAAGGATACAATGGAGGCACCATAGTGGTATATTGTTAGTGTATAGGTAAGCGACACCACTAAGTTACTTACCCTCCCAAAGATGAAGCAGTAGAGGGTGACTCCCATGGCCCAGATATCAAGGGCTTTCCCACTGAAATTCTCCTTCTCTTCTGAAATCATAAGGACATGTCAAAATTATAAATCAAATGTGTCTACAAGTCCCATGTGTTTCATATTACAAAATCCCATGTGCCTAAATATAAGCCAATGTCTCTAAATTATAAACCCCATGTGTACAAATCATAAATCACATGTACCTAAATCAAATCATAAATGCCATGTGCCTTAATATAATGTCCATGTGTCTAAATGATAAATATCATGTGTCCAAATCATAAATCACATGTGCCTAAATCAAATACTTCATGTGTCTAAATAATAAATCCCATGTAACTTCTAAATCCCATCAAACCTTTGATGCATTAGAGGAAAACCAGTGTGTCAGTTAGTGCAGACAGTTATCTGATCTGATTTTTTCTGGAAATATGATGGGCAAGAGGCAAATTGTGGTGAAAGCCACACCTGATAACCTGTCAGGCAATAACAAATGATAGATTTTGATTTTCTGCTCCTTTCCTGGTATAGTTCATCAACACAAAAACGCAATGCAAATTAAACAAGAGGAGCATCTTCGGTACATCCTCATTATGAAAAGATTCCATTTCATGATCATCAAAATGTCAACTCAATTATAAAAAAACACACATTTAGACTCCATGAATTTTCTTCTTGTGGGATTTCATTAAGTAACTTAAATGAATATTTAGTTGGCTGAAATGATCAAATTATGAATTTCACTTTACCAGCAATTGAATCTAAATCCAACTTCATTAGCAATATGGTTTGGAAGGCTACCAAATATCTCTGCACAAGTACTTGCACCATTAAAGTGTAGTGTACTTGCACAAGTACTTGCACCTTTAAAGTACAGTGTACTTCCATTAAAACACGATTTGGGGTAAAAGTCTAGAAATCACATTTTATCATATGACATTATGCTCAAACAGCTGTTTCCGGTTTTGTATACCCATCACATATTTCTTATATTTAACACGATACACATAACATTTAGGCCTAATTACATCACTCTGCATAACGCTTGTGTATTCTATATAATTATATGCATAATGTGTTGAACTCGAACAACTGGATTAAATGTGTTTGATTCAACTTTATTCATATGGTGCTGAAAATGTATGAGCAATATCCACATTAAATTGTAATAATCATTTATTATTTGAAACTTTTTCTTGGTGTTAGATTAAACTAGAGCTATCACTGAAGGTGATTAATACCCCCGCAAAATACTTTAATGCAGGAGAAGCCAGACTTCAGGCAGAGCATAGATAAGAACCTGTATACATAGTATATTGGTTGTGATATTAATAAGTAAAGTTTTTATTTAAAGTTGATAGAGAGTCAATAATGGTTGTTTGTCACAGTAGTTTAAAAATATAAGGTTACAGTTCTTGGACACTGCACTTCTCCTAGTCGCCATCTGTTTACATTTTAAGTTTCAAGTATATACCATGTATAATATTCGAGTTATGTTCAGGACAAGAAAAACAAGGAAAAGTAACAAAGGGAAATAACTCTGTAATTACTCTAGATAGAGTTATGGTTCTTGTGCACTGCACTTCCTCATAGTGTGGTTGACCATTGTATGAAATTGTTTTGAAATCCAACCAGTAGTTTACAAGTTATACTCTGGACAAGGAAAAGTAACTAAGGGCAATAACTCTGTAATTCCTATAGATAGAGTTATGGTTCTTGTGCACTGCACTTCCTCATATTGTGGTTGACCATTGTATGAAATTGTTTTGAAATCCAACCAGTAGTTTACAAGTTATACTCTGGACAAGGAAAAGTAACAAAGGGCAATAACTCTGTAATTCCTATAGATAGAGTTATGGTTCTTGTGCACTGCACTTCCTCTCATTGTGCTTGACCATTGTATGAAATTGTTTTGAAATCCAACCAGTAGTTTACAAGTTATACTCTGGACAAGGAAAAGTAACAAAGGGCAATAACTCTGTAATTCCTATAGATAGAGTTATGGTTCTTGTGCACTGCACTTCCTCTCATTGTGCTTGACCATTGTATGAAATTGTTTTGAAATCCAACAGTATTACAAGTTATACTCCGGACAAGGAAAAAATACAAAGGGCAATAACTCTGTAATTACTCTAGATAGAGTTATGGTTCTTGTGCACTGCACTTCCTCTCATTGTGCTTGACCATTGTATGAAATTGTTTTGAAATCCAACCAGTAGTTTACAAGTTATACTCCGGACAAGGAAAAAAACAAAGGGCAATAACTCTAATAAGTCAAGATGGAGTTATGGTTCTTGTGCACTGCACTTCCTCTCCATGTGCTTGATCATTGCATGAAGTTGTATTGAATTCCAACTTGTGGTTTTCAAGTTATGCTCCGGACAAGGAAAATGCAACGGACCGCTGGACCGACCGACCGACCACCGGGTGACTCCTATATACCCCCCCAAACTTTGTTTCGGGGGTATAAAAAGTAATTCATTCACAGTCCGTTCATTCATGTTTTTGTTTGTTTGTGATGTGAGAGTTTGACGTGACATGACGGGAAGGGACATAACCAGTGTGATTCCTAAATGTATAGTCCCCATGTCTGTAAAGCAAAGGTATCATTACATGATAATGAACCTAAATGCAGGGTTTTCCTTAAGAATCAGAGTAGAAGGCTAATTCTAATTTGTAGGAGGCATGGGGGTCCTACATTTTTTTTATTTTTTTTTTGTCCTTTTTCTGTTTTTTTATCTGTTGAATTACTCCCTTTTTTTTACAATTTGGCAAATTTGATTCAGTCAAGAAAGGATTTGAGCCAGCCAAGAAAGAATTTGAGCCAGCCAAATCTGCTGCAAGCTGCCTTTTAAGGAAAACCTTGTAAATGTGGCTCAACAAACTAGACCTGGCTCTGAAGGTGGTGAATATCCCTAATATACTGCTTTAACCCAACAATAAGAAAAGATATCAAACTTTTTGTGAAATGGCCACAGGGCATGACAGGATGGGACACTTCTCATTCTTTGGTACTGTGTCCATTTACATGCTGAGTTTAATTTTACATGTTTATTAGAATTACTACACAGGGTATTGACATCTATTTGGGGCTTTTATGCAATTTCTTTTTGAAAAGCAGTAGTTCTGAAGTTCAAAATAAGCTTAAATCAAATATTCTATTAAATGAAATTCAGGTATGTTTGAACATCATTTTGAAATCTGGCCAGCAGTTATGACGGAGATGATTTTGAAAGATTCCACATATTTTTCTTTCCATTGCCATCGAAACCAGAGTTCTACATGCATCAAGTTTATTTTAGCAACTCTTGTGAAGTTTTACCCAAAGATAATCTCTGCCAAATTTAATCAAAGTCTGACCAGTGGTTTCCGAGAAGATGTCTGTTAAAGTTTTCACTAAAGACATTTAAGGCAAATTAGCCTCGCCCTTGGCAGCCATGTTTTTTTAAAGATCAAAATAATTTTAGCAATCTTGGTACCAAGGAACATCTACACTTAAACATTTTGAAATCTGGCCAGTAGCTTTGAAGGAGATGATTTTTAAGTTTTCATAATTTTTGTTTCCTTGCCATGGCTACCAGAGTTCTACATGGATCAAGTTTATTTTAGCAACTTTTGTGGAGGTTCACCAAAGGATCATCACTGCCAAGTCTCATCACTGCCAAGTCTAATCAAATTCCTCAGTTTCAGAAGAGATGTCACATTGTGCTCAGGTGAGCTAAAAAAATATCTTGGGTATTTGCTTTTATGCATGTTCTACTGGTTTGCTTGGGTTTACTGTTTCAATCATTTGTGGACTATAGTTTACATGAGATATCATTCTGCCACAATGCAGTATCACAACGTTAACATGCGACATGCTATCACTCCCAGTCATATTATCCCGACACCGGGTCAACCAGTCCTGGAATTACCCTTATAATGCTGAGTGCAAAGCACAAGAGAGCTATACCAGAATTATTTTTAAAGACTTTGGTATTTCAAAACAAGGGAATGAACCCATGACCTTACAGTTACAGGGTGGACACTCTAACCACTAGACACCTCTAGCCATGGAGACCAGTCAGACTTGCTCTACTAACATAATATGATACAATGGCATGTTAAGCAATCAAACTGTACTGTACTGATCTCATAACCTTTGAAAGAGAAGGAAAAACCTTTTCAATAAAATATCATTTTTAACTGGTTCCCTGTACACACCTTTAAGAGCCTCTGGAGCCATAAAGGCTGGGGTCCCAGCTGTGCTGGTGAGAAACACATCATTACCGGTAAATTCATTGCTGACGCCAAAGTCTGCAATCTGCAACAACCAATCAAATCATGTGTAAACAACAATAACTCACCTCCTTTAGGGACCCTTTAATGGCTGTAATTATTTAGTGTTTGCGAAATAATTAGGAGACACTGTTAAACTCTAGCTGCAACAAAAGCATACACACTTGTTTATTTTCACAATCTCCTGGAAGAGCCTAAGACTAATTGGAACTCTAGCTCTTTCACAGTTGGTTCAGCAAAACTGTCTCTGAAATTATAATGATTGCTTTATTTTATACATCCTGTTGACAAGGTCACCTGACTGTTTCCCCTTTAAAACTAATCACTTCCTACAGTAGACACGTAGACAAATCTCGTTAGGATCCTGTCAATGTCAAAATAAAGAGAAAAAAATATGCAGAGACGGAGAAGGGAAATTGCATTGACTTGATTTATTCAACAACAGGGCTTATTTTCATGCGGAAGTATGCCAGCTGTAGAAGTTATAGCCAACAAACAAAAGTATTCATAACAAGTGGGCCCTAGATCGCTCACCAGAGTATATGATCTTATTTCAAACAATTCAAGAAGTTTCTTTAAGGAATAATTCATTAGGTGAACATTTGTGCCAAATGAAATCAAATTCTGACTATTGGTTTCACAGGAGAAAAATTTTGAAATTTCCTATATAGAGTATATACGGAAATTAGCCCCCCTCTCGGGCCTCATTTTTCAAGGAATCAACTTAATTTTAGCAATTATGGTAAAAATTCATGCGATGAACATTTGTGCAAAATGAAATCAAATTCTGACTACATGTATTGGCTTCACAGAAGAAGAACTTTGAAATTTTCTTTATAGAGTATATAAGGAAATTAGGCTCCCCCCTAGGGGCCTCATTTTTCAAGGAATCAACTTTACTTTCGCAACTATGGTAGACAATTATAAGGTGAACATTTGTGCCAAAAGAAATAAAATTCTTAAAAATTAAATTGGCCCCCTAGGGGCCTCATTTTTCAAGGGATCAACTTTATTTTAGCAATCATGGTAAACATTTATGAGGTGACCATTTGTGCCAAAATAAATTAAATTCTGACCAATGGTTTCAGAGGAGTTGACTTTTTAAGTTTTCATTTTTTTTCTTCTTTCCATTGCCATTGCAACAAGAGTTCTACATGGATCAATTTTATTTTAGCAACTTTTGTGAAGGTTCACCGAATGATCATCACTGCCAAATCTAATCAAATTCTGTTCAGCAGTTTCAGAGGATATGTTGTTTCAAGCAAATTGTTGACGACGCATGACGGACAACGCATGATGACGGATGATGGACCAGGGTGATCCTATTAGCTCACCTTGAGCATGTTGTACTCTGGTGAGCTAAAAAGTAAAAGAACAAAATACTATAATTCACTTTTTATTTTCAAGCTGATCTGGTTTTATACTGACAAGAGGATCGCATGGGTTGCAGAGACAGTTAAGTGGTTAATGGCATTGGCATTTCCCCAATAAAGCAAAGGTTCTCTCCTAGACTGGCCCACAGGTATATGACACTCACTAAAGTATTTGTTAGGCTATTAATATATACAGAGTATAATCTGTGTCAAGTACCTGTGGACTGGCCTAATGCTATATATGTGAAAGAGTATTTCCATGGTACTCTGAGTTCCTCCCATATTAAGGACGTGAGCCCAATTATTAGAGCCCAAAAGATGTTATCTTTCTTTGCTGCACAAACTATGTAGAATCTGAGCTACAATATTATATGAGCAAACAGAGGAGACCCTGACTAAACCTTCTTCACAAAACTGTCTGATCTGGGTCTGCTCTGTTTGCCAAGGCAAGAAAACTCATCTACATGACGTAAAGGGTTAAGGAAGACAGTTACCTTGATATGGTCATCATCCCCAAGTAGGAGGTTGGAGGGTTTGATGTCTCGATGTATTATTTTCTGGTAATGCACTGCAAAACAAAATGGACATTTTTTAATTTTGGTTATACACTAAAATCTAGAACTGAGTCCACTGGACAAAGATGCCCGAACCTTTGAACTGTTTCACACAGTCAGGGGCAATTAATCTGCCTACAGTACAAGAATCCAAAGCATACACCTAGTGTGTTGGATAAACTAATTTCAGAAAGCCTATGCTTGACTCATGATATTACATTTTGTCCATCATGGATTACTTAGTTTTTGCCATTATTGTCTTTAATACAGCCAATATATTGCCAGCTCTATCTAATGAATATTTGAATCAATAGGTGTGTGTATAATAGGTGAGTGTAAAATACAAATCTTGAAATCAATAAAAATGTTGATTTTTTTCATGGATGAGAAATAGAAAGAGTTGAAAAAAAATGTAATGGGCACACAGTGATGGATTTTTCATGACCAAGTGAGATAAAGGTATAAAGTTACATCAATGTAGAATAAACACTTCTGGAGTTACGTGTGCAACAAAATATCCAAAGGAAGGACATATAGATATCTCTTACAACACAAACTATCAGCCTTCCTTTTCTCTATGAATGTCCCATATAAAAAGAGAGATGAAAATGGAATTGGGTGAGAGAAAAGAGGAAGAAAGAGAGGGGCTAATAACTTACAGTACTCAATGCCAAGGATGATATCGCGGAAGTAGCGCCAGGCTGTCTCCTCTGAGAGCGTCTTGTCTGTAGGGACCTCCATTACTTCTCTATAATAAAGACAAGTCCTAGGGTAATGACAAGGCAACATCACTTATCATTCCTAGATCACAATATGTTTTCATCACAGCTAAGGACCTGTTTCAAATATATTGATTCCCCCCATCAAATTATTTCACCTCTTTACCTTTCACGAATATAGAGAGCACATTCTTGGTAAGTAAAGGTGTATTAATAAATCCTTTCACTCATCTGTGAATTCAAATATTCAAAACCCATCAAACCCTCTAAAATAACATCAACATAAAATCTTTGAAAGCAAGAACTCCAATTTTTTATATTAAGCTATAGTTCACAAAAAAGTTGGCACTTTGTATCCCAATGGTTAAATATTCATTCTGCAGACATTTTGTTTATTTCCATGATTGAAACCCTCATGTTGCTGGCAAGATCTAGAAACACTTTACACTGCCGGTAATTTAGCATCCATTAAAAATGTTTTCTATTAATGAAAATGCAAATCTTAATTACATTTTGTCCCAACAAATTAAACTTCATTAGTTTTAATTCCAGTGCAAATTGAACAAATGCATTCAGAAAATTGTAAAGTTAAAGTTGCTAGAGAAGTAATTCTGCTCAGACTTTAACTGTGATTAGTTTTTCCCTTACCACAAGAACTCATAATTAAGGGTGAGACCAATGCAACCAGTTTTGATTCAATGCCACCTGTCAAATTCAATGCAATTAGTCTGATGTGACTGGACTAAATTTGATGCAACCAGACTAAATCAAACTGCGACCAGTCTAAACCAAATGTGACCAGACTAAGTCCAATGCAACCAGTCCAAATCCAATGTGACCAGACTAAATCCAATGCAACCAGTCTAAATCCAATGTGACCAGACTTAATCTAATGCAACCAGTCCAAATCTAATGCAACCAGTCTAAATGCAATGTGGCCAGTCTAAATCTAATGCAACCAGTTTAAATCCAGGTCAGCTTAAGAGTAACTTGCATACTGCTCAGGATTCAGATTTTTATTTTTAACTTCAGTCATATAGTGATAACCAGCTTGTTACAGGTGCAGGAAGACCCTGAGTGCTCAGAGGCATTTAGAAACATGGAATTACCACAAGCCAGCTAGAAGACTGACTGTATATATGAGAGTCAAAAACCTACAGAGGTGAGGGGTTGAATCAGAGACCCTCACCATTAGGCCACTGTGGCCTTCTTACTAATCAGTACAGCAAGGCACTGATATAAAATGGTAAAACTGACCAATTTGGTCCAGTCAGACATTGCTTTCAATCTGATCTTGCTTTTCTTTGATATTACATAGTGGATATGACATACCCATTTGATAAAAGTTCCAAACATGGTCACATGGCTGACCTTGAAAACTGTGATTAAGTTCAAGGTCACAGGTATTAATTACAAGAATATTCTGAAATGACATATTGCTTTTATTTCTAAAATGATACTAGCAATATATAAAAACCCACCCCTTCAAGCAATCAGAACTAAAACTGAAGGTGAATAATACCCCTGCAGACTGTTTTAACATAGAAGAAATGCTTGAACTCCAATAAAGTCCTTCACACAGTTATCTGCTCTTGTCTGCTGATTGGTCATAACAAAATATATCATTCAGTATGAAGGTGCATACCAAACTTCATGTGAGTGTAACAGGATGTGACATGACAAGCATGATTCCTATATAGCCTCTACTTCTATATGAGCAGTGGACGTGTAAACATCTCAAAGATCTAATCAAAATCTTCCTGCCCATTTTCAAAATACATATGAAAGTTACTCACCCTTTTTCCACAAGTTCAAAGGCTGAAATAAAAAAAAATATATTGGGAAATCAATACTCTGTGAAGTCAAAGAAAATCCTATAATAAGGCATGGTTTAAAAGAATTATTAAGTTAACAAGTAACTGGTGTTGTATGCAACACATAAAGTCCCCTACCGGCTCCACCTTGACTCAATATGGTAATCAATCCCATTTTTTGCCATATTTTCACTATTTCCTTACCATAGCAACCACAATTTTCCTAGCAACCACAATTTTAGTCGAAGAACAAAATAAAATGACGTCATAATCTACACATTGCCATCTAGTCATATACCAAGTTTCATCAAGTTAGCTTGCTTAGTTATCGCGGAATCCCATTTTTTGCCATATTTTCACTATTTCCATTACCATAGCAACCACAATTTTAGTCGAAGAACAAAAATAAAATGACGTGCATAATCTACACATTGCCATCTAGTCATAAACCAAGTTTCATCAAGTGAGCTTGCTTAGTTATTAAGTTATCGCGGGATCCAGATTTGAGCGGACAGACGGACGGATGCACAGACAGACGGAGGGCAAACCTATAGTTCCCTCCGGTGTGAACACCGGTAGGGGACTAAAAACAAGAAGATTGAAGCTCATAATGTCAATACATGATTTCAGGATACATTTGTATTTTTGCTTCACAAAGCAATGCAAGATGAAAGAAAATTATTTGGTGATTTTGATTTTTCTTAGGCCAACTAAGGGTATATTTTTTAATAATATATTCTAGAAATTTAAAGTTCTGTAAAACATCTTTGAAGAACCTCAGCAATATAAGAGAGATGCAATATTTATAGTTTTTATGTGTCTAGAGAAAAACACACACACACACACACATATATATATTTTTGTTTTCCCAAACAGGTATGTCTGCAATGAATACATAACAAAACAAAAACACAAAAAGAAATATTTTCATAGGAAATATTTTATTTTAGCACTTTACTACAGATATTATTTAATACTGGGAAAAAAAAAATGCTAATTAAAGATATTGCAATTTAACTTAATATTAGTAGCTGTTTTCAGGAGAAAAAGAAAATTTATGTCAGTAGTAAGTAAAAAAACAACAAAAAACGAGAAGATATTTATTTCATTTCTTTTTTTAAATTAGAGGCGGAATATTTTTCTGAGGTGCTAGACAGGATAGCACCTCCTTCGGACTGTCACAAGTAATACCGGAACAGGGTGATTATTAAAGTCCCGCAGCTAACACAATGAGAAATATTAGTGAGTTAAGGCTGCACGGAATGCGAAATAACACATTTTATTTGCTATTTACAATGCTGCCTCTCAGACTACAGGCTTATAATATAATTACAAATATTCACGCATTGCTTTTCGACTAAAATGTCGACAAGAAAACATTTCTAAGCTTGTTTTCTATTGTTTAAGACTTGAGCTTATTTGTAGGTCCCTTTGGAGGTTGCAGGAAAAACAATAGATACAACAAACAGTTACATCACTGACTTTGGAACCACTCCATTATGCAGTGAACAAATTTTATTGACACATGCCTCAATGTTTAAGTTATTAAAACATTATCAAAAAAACAAAAAACTGTTTGATCTCCATTTCTTTCTTTGTATCTTATACATTTATGTATAAGAAAAGAGCTGTCCAAAGACAGCTCACTCCAATTTGTAGTGTTAACATAAAAACATTTGACATAAGGTATTGAGCCAGAACACATGTGGGAAGTTTCAATCCCCTTGCTTTTGTACTTAATGATATAAGAACTGCAAGGAAAACATTAACAGTAAATATCCTAAGCTTCAAGAGAATAGGACATTTCTTTTTAAAGTGGACAGCAAGTTGAAAAGGGGCATAACTTTGTAAAAATGAATTTATGTATTACTTGCTCTTTTGAAATCTTTTCCAATTTTGAAAGTGATCAAGTATTCTTATCTTGAAATTAATATGTTTGACATTGTTGAGAAATTGACCTAACAAAAAACTTAATCTACAAAGAAAATTCAAAGTTGAAAAAGGGTCATTTTACTTCCTTTTGAAATAGGTATAATTTCTGACAGTGAATTTTTTTTTAAAGAACCCAGAAAAAAAGACAAAAAAGGGCTACCACTGTGCCAAAATGATTTTAAGGGTCACTTGCTCTAGTTAATGTCGGTAACTGTTCCTTTTTCGATAGTAAACAAGTTTCCCAAGCTTGATGTAAATATATTTAACAGTTTCTGATAAACTGACCTTATTTTATTAAAGTCAGTTACCATGGATAAATAATCGTAGTGTAAAAAAACAAACAAACAAAAACAGTCTGACCTTATTTTATTAAAGTCAGTTACCATGGATAAATAATCATAGTGTAAAAAAACAAACAAACAAAAACAGTGTGACCTGTGTGTGTTATATCATTTTTGTATTCAGCATTTTTTTTTCATAACATGTGAAAATCAGAAAATTCTATTGAAAAAAAGGAACTGTAGGAGGAGTAATCATGGTTTGTTATTAGGTTTAACGTCCCACCAACAGTATTTCAGTCATTTGGAGACAATGTCTACTTGCGACAGATATTGCTGATTGGTATCAAGCCATAGACATGTGGCATGATACCACAACCAGTTACATTATCCTGACACCGGGCCAACCAATCTTGGAACTAATCTTGTATGATGAGCGCTAAGCAAGGGAGCTAGTACAAGAGGACTGATCAATTAGTCAACTAACCTAAATGGCACAAACATTAAAGTACCATGATATTAAATGAGACTTGGTCAATTTGATATCAATATGGAAATATTACAAAAATGTTTCAAGAAAAAAAATCTCTACAATTATGACAATAAAAATGTCTGTAAGTCATTAGTACCTGGCTAAGAAGCTATTATCAAAGACTTATTCATTTTTTCTTGTTTAATGAGAAATTAGATAGTACATTAAATTCGAGGAGCGAGAGCAAAACCAGGCTAAGTGCATATAAATATATAAACAGTTAGCCTAGTTTCGCTCTCATCCCTGGATTTGAAGAATTCATGACAAAGATGACAATGGCTTTAATATGATTTGAAGTGTAAGATTTTATTTCAATGGTTTGATGTTATACAGAAAGAAAAAATCAATACATTAAGTTTGTATAACATCTGGGGAGTCAATTGGAAATGACAAACATCTTTAAATGTCACAGAGGTTTGTTTGATTCTTAGGATCAAGTTGCATAAGTTATGTTTCAATGTTAGTATCATATTTGTTTAGGAATGGAATTACTTGTAATCAATATTGCAGTTTGTACTGTGACTCATACATCAGGGTGTTGAAAACGGACAATATGAGAAAACATGATTGACTGTCAGACAGAAACAGTGCATTCTGGGTATAGAGGTAAATCTCCTACACTTGAAGATCAAATATATCTTCTATCAAATTTTAACATATTTTTCCTATGGTGTGTGAAATTTATCTTTTTTATCATAGAAATTATGCACTGCAAAATCTTTTTTTTTTTCTTATCAACCATGACTGTGGACATGAAGGTTGTGGGTTTGAAACCTGTTGAGAAGAAAATCTTCATGGACTTGCAAGGTGCAAAGTACTGATCCAATCCAGGAACCCTCCAGAAGGGTTGTATAAATTATATGATTTTGTTTTCCAATCAACATAAAAAGATGTTTTAATATGTGTAAGTTATGTTGGACCAACTTACCCATGTAGAGATTTCCATTGTCCTTCTTTGGATCGTCCAGGACCTCAACAAGGCGTACGATGTTAGGATGGTCCAACTTCTTCAGGATGGCTATCTCCCTGTACACCCTCTCCAGGGGATGGGTTGGGGGGCGTACAGGGGTCTTCCCTTCCCGCGGGGGTGGGGCCCGCTCTTACAGAAAAAGAATAATGCATTGTGGGAACATGCTAAAATCACTTTAATATCCTTTTCTAATACCACTGGCAAACCTGCTTTAAGAGACCATTCAAGGTAGCAAGATGAACCAGCTGTTGGCAAAGGCGTCATATTTGACTGTCTTCTCAAATAAAGCTTGCTGCTTTTGTTCAGGTGGTCATTAACACCTCCTTTAACCCTTTCCCTCATATATACTCATTTTGACGCACTCAATAGGTACCTCATAAAGCCTGATCTGCAGAAAACCACAGTTAAACCTTACCAAATTTAATTATAAAATCCTCATTTCCAGACCACTGAGGAGCAGCGAACAGCATAAAACCTGACCTGGTTTTATGCTGTTTGCATAGGTCTTTTCATGGTTTCCTCTATGGGGGAAAGGGTTAATACAAGTTCACTGAAACCTGTGTTAACTGTCACCATGGCTTAGAAGACAACTTAATTTAAGCAGCCAGCTACCAGACAGTCAGAGAATGATATTGATTAGAAATATTACTGGGCTGATCAGTCACATTTTTTGACCTGTTGCTGAAGACAAGCCAGACTGGATGTTGTGTCACACAACTTTATTTCTGTGGAGGCAAACCTGATTAAGAATATACCTTAGCCTTTTAATCTTATATAGACTCATTTTGAGGTCTTGGCAAACTTAGCAGGCCCAGATCCTTCTAGAAGCTGTGCAATCAGTCCTCTGTTTGCTCATACAATATTGAAGCTTAGATTCTACACAGTCTGCATAGTAAAGTAAAATCCACTGTTTCATAAACCATTTAATAATATTCATTAGGTCATAAATATGAACATGAATATTCATGAGGTAAAGGATTAACAAGTTCAATGTCAAACTGAGCATAGAGTCACAATTCATTCAATGAATTCAGTTCTGAATAAAATTGTGCCATACTTTCCTTTTAACAAAAAACAACACTTATAGGCATATCTTTTTTTTAATTGATTTTGCAATTAAAGTTAATTTGTGGCTAGATGAGGGAAGCAATTATAATTAATTTTGTAATTTCTAGCTAATATACCACAGAATATCTTAATAATTGAAGAGAAATCAATGCCTGTTTACTCACTGAAAAATCCAGCCTTTTTCTTCAATCTTCTTTTAGATAAAATTTTCATTGCCTGAAATATAAAAATCAATATACATAAACAGAGCATATACCAATTATCATACAGATTTTGTACCATACCATGTAACTGTATGACAAGAAATTGTAAAAAATATTAAGTCTGATCATGAAGGGCCATAATGGTGTTAAGCATTAGAAGGTATAAAGAGCCATAAAATACTGGACAATGCACTGTATGTATATATGTATATATATATATATATATATATATATATACGAGATGTGTGCACTATTTTGTTAGTGGAGTATAAATGAACTTGCATGATTTCTGTGATGTATCCAAGGCTTGCAGCTTTATGCTTTTATAGAGACTTTGTGTACCATTCATGTTGTACTGGTATGCACGTAATACTCATTACGTATGGGTCCTCCATTATAACACTGTTACTGAGACTGCATTGTCATTGATATGACAACATACACACATTGTGGGGAACAACAATGTTATGTACCAAGCTGTACTGGAATTTTACATTATATAAGAGCACTTGGCACTGGATCTACACAGAACAAGGTTGTCCAAGGCTTCCTTTACATGGACTGTCAATTATCTTGAATTGTTGTTTAATTTGTTTTTTCAATAATTATTTTTGTCAGTTCAGATTCAATTTCTGATCATAAACGACTATGATTACATGGCAATTTCCAAGAGATTTCCCAGGAGGGAAATGTCAAAGCAAAATCCTGATGAGGTAAACCTGTCAAGAATCCGGAATTCAGAGCATATAATCTAGAGCCAGTGGGCAGAAACACATAACATGTTGCTGTCTGTAACAGAGACTTCTCCAGGAAGTTAACCTACAATTTGCTTTCAAGTTCATAACCATTAGTGACTTGAATTTCATGTTTGTATCTAATCACTGCACTTTCATATCTAGAAAATCTGGTGGAACTTCATAACGGTTCACATTATAGCAGTGTTAATGGTAAATGCATTAGTGCCTATCTTGACCTAACTCAGACTGCATTTCAGTGTCATTTCAAATCAAAGAACAATATAAGTGAGAACTTTTACCCTTTTCTGTCTAGTTTTGTTTGCTGCATGAAATCTCAGACATGATGAAAATATTTTAAAACTCAACTTACTGTTTGTTTGTTTAGTTTTAACATCCTGCCGAGGCAACAGTATTTCAGTCATTTGGAGACTGTGTCTACTAATGGATATAGTGCTTCCACACTGCAGTATCACGCCACAGACATGTGGCATGATACCATACTCAGTCACATTATCCTCACACCAGCCAAACAGTCCTGGAACAACCCCTATATGCTGAGTGCCAAGCATGGGAGCTATACCAGTACCATTTGATCCCACATAAGTGTGTTGTGGCCAGTGGTCGAACCCATGATCTCTGGCTCCTGAGGCAGACACTCTAGCTACTCGACCACCAAGGATGGTCAGCTAAATATACACATAAATACTAAAATATATTTTCAAGACTTTTTCTTTCATATTGATTCAGTTCTTCTATGCCCATTGTGAATAAAATGATTCCATTTCAACTTATTTATTTTTGGAGCCTAACGTTTCACTCCTATTTTAACCGTACTTGTCGCCTAACTTTGTCACTCCTTGGCCTCTAAAGTTCTCACTCCTGGCGAGCATCATACTCGCAACCTTCAGATCTATTGTCTATGTACACTACCATTGGACCTCTAAAGTTCTCACTCCTGGCGAGCATCATACTCGCAACCTTCAGATCTATTGTCTATGTACACTACCATTGGACCCCTAGAGCTGCCCATTCTCTGGCAAGCATCATACTCGCAACCTTCAGATCTATTGTCTATGTCACCCCCTAAAGTTTTTTAATGAGATATGACTGGGGATGAAACTTTTGCTAGGAGTTGACAATCTTACTCACTTATGTCATTACTGAGTATAGTCTTATAGTTGAAACTATATTTATCAGTTCTTACAACATAACTAAACTCACACAACAGGTGGAAGCCTATGGTCATTATCATCATCATCATCACCATAATCAAGGCTAAGTTTAAGATAACCGAGACGTGCTTCAGCCAAACTACACAGGATGTCACAATCATGTATATGTACTCAATACCTGCCAGTTTAACTGGTAAAAGATCAATATTGCCAACTGACACTCCAAGTTAAACAAACAGGACTTATGATCACCTGAGCATGGCAGTGTCACTTCATGCCAAGAATTGGTTTGTACCAACTAACATGTTGATCTGCTCTACAATAAACCTTAATATGTTCTGCAATACAATATACCTTACTTTGCTTGTACTTGATTACTTTGCACTACGATAAACCTTAATAAAGTTGTACCAGAATGTTCTGCAAAATATACCTTAATATGCTTGCACTAGAATGTTTTGCACTATAATATAGCTTAATGTGCTTGCACTAGACTAGAATGTTTTGCTCTATAATATAGCTTTATATGCTTGCACTAGAATACTCTGCACTACAAAATTTTAAAAAATTAAAACTTAATATGCTTGCACTAAATACTCTATACAACATTAACTTGTACTAGAAGATAGCTGATCATGTTTGCACTAAAGTATGCTAGTACCTGAAGTATCCTGGTATTCTTGTAGTTGAATGCTCTTGCACTAGCATCCTCACAATATACCTGAATACATCCAAACACACTTGCTCCAGAATATACCTGAATACATCCAGACATGCTTGCACTAAAATATACCTTAATACATCCAAACATGCTTGCACTAGAATATACCAATTGCATCCAAACTTGGTTTCACTAAAATATACCTTAATACATCCAAACATGCTTGCACTAGAATATACCAATTGCATCCAAACTTGGTTTCACTAAAATATACCTTAATACATCCAAACATGCTTGCACTAGAATATACCAATTGCATCCAAACTTGGTTTCACTAAAATATACCTTAATACATAAACAGTTGCACTAGAATATACCAATTCATCCAAACTTGGTTTCACTAAAATATACCTTAATACATCCAAACATGCTTGCACTAGAATATACCAATTGCATCCAAACTTGGTTTCACTAAAATATACCTTAATACATCCAAACATGCTTGCACTAGAATATACCAATTACATCCAAACTTGCTTTCACTAAAATATACCTTAATACATCCAAACATGCTTGCACTAGAATATACCAATTACATCCAAACTTGCTTTCACTAAAATATACCTTAATACATCCAAACATGCTTGCACTAGAATATACCAATTACATCCAAACTTGGTTTCACTAAAATATACCTTAATACATCCAAACACACTTGCTCAAGAATATACCTGAATACATCCAGACATGCTTGCACTAGAATATACCAATTACATCCAAACTTGCTTTCACTAAAATATACCTTAATACATCCAAACTTGCTTTCACTAAAATATACCAATTACATCCAAACATGCTTGCACTAGAATATACCAATTACATCCAAACTTGCTTTCACTAAAATATACCTTAATACATCCAAACTTGCTTTCACTAAAATATACCTTAATACATCCAAACTTGCTTTCACTAAAATATACCTTAATACATCCAAACTTGCTTGCACTAGAATATGGATGAACTAATGTCTATACTCTGATAACTCATCAATATGATTTGACATACCTGGTATTCATGTTAAATGAACAGAATGTGATGCAAAACGACAACAAATGTGATTCCCTCATAGTCCCCGTTTCACAAAATGACAAGAATCAGAAATATTTATGCTTTCTCCTGTTGAAATAAAAGACCATCCTATAGAAACACAAGGAGAAATGGGACTCAAGTTATTTTAAGTAAGAAGGTAAAGTCTTTATTTATAAAAGATAACATATTTGGCAAAAACCAATCTCTCACAGTCATTGTCTTGCATAATCATAGGCTGTTTCTGTACAAAGTACTGTAAGCTTAAAACATTTTACCCTTTCCCTCATATATACTCATTTTGACGCACTTAATAGGTACCACATAAAGCCTGATCTGCAGAAAACCACAGTTAAACCTTACTAAATTTAATTACAAAATCCTCATTTCCAGACCACTGAGGAGCAGCGAACAGCATAAAACCTGATCAGCCTGCGAGTGACTCGCAGGCTGATCTGGTTTTATGCTGTTGGCATAGGTCTTTTCATGGTGTCCTCTATGAGGGAAAGGGTTAAATCTGGGCAATAGTAATCTTTTTTCTCATACAGACGTCAGTTTCAATGCAATGGCAAAAAAGATAATATTTAAGTTTTGATCCTACACAGACTAAATGGCTAAGTAAATTCCATTGCTTCATAAGAACAGATGGTTTTGTTTGTGATGGTGCTTATTTGCAGTTGACCTAGATATGAATGACAAATGGTCCCTTAACAATAGATAAAGATGGGGCTTAAAATTTCACTGGAAAATCTTGAAAGACCTATTATAGTTACACTTGTAGCAGATATTGAACTTATTTTAAGTATGTAAGACCTGTACTCTAATCAATTAGAGATAACCCCCTTTTACCAGTCTTTGTCAGAATTACCGCCCTTGGACTTAAGCGGTTTCATACAGGTAGGGACATTCATAACGTATTGTCAATGTACCTTCAGATTTCTTTTTCAGACCACAGCAAATTTTGAAAAAACTATTGATGGCAAATAATAAAACCCTGTAAATATACCAGCTTTTCATTAAACCTTGTAAAACATATTAAAATCACCTTTTAAGAATTAAATGTGGTATATATTAGAAAATAGGTCATGTTACATTCCTTCCTCATATAAAGGAAATATAAAATCTCTACCAGGAAAGATTTTCCTATAAGAATTAAAATATATTTTTCATTTTGTGAAATGAAATGAAATTCAAGAAGTTATTCTACTTATTCTACTATCACCTCCTGTGTTTTAAAACGACAATTTCATATACCTGAGAAAAAAGAATAATCATGAATGTTTATACAGGAATATATGTACATGACCTATCATGCAATATTACCCTAAACAAAAACAAGTTATATATACTATCTCCCTCCCACTCAATTTCTTACCAACCAAGAAACATTATATGACCCTCATTTCTTCTCAAGTAAATTAACTCAAAAAATATTTAAGGTTTCATCATAAGACCATCAGCAACCAAGTATTAAGCCTGTGTTATCAAATAAGACTACCAATGTTTAATTTCTTATCCCATATAATTATGTACAGCCTTGACTGTCAACAACTGTTGCTCAAATTCCATTCACAGATGTTTAATGGGCCTTTCCAGTTTTCAAAGATATACTCAAACTGACTAGCGGCTCTCCAATAGCTATACCAAGTTACTAGGTAGTCAATGGTTGACCCTGTTTATACAAAAGAAAGCACTAAGGCATCACAGATGCAGATGCTAACATCGATGCTCAAGTTAAGTAGGATCAGTCTCCTTATTCCTCAAATATTCAAGCTTAAAAGTATCTTTTTTTCCCCTTCATTAAAAATGAGATATTTAAGTATCATTATTTAATACCTGTTAAGGTCATGCAGCTTTTTTGTCTCAACCCAATCGTCTTACTCAGCCACAAGAGACACAACCAGTCACATTATTTTGACACAAGACTGACCAGTCCTAGAACAACCTTTGTAAGGTGTCCTGGTACTTATTCAAATGACTATGGTATGTGGTGTCCAGATAAACTGCTGCAAGGATCAGATTTACTGATATTGGTTTTGTTATAATGGCCTTCCACACTTTCTGCCACCGCATAAAAAATCTATTGGGATTGTTATGTTTTTTCTTATTATTACTGGGTTCTTACCTGGAGACAGCAAGCACCTTTACATTCTGCAGTTTCCAACTGTGTGGTAACTGCCTAAATGTAAGGAATAAGAAATGCAACAGAAATGCATAGAACAGGATAAAAAACACACTAGTACTCATCTGTAAAGACAGAAAATATTTGTATGCTTGATGAATGGTTAGTGCTGTGTAATTTAGAGTTGTGTAAATTATATAAAATTCTAAATTACTTACATAATGAGATTCATCAGCTTCATTGTAGGCCAGTTTGACTATCCCATAGGAACCCTGTGGCAGAAAAATCTGTATACATGTGGTTTATCACTGGTATATAATATTCATATACAAGGTATAGCAAGGGTATATTGTATTTAAATGTTAAGTATAGCAATGCCCTGCTGTATGATATGAATGTAATAGCAATGGCATATTGTATTTATATATTAAGTATAGCAATGCCCTGCTGTATGATATGTAAGGTATAGCAATGGCATACTGTATTTATATATTAAGTATAGCAATGCCCTGCTGTATGATATGAAAGTAATAGCAATGGCATATTGTATTTATATTTTAGGTATAGCAATGCCTTGCTGTATGATATGTAAGGTATAGCACTGGCATATTGTATTTATATTTTAGGTATAGCAATGCCTTGCTGTATGATATGTAAGGTATAGCAATGGCATATTGTGTTTATATTTTAGGTATAGCAATGGTGTAGTAAAACAAGGCCATGTTTGTTTGTTTGTTTGTTGGGTTTAACGTCCAACCAACAATATTTCAGTCATTTGGAGACAATGTCTACTTGAGACAGATATAGTGCTGCCACACTGCAGTATCACGCCATAGACATGTGGCATGATACCACACCCAGTCACATTATCCTGGCACCGGGCCAACCTGAGTCCTGCAACTACCCTTATATGTTGAGTGCCAAGCAAGGGAGCTGTAACAGTACCATTTATTACATCTTTGGTATGTCACGGCCAGGGATCGAACCCACGAACTCCCGCTCCTGAGATTGACCAATGCCATGTTGTATTATATGAAAGGTATAGCAAGATATAGCAATGTCATGTTTTATTTTCATGTGAAATATAGCAAATTATATGTAAGGTATAGCATGTATACAAGATGAAGCAAAGGAACTACTCTTATATGTTGAGCACCAAGCAAGGGAGTTGTACCAGTAACATTTTTTACAACTTTGATATGTTGTGGCTAGTGATCAAACCATGACCTCACACTACCAAGGCAGACACTTAAACAACTTGGCCACAGGGGTCAGTATATCAAAACAAGTATTTGGGGTGTTTGTACCATAATGGAGCAAGCAGAGAATAACAACTCTACAAAAGCAATGTATATGTCAGATTTAAGAGTCCATGGGTGAATGGCTTACTGTGATGAAATAGACTGACCTGTGCTTGAACAAAGTATGTCATAATTACTTGTGATTAAAAAAAATGCTTTTCTAGTCCCCTTCCAGAAACTGCCAGGATCAATCTTTTTTCTTTTTACATCAAATTTACATTCCAAAAAGGATAAAATCAATGAAAATGATTATTATTAATAAAAAATTGAAAAAAACATCTGGGTATAATTGGGAGACCAAAAGTGCAACTTTTTTTTTTTAATTTGCTTAAAGAGATTTTTGGAACTTTCTGATTGGTCATTGGTCAGAGAAATGAAATCAGTATTAGACCCCTACCTTTCCTATCTCATCTTTGAGCTTATATTGATTGAGCTGTATATACCCATCCCCACTGTCCGTTACATTGATATGTGGTGTTTCCATGGTGGGCTGTCGCCGAAACCGTGGCGACGCGGTGGGCGATGAATAAGGCGAACGATAGTGAGCGAGATGTCTCTGTGTTAATGAACTATCCTCCGAGTTGCTATAGAGAATTTTTGGAGCATGACGCCTGATTAGAGAATTTCCGCTCCCAGGTCGACTGTGAGTCGGTGAATTTACAGAGTTATCACAGGAGCTGTGAGTGGAGTGAGCAGTTGTTTGTGTGTCTGTCTGTGCATCTGCCTGTTGATCAGGCTTAGTCAATGTATCTTCCCCTACCAACAAGGGTTTTGCACTGTCAATCTGAGATGGTAGAGTCAAATGCCCTGTTGAATCAATGACAGTGAGGCTCTCTTTTCGATATTGGCCCTGCCCATTGGCATGCTTTGATGATGACGGTTGTTCTTGCTGTGCACCACTGTTACTTATGGCACAATTGTCAGTTTCATTATCTGCAAATTCACTTACTGAACTCCTGCCTGAATCATTAGTAATATTTGAACTTTTTCGCAACAAGGGATGCTTAGCAGTCCGTCCAAGAGAGCGTACACTGTCACTTCCGTTTAAACTTTCCTGTTTACTGCTTATTTCCTCCTCTAGAGATATCACATTGCCACTGTCTCTGGTCAGTAATGTTTTGTCCCCAGCGTTTTCCTTATTTTTGTGCAGAAGCCTATCGTGTGACCTGTCATGTGATCTGTCATGTGACTGATCGGGTGGCCTGTGGTCTTGTGGTTTATCATTCGGGGTCAGTTTGTTCCCGGAGATGAAGTCATGGTCATGAGTTTCGGTGGATGAAAATGTCCGATTTTTGGTTTTCATGTCGTCCTGATCCTGGCTCTGGTGAAAATGACTATTCCTGAAATGAGAGAAGACACACAATGACTCTTCATGAAATGAGAGAAGACACAAAATGACTACTCCTGGAATGAGAGAAGATGCAAAATGACTATTTCTGAAATGAGAGAAAAACACGAAATGATGTCTGTTTCTGAAATGAAAAGAAAACTTAATATTTCAAGGAATGGGAAGAAGAAAATGATCAACCGATCTTCCAGGATACCTCTTTTACATGGTTACTGCCTTGACCAATCTCAATATAATATATAATATTGACTTTATATGGCGTGGATTTATTTCAAATTAGCTGACAATATATAAAACCATTAAAAAGATTACATGCAAAACAAATTTCTAAACTATTTAATGAAATAGTTTTTAATACCTACTTTAATTTCTTATAAATTAGAAAAAAAGGGAAGGGAGGAAAGAAGTTGATAACAACACAGTGGGGACCTTCAATCTGTTCATTGTCCCTAATGCCTACAACCACCATAATACATAACAAAACTGCCAGTCCTGCACTCAGTGAGCTTTAACACTAATTTGAGCGGTTGCATCTGTTTTATCACAGTGTATCATGAGAATGTAAGCAGGGTACCAACTCGTAAACACTTGCAAACATTTGCCTTTACTGAATGGCATGACAGGTTTTTTTTTCTCATTTCATATTGGAGGCTGAATGCATTACAACAGAAACTGCAGCAGTGACTTTTGGAATTGTGAATCAATTTGGGCCCCTTCTAATTTGTAAATGGGTCCTCCTTTTACAGTTCCAGTTATAGAAGGAAGAAATCGCTGTAGTAGATATAAGATATAGATATATAAGTTAAAACAATACTTAAAATCAGTTGTTTTTCTGTGTATAGTATGGGTGAGGTAGACCTTTACAATTACTTTAGTTCTATTGTATCGTGATGTGAAAAATTCAGTTTTCAACAAAAACCTTTTGCTAACAAGACATTTTGCCCATGTTAAACCTGCAAATTTCACTAGGTGGAATTATATTTTTCAGGACAAATGACTTGACTAGACTTGGTTATTTGAGTTTATTGTCACTTTGACAGTATTTCTGTCAAATAGCAATGTCCAGCTAATTACAGGTGGAGGAAGAGCCCGAATGCACGGAGGCATCCAGGTAGAACCACCGACCTACTGCAAGCCAGCTGGAAGGCTCCTCACATGAAAATCCAATGACCCTGGCGGGATTCAAACCCACACAGTGAGGGGCTGAGTGAGCGTTAAAGTCAGTGACTTTAAATACCCTCTCAGCCACATTCCCAAGTAAATTGACAAACCAGAATGGACAGTCAGACAGGAAGCCCCAAGTCCCTCTATTTGCCTGATGGATCAATGAATCCCTACTGTGAGTGCCTGCTGTTATATTGGCCTTTTTATGAACTTTAACAAAGGCAGAGAACCAGTAGAATCATTTAATATATTTCTAATACACAGTGTATATCCATTATAACACACTCCATTATAACACACTCCATAATAATGCGAATCCAATACAAGGACTATCACTAACCCCACATTCTTCTTCAGGTCCCGATAAGGACCGGACGGGTCCAATATAGTCCCACTTCTGTGAAATATGAATTCAATATTGGACCAAAAAGCTATATTTTATGATTTGTACTGCCGTCCAATAGTGTAGTATAAAAACTCAGACCCAAAATACAGCACTGTAATGGAGCTGCACCCAAAATATCTTATTTTGTGACTTTGGTCATTTTGCACAGCCAATATAGCTTGGTATCTGTATGTTACTTTCAATGTTTTAAGCATGCAACAAAAAAAATGAAGGTTAAAATCAGATTATTAAATCTTTAATTTATGTATGAATCGAGAAAATAAGATTAAAATGGCAAAAAATGAAAATAAATGGCAAGAAGAATACAAAATGTCAAAATGTGAGGAAACAAAATAGGCAAGAGTGGAAAAGTTAGGTTATTCAAGGGTATGACTTAAACTGTTATTTTGTAATTTGTTCTTACACTAGTAAGGAAAGATCATAATCATCTTTAATTACCTTTCACCTGAAGGAGCACTGGCCAACATTCTCTTGTATGCTGCATACATAGGTACTGTCTTAGTGTCTCACACACGGTCTTTGACCCTGTGTCCTTTTTCACACTAACCCCAAAAGGGGACACACAAACAACTCCTGTGTTTACACGCTCACATGCAATCCTGATATGTGATCACATATAATCACATACAAGTGCACATAATGCATTGAGTGTACAGTATATATCGAGATGCCATCCTGTTACCAATGAGTCAGTGTTACATTCACACATTCTTCAGATCCAGATAATTACTTCCTTCTCAAACATCCTGTATCATAAGAATTTTATCAATGATCTGATTAATAAAGTTGTTTTTTTTTAATCATGTTGAATCTTTCAGTACCATTTAAAGCCACTGTTTCATAGACTGTGGCCATTTTCTGATTGTGAAAACTAGATGATGTTTAACAAAATATCTCAAATTGAGATATTTCTTACCACAAAATTTTGAAGCTCTAGCATTCCCTTTTGTATTGACCCTGAGGAAAGGAATTTTGTGTACATGCTATTCTTAGCACACTCGTATAAATTATGGTTATTTTCATAATTGTGGTGATACAGATTTTTTTTTGAGATAAGGAAAATGTCTCTTGAAACACAGATGTTGGCCTGCACTTCATGAAACATTTAAAATTGAGATGTCTCTCACCTCAAAATCTAATTTTTACAACGATTTTGAAATTTTGAAGCATTGAAAGACCATTCCCTGATGAACATGTGAAGATATAAGAAGAAAGCAACATTTCTACCCTCTAGGTCAGTAAATAAGGGAGATAATAAGCGAGTTGTAGAACTTCAAAATTCTGAGATAATTAAGAAAAGTATCAATTCAAGCTGTCATGTGAAAACACAAGACTGGCTGACTAATACAGGATGGGTGTATCATAAAGGTACCCACAAACAGCTTTTACTGTACAATTATTTATAAACTATTTGTCCCATATATAGATCTATCCACACAAGTTGAAACTACAGATGAAATCTACACTTGCATCCAAATCTCACTGATAAAACACACTGAAATACAATATCCTAACCATTAAGTCTTAGCCTACATGGTATCTGTCTGCCTTTCACACCTGGATACATTTGAAATCTACTTTAAGCAACTCTGAAATACTTAGACCTTCACCAACTTCTCTAGACTACATTCTTATCTCCATGAAATGACACTAATCTTCTTCATACACACTTTGAGTACATTCTGTGGAGTAAAATAAATTAAAATCCTTGAAAAGACTGATATGCTGCAACGTTCTGTTTGTTATATTGGTTTAAAGTGTCTCAGTAGTTTGGTCTTTTGAAATCTTAGTCAAGGTATAACCCTTTCCCTCATATAGACTCATTTTGACGCACTCAATAGGTACCACATAAAGCCTGATCTGCAGAAAACCACAGTTAAACCTTACCAAATTTAATTATAAAATCCTCATTTCTAGACCACTGAGGAGCAGCGAACAGCATAAAACCTGATCAGCCTGCGAGTTACTTGCAGGCTGATCTGGTTTTATGCTGTTCACATAGGTCTTTTCATGGTGTCCTCTATGAGGGAAAGGGATAACCAAACGGTGGTATCACTCCAAAATTCATCAGTATACTACCACTCTGTCCTAACACTGTCCTACCTAGTCCTTGTCCCATGTTTTCTAAAAAAGAAAACCTTTACTCCAAAAAATACCTATGATAACATTCCCAGTCCTCACAGGCCCCATCGTTTGCAAAAATCATTGGAGTTTACTGTATTTTTTGATATTTCAGTGAGTGGTTTACAGAAAAAGAAAATTCTTACTAACACTCGTGGGCAACCTTAAGGTTGGGTATGATGGAGTGTCCTCAAACACTGTCTCAAGCGTGACTGAGTATAAAATATGACAGCCGAGAACACACTTAAATGACGTGACCTGAGGTCATTGATCCAACTCAGCTGAGCATGATGATTATACTAATTACTGAGATAACAGTATGATTAAAAAATATGTGAACGTTTTATAATGTGAATGAAAGAGAAAACTGTTTCATTTTTGATTCTTAGAAAGTGACAGACTTGTTGTATAGCTGCACAAAGCTATCCATTATGATGTGTCCCATTACTGGAATATTTTTCAATTCATGGCTCCGAAACTTTGATTTGTTGTTGTTGGTTATCCAGCTACACCAGGCACCAGGTGTGCGTTTAGTAATGTCAAACCGGTTGCTTACAGTCAGCTATGGAGTTGTCTTAGGATCACACACAATGCTGTTCACGTGCACCTTATGCTGTACATAGGTATATGTGAACATAGTGGTTTATGACACTGAGACAGCTCATAGCTGACTATAAGGGTACTGTTGTATATGGTTGGGCATACTGAACATATGCCAGTTTTACAGATCCAGAATCAAACTGATTGCTGCCAGATCAAAATATAATAAAAAATGCAAATAAAAATTGATAAAATCTGTCAAACATACGGATTGCAAAATGATTCTATAGTGTTGTGATATCAGTATCATATTTCTCTCTGTTTGAATTGTCATTGATTACTCACTGTTACCTATCCTTCCAATCAATCCCCATTCAACTGTTGTCAAGTGATACTAAACACTGTCTCAATAACATATCAATGCAATTTAACTTGCCTTCAAGAAAACAAAATCCACTCCACAATGACAAAATATAGGTATATACTTACATTCAAAATAAGAACTTAATTTTAAAGTAAACTTGAGGGTTTTACTCCCCTATTAAAAGTATAGTTTAAAAGGTCACATGTGGAAGAGAGTTTGAAATGCAAAATCTGTTTGTATAATGTTAAATGGCATTTAAATGTATTGACAAATATTGGTAACAAAATTGTAACACTGTTTATCTCCCTTGCTTGGTGCTCCCTGAATACAAGATAATTCAGGATAATGTGACTGGGTGTGGTTTCAAGCCACATGTCTTGGGCATCATATAACAGTGAGGTGGCACTATGCAAGTCTGCGTAGACTTGGCCTCTTAATGACAGAGATACTAGATCCAAGCAACAAGCAAACATTGAATTATTTTTTAAAAAACACTTGTCAGTTATTAAGTCAGAAGGCAAGATGATAAATTCTCTTCTATAATTTGAGTCTAGGGAATCAGATGACAGATGTATTACAATGAATCAGCTGTTTTCAGCTCAGGAAATTCTTAATCCTAAGACATAAACAAGTCTTTATCAATGGATTTATAACAAATTGTCTGGCTTTTTGTTGAGGCAATATTGACCACCTGCAACTTAATTGTCATTCAGAGTGAGTTGTCAATGCAGTATTATAACATAGCCATAAGACATGATACCATATGGGTCATGTTCTCACAGCTCAGCTTGCCAATTAGTAGACCTACACACTACAGCCATACACAAATAATCAAACTAATTAGTAAAGCTAAATTGAAGCTTAATTAACCCTTTACTAACAGGTCAAGTTCATTAAACTTTGTGTGGAAAACATTTTTTTGTCTAAAACTTAAGATAGCATAATCTTCTGATATTTTCATTATAAAAAACAACCTCACCAGTTTATGTATTATACAATGAAATGCATCATCTTTATGTTTTATTGTGCTCATAAGGAATTAGTTTGTTGTTTGTTGGATTTAACATCCAACCGACAATATTTCAGTGAGACAATGTCTACTTCAGACAGATACAGTACTGCAACACTGCAGTATCACACCATAGACAACCAGTCATTATGCTGAGTGCCAAGCAAGGTAGCTATACCAGTACCACTTTTTACAACTTTGGCACGTCACAGCCGGGGATTGAACCCACGGCCTCCTGCTCCTGAGCCAGATGCTCTAACCACTCTGGCCACCATTAATAAGAAATTAGTAGCAATTATACAGAACAACATTTCCTCTACGACTAAGATAAAATTTGTTAAGACGTTTAGGCAGGTCCTAGGCATCAAATTCAGTACAATCTTAGGCTGACAAACTCCAACATTACAATGAAGTCTTTATTGAATATCATGGCCATAATTAACCCTTTCCCTCATATATACTCATTTTGATGCCTCAATAGGTATCACATAAAGCCTGATCTGCAGAAAACCACAGTTAAACCTTACCAAATTTATTTACAAAATCCTCATTTCCAGACCACTGAGGAGCAGCGAACAGCATAAAACCTGATCAGCCTGCGAGTTACTCGCAGGCTGATCTGGTAACTCGCAGGCTGATCTGGTTTTATGCTGTTCGCATAGGTCTTTTCATGGTGTCCTCTATGAGGGTAAGGGTTAAGTATGCTACATCCCACCCAGTTTATTTTGTTAGGATGAGTCTCAGTACTGTTTAACCTATACTTACATCATATAAAGTAATCTGTCGTTCCTAATTATTATTGGAGGTCATTTGCTAATGAGAGAAGACCTTCAGATCTTCATATCACTTTACCTAAAAATATTTCTGTAGTAGAAATACATCAAGGTGTGGTAAAAATTCTATGACTGAAATTTAGAGGATGAACAAATTGGATTTTTCTTACTCTAGTTAGGGTAGTTCTTTCAAGTTTACCTTTGTTCATGTTTATTTTTTTCCAGTTTATTTTTTCAATTTATTTGTTATCGGGGGTTTTAGTTATGTTCCCAGACTGTCTTCATCATCTTATAAAACATATATAAACGGGAACCTTTTAACTTAGTGATAATAACAAAGGTCGTTCATTTATCGGGTCCAGTAGAAGTACAAACCGAGAGAAAATCAAGATACTACAGCATAAAGGAGTGTACAAAACAACATAGATATGGGTTCAACTGGGAATTTTTAACAAAATAATGTATTGTTGTTGATGATTATACAGAAAATATATGCTGTCTACGGCATTTTATTTTCCAATAGACCCATCAGAAATTGTTCCTATCTGCGTAATTTCTGACAAAACTGTCAGTGCTCATTAATGTTAGGATCTGCAAATGATGAGCACAGATGACTAAAAAGCCTTGGAAATGGATGAAAACAAAAGGAAAATGACCTGTCTACAAGCCACAAAAGTGTGAGTTATGTGGACATGCCAACTTTATAGTACAATGCTCTTGTACAAAAGTATTTTACTACATGCATTATAAACCAAGGTGATTATAAATGAATATCCACACTTTATTGGACAAGAGGAAAGGCCATTAGTAAAACATTGATGGATTTTTTTCTAGAAACCTGCTGACATACACTGTAGTAGGATGATAATGAGAACAACCATCAAACTTATTATCAAAAGAAGAACTGTGAATATATATTACTAATAAGTTTCACATTAACAAAGGAAATTTACATGAACAGAAACTTCTGATTCATCATTTAGGATGGAAATTTACATGACGCAGCAAGAGGTCAGGTAACTGAAATATATATTGATTTAATGAAAGAAAGGAGAGAACTTTCAGTAGAAATTTAATGTACAAATAAGTGTAACCCTATCATAATGTGCTTCAGTCCACTGCTTAAGTCCAATGAATATGGATTCTAAGATTGCAACCTTACTGAGAATATTTTAAAACCTTCCAAGGACCCTAAGTACTGGTCCAACCCAGTAAAGGGCCCATGTTGATAAGTAAAGGAACACCAATGGTTGCCTGATCAAACATGGGCAAGGAACACTTGAATGTCACTATCAAGCTTTCTGTTTGATCATGTTTTAACTGGTCTAGAAGTATTAGCTTATATTGTAAACTTCTGTTTCTAAAATGACATAAAAAAGATAAAAAAAATTAAATCTTTATTTTGTATACAGCCAGTATAGACTATTAAAAAATGATCCAGGTCAGCACTCAATGCCTGAACATTTTGTGGATACCGTGACGCTCGTTGACGCGAGATACCTGTTTATGATCTCTCCTTTATATATGCTGCTTAAGGAATGAAAATAAATGGTAAAAACATGAATAAGTGAATCATCATCAGACTTTAATAACATAATTATGACTTACATGAAATTAATCAAGGAAGACAGTGAGTATCAAATGAATGAAGTACCGTATACACCGGCAGATTAGGCGCACCTTTTTTCCAGATAATTCAAGTTTATAGAGGGGGTGCGCCTTATATGATGATATACAGCTTTTCAGGTTTCTTTTTTCAATCACCGAGAAGTGAAAATTACCGGTATACGATCTCAGAAAATGGATATACTGAAAGTCAATGAATACGATAATATGACACAAAGTCTATACGAAACCATGATAAACAATACCAGATTATTGCTTTATTAGTTATCCTACAGGTATATTTCATGATAAAATGATCGTGAGAAACAAACAACTTGATGAAGCCATTTTAATATAAACAAATAAGTTTATTTTACGGGACCTCATGATGTATAGGAGAAACTTGACAGGTGGCAATTGTTACGTAATGTTTGTTAGTTGGGAGAATTTTGACAGGTGACAATGGTCCCCAGTGTTAGAATGCGGGGGCACGGTTGAGTAATGTCATGTTATGAAAATGGTGTCACCTTTATCCTACCCGTCATTAATGTAACGGTCTAACGCTAATCTTATGCCATGTGTAAATAAAACGGTTCACTGTATGATTAGCCCGGTGACGTACGGATAGCTTTCGGTCTGTCAAAATGTACGACGGCACAAATTTCAAAACAAGATTTCGCCGAATACGATACGATAAGTGATTTTTTTTTTTTCAAATAAGTTACCCTGAAAGTTAGGATGCGCCTTATACGTAGCTGCGCCTAATCTGACCGTGTATACGGTATCTGACTATAATTCCACTGAGAATACATAACCTATCTTGTTTAATAACGGATGTAAAGCTCAAAAGCTTATGTAAGAAATAAAAGAGAATATAAACCCATTAAACTCACTACACATTGTTGGAATATCATTGTGTTACAGATTGTTCATGATCTACCGTAATAAACCCAAATCAGGCCAGAAGATATTTTGTTCTACAGAATTCAAACAATATTCGTGACTGATATTAAAGGTCATTGTGTAGAAGTTTAACATTGTGCTATGAGAGTAGCGTGATCATATTGGGGCTAGTGGATAATTAGAACCACTGACCCAGCTGGCAAGCTTCTTCACATGAAAAATCTTCATGACTAGACTTGGACCCATGTTCTTGAAAATACTTAAGTACGATCTCAGGCTAAAATTTGAGTATCATATTCAAATCCCTACTGAAATTAATGGGCAATATTAGTTTGAGTATGAAAATCATACTTAAGTATAATTTTTATTTTTGAGAACACAGAATCTTATGTGATCTTAAGTCATAAAACAATACAGGAATGGGTACCATTAGCAAGGAGCACAGAGTTAACTGAGTCATAACAGAGTTATTACCCCTGAATAAGTGTGAACAACACATAATGGCAGCATCAGTGTTCTAGTATTACTGCCCTAACAATAAAGAACATCAGATATGGTCATTGCAGAATTTATGGATTAAAAAAATAGCACTTTGAAAATTTGAACTTCCTGAGTCTGAGCCTAAATTGTATACTAAATAAAACATATTGATAATACAGGGTCCTGTATAAAGATCACCTTAACAAGATTAATCACAACACTTGTCAATACAGGCACTTGCCTGGGATTCCTTGCTGTGATAGGAGTACACAACCCACACTGGACCTAGCAACAAGGTTATTACAATATTGGGTCACCTATACATGAGCAGACAAAATGTGTTTGCAGTATCATCCATAATTAATCCAATATCACTTCAACATGCCATATTTTACACTGTTATGAATGTCAAGCACATTTGAGGAGGCTGCATGATTTTTAGACGGCAGCTAAGTGCGGATCTACGCAATGTGATTCTGTACTTACGAATACAAATGGAATATGTTCAGCAGACCTTTTATTCATAATCGTAAGCGCTATTCATGTGCTGTTGTTTGTAAACATGTTATTTTGCTCTGTAAACATCCATTTTAAGTATGAACAATATACCCGTGACATTTATAAATCAGAACATTTTTTTACATACTTGATGATCTACTCCTGTAAAAAGAAAAAAAAGTAGCGCTTCAAATGTCTGTAATTAACCTAAAGTAGTTCACGCATAATTTTGCATGAAAGCGAGTTCGGTTTCTCCCAGAGCATTTCTTAACTTTGAAATAGAAACAATCATTCAAGATAATCTAAAACATCGAGTACCTGTCAAGTTCTACACTTAAGTAACAGTAGATAGTGTATATAAATCGGGTCCTAGGGATGACCTACTTCTTAAGTTCATACAGTCAAGTTCATGACCCTAATTCCAGATTGTTTTGTAACAAACAGAGTGTGAATTTTGATTGTCTTACTACTGACTGTAGTTGCAGGAGAGTGTGTGGTGTGGAGTTTTTGCCTCTTTTGTATTAATAATTAAGAATCACAGCTTTTTTCGGCGTAGCTGTATAATTTCGATTTCAACTCGCATCTTAAACCAATCAAATGTACGCTAACAGCGGTAAATAATTCTAAGCTGAATAATAGGACTCCTGTTATTGGTTAACGCATCGTTATGGACTATAAAATTACTGTAAATAAGGGGTGCAGCTTGTATATATCATTCATCTTGGTGTTATTACTTTTCTTTTTGATGTAAACATGAAAGTGATTTCAGTAAGTTAAATACAATCCTTTTCCATCAATTGAGGAATGCTACTTTGTGAAAATGATTTAAAACAACAAAAAAGAATCCACCGTGTTATGACATGAAACCCCTTAATTACTATGTATATTGAATTCTTCCAGCCTGCCGAGATGCTCTCATTGAAAATTAATTCGCCAAAACCAAAACAACTAATAACGCTTTTATATCATAATTGTCATATGCAATAATGATATGAACAAATATCAAACAAGTCTATTTACAGATATAATTTTTTGTATTACCGTCTATAAATAAGTATATTTCATAGAAAAAATACTGAACTATTTCTAGAGCGTACTAAATTTGTTGTGCGTCGGTCTTTCGCGCGCTTTTCCTGGGAATGTTCTAGAAGACTGGAAATCTCGTTTTTCTTTCATCCTACGCCAAATATCTTTTTTAAAGATATTTCTTGTTTCTGTTAATCCAGCTGCCGTCTCTTAGCGCACTGAGTGCTTTGATTATAAGCTGTCTCAATCATGCAGTTTGTGTAATTATTGTTTAAAGTTATTTAAAATTATTGTAATTATTGTCTAAAGAACAGTACTAGGTTACATTCATCATAAATAAAAGACAATTCTAGCACTGGTTTGGCTACTATCTACTATCATATTTTAAAATTAGATATATAAATATTTGACAACCTTTTTGTGATTACCAGTCTGCCAATGATTTTCTGTTTCAAGATACAAAAATGAAAAATTAAATTATATAATATAGTCTCTGTTTTAATTCCTTTTGATTTAATTGATTTATTTTTGCCATCTTACATACAAAAGGAATATTTGAGTCAATTGTCAACTGTTTTCCCCACGATTTCAAAAGAACATAAATCTGCCACAATTCTGAATTCATGTTACTTTGAATATGCACACTTCATGGTGATAATATTTACCAATTAAGTTTCAGTACAATGCGCCCCCCACCCCCCTAAGGAAAAAGCGATGAAATTAATTACTTTGCAAAAGGATGTCCAATCTCCTTCAAACCTTGAGTGTGCATATCATTAGGACAGTGTCATTTCATGCTTAGTCAATACAACAACAGGATAATGTGACAGGATGCATTTCACAGCCACTTTCCCATCAACTGACTTTACACAGAATGAAAACTGATGTAAATGATCAAATTCCCACCCAAATCCAATCAAAAGGAAAGGTTAAAATGAATAACTGCAATTTAATACTTGAAAAAAAAAAAAAAAAAAAAGGTTTAAAAATATTTAATCAAAATGTATAGTTCAAAACTAATATTCTTCATATCAATTTCTTCCAATGAATAACAATTTCTTACTAATATCATTCCTGAATTGGACCAGTACCTGTGTCTTGAAAGTTCATGAAAGATTCCCTCCCAGCCCCCCCCAACAAGGTACGGACCAACAATATTCAGATACACTATTCTTTATGCTACCCCTAAATCACAGGTTTGAAGCTTCATACTCCTTGTGAGATTCAACCCCACAGCCTGGGCACCTTTTGTTGTGCACTGGTGAAAAAAAAAAAGAGTCCTGAAAATGAGAAATTTCATGATGCTGGAAGTGGCTTGTTTTTAAGAATATCCTTTGTCTCAGACAGATTTTCCTGTGTCTGCTAGACATAAATATCTCCTTTGATCTTCCTCTTAATTACAAATGACCTACTAAGCTGTCATAACAATAGGAGTATCAAGTCATTAAAGCCTCATAAAAATGTCAATCAAATACTGTACATGCCAGCATGTAGGGGAATAGACATGTACATAGTTGAAGGGATGGCATTATCGCACATTCATAATGTTTTCAGCATCGGAAACCCACGAGCGTTCATTTTGTTACTTCATTCATCGCCCGTGGGATTATTAGTCAGAATTTACTCGTTATCGATTATTTGAAAAGCCACGCCACCTTTCGCAGCCCCACCAGATAGTGGGGATTATTTGACCAATAGAAACTCTCGTACTTATGGAAGCACAGCTTGATGTTACCATTGTGAGGAGTGTGTTACTGACCTACAAACTGAAGAGTACTCATTTGTGTAAGCAGCATTTTGATTGGTCTACGTACCTCTTATGAATATCCCTATAACGATAATCTGCAAGCCAACTATCCCAAGGCTGACAGATGTAATAGGCAGTCGTGGATATCTGACGCTGAATGTTTTACTCATAATGATTTTGGAAAAGTGTAAAAGAGAGACAGACAGACATAGGGAAGGAGAGCTAGAAAAATCACATATTTTGAGCAGTTACTATTTGAATGTTTATTTTGAACATAAATGTATGAGTGTTTTTATTATTGTGCATGAGAAATAGACAGAAGTGTGAGTCATGTGTGTGCATACTGTCCTAGATTTTAACCTGATGGAAACCATAAATAAAAGAATGATACTATTTTGTTTTGTGCATCCATTTACCTTATCTGTACCTTTAAGCAATGCAATTTCAAACTCATTTCAATGCAGTCTTTAACATATTTCTTCCTTTAAGCATTGTACATTCAAAAACATCTGCATTGCTATGTATCTGAACACACAAAATAGCGTAGATGACAAGCATCTGTTGCTGGAATGCTTAAAACAATGCGCTGATGGTTAATGTAATAAAAACCACTAGGGATTAATGGTAATAATGTAAACTTGGGAAATAAATATTTATTTTGATGTTAATGTCATTAGTGGTTTTGCTTAGGGCAGAAAATACCTTGAAAATTGTTTATATATCGTCAATGCACCTGCTGTATACCTGTAAACAGATTTCTTCAAATTTTAAAATGTTCCATCTGGACCATGAGAATATTCTCTTATTGCTCAATAGGGAGAGAACCAGATGATGTCTCCAACCAACTAATACATCTACTTTGATTGTTTAGTATTAAAGTCTTTAATTTCTTAACACCTGTAAACATTTCCTTTATATACAAAAATGTTCCATTTGGACAGTCAATAGTGTTTCCTTTATTGTTCTATAAGAATGAAACAAGCTGCTCTCACTGTCCCACTCACACATCTACATTGATAATTACTATAAAAAGTTCTAGAGGATACTCACCTATCTAATACATTCCTAGATTGAATGAGAATTTTGGCACTATCCATTTTTCCTTTAATCAAACAATATAAGTTTTGATACTAAGTATACATTTCTTATACCTTTGATGTTAGCAATTAAAGGCAGGTAAGCAGATGTGAGACCTTTTTTAAAACACAAAATACCTTGCATCTATCATCATAATTCTGATTTAAAACAGATTTTGATAAATACCGGCAATGATACATTTCTTTTTTTTTACTACTAAACTAGCTTACTTAAAAGTATACAAAGATGATAGGAAGTAAAAAATTTAAACAGTAAATTCAAACAATTCACCTGACAATATCAATTAGTTTCAATCAGGCGTGTAATTGATCAAATTAATTGAAAATGATGTGAAATGCTGTTACAGTGACAACATGGTGATGAAGGACTGAGCCTATTGTAAAGAGCCAAGTCATTTTCATACAGAAATATTTCAAATTGCCAGTAAAAAAAACGTAACTGCTTACCTACCTATCACATACAGAAATACGTGTGTACTTCTGTTTCTTATGAATGGTAAGTGTGACATGGGACTAGCTGGTACGCCCCTGGCTAGGTTTCCTGTTTTAATTGTGGTTTAATGGCAAACAAATCCAGTAACAGGTAGATGTCAACACAGGGAGTTCCCACTGTAATTATTGTATTAGATTATTGGGCTGATGACTCGTGTGTAAGAAGTCAGTATTTCAAAATACTTGTTTATTTAGAGTAGACATCATTTGTATTTGAGAGAAAGGTGAGGGAAAGAGAGATCTAGAGAGTGACTCTGAGTCAGTCAATATAAAAAATGAGAATTAGTGAGGGAATAAGTCAGTCAGTATAACATAGAGAGAATCAGTCAGTAACTAAGTCAGAAAAACAAAGAGTCATGTGGCATGATACCAAACCCCGTCACATTATCCTGACACACTGGGCCAACAACCCTTTTATACTGAGCGCCAGTACCAGTATCAATTTTTATGACTTTGGTATGTTGTGGCTGGGTACTGAACCCATGACCTCCTACTCCAGAGTTGGACGCTCTAACCACTCAGCCACCAGGGATAGAAGGTTTAAATTTTAGGTGAGAGGGAAACTTTTTTTAATTGTTGGATCTAAAATTAAAACAAGAGGGCCAAGATGGCCCTTGGTCGCTCACCTGAGAAAGATGATTGCTTAAGAAATAAAGATGCTTGAGTGTAAAAGTTTTTATGGTGAAATGGGCATAACTCCTAAATTTACAAGTCAATATCAGTTATAATTGAACCCGATTGTGAGATTATGGGCATAAACATTGTCTTAAAGTTTGAAGATGATTGCTAAAAAAAGGAAGATGCTAGAGTGTAAACAACGTGAAATATGGCTTTTTTTTATATTAAAAGGGGCATAACTCCTGACCAAATTGACGGATCTAAGCCATAATCGAACTCAATCGAGACCTTATGGTCATTAACAATGTCATAAAGTTTGAAGATGATTGCTCAAAAGATGAAGATGCTAGAGTGTAAACAAAGTGATTTCTGGCATTTTTTTATATTAAAAGGGGCTTAACTCCTGACCTAATCAACTGATCTCAGTCATAATCAAACTCAATCGAGACCTTATGGTCATAAGCATTGCCATAAAGTTTGAAGATGATTGCTCAAAAGATGAAGATGCTAGAGTGTAAACAATGTGAAATATGGCATTTTTTGAATATTAAAAGGGGCATAACTCCTGACCTAATTGATGAATGTCAGCCATAATCGAACTCAATCGAAACCTTATGGTCATAAGCATTGCCATAAAGTTTGAAGACGATTGCTCAAAAGATGAAGATGCTAGAGTGTAAACAACTTGAAATATGGCATTTTTTGAATATTAAAAGGGGCATAACTCCTGACCTAATGGTACGATATCAGCCACAATCGAACTTGGTCGTGATTTTATGGTTATAAACATTGATATAAAGTTTGAAGATAATTGCTCATGAAATGAAGATGCTAGAGTGCAAACAATGTGAAATCTGGCTTTTTTTTAATATTAAAAGGGGCATAACTCCTGACCTAATGTTCCGATATCAGCCATAATCGAACTTGGCCGAGATTTTATGGTCATAAACATTGATATAAAGTTTTAAGATAATTGCTCATGAAATGAAGATGCTAGAGTGCAAACAATGTGAAATCTGGCTTTTTTTAATTTTAAAAGGGGCATAACTCCTGACCTAATGTTCCGATATCAGCCATAATCGAACTTGGCCGAGATTTTATGGTCATAAACATTGATATAAAGTTTTAAGATAATTGCTCATGAAATGAAGATGCTAGAGTGCAAACAATGTGAAATCTGGCTTTTTTTAATTTTAAAAGGGGCATAACTCCTGACCTAATGTTCCGATATCAGCCATAATCGAACTTGGCCGAGATTTTATGGTCATAAACATTGTTTTAAAGTTTGAAGATAATTGCTCATAAAATGAAGATGCTAGAGTGCAAACGAACAAATTGTGGACGACGGACGACGGACGGACGGACGGACGACGGACATTCATCGATCCTAAAAGCTCATCCTGAGCACACGTGCTCAGGTGAGCTAAAAAAATAATGATATTTTACTGTATCTTTGGTATGAAATCAAAAATATCTTTCAGTTGGATCTGGCTCTGAATTGGACTTAAAAGGATTTTTTTCCATCTTCTTCAACCTATTTTTTAATCTTCTACTAATTGGTGTAGAGTTGTAAAGGAAGAAAATGTCCTTCATAACCTGCAATATGACAGCTGATACCTTAATGGGCAGGCTTGTAATCTATTGCCATGGTAACCAGTGATTATATAACTACCCACTGGGATAGCTGTCCTCCACGTTCCTCAGTCATAACCTATCAATCATGCCAGAAATTGTGGCAATTCATCATATATTTATGGAATTCCTAAAACAGACATGGTGTCTAAACCCCAGACAGACTTGGTGTCTAAACTATTTAACTGCAGACATAGCCAATG
>CM037778.1:69544788-69594788 GCA_021229015.1 Solen grandis | reverse complement strand
AAAAAGGACAAAAATGCCCGTAAGCGAAGAACCAAAGCCGTCCTCAAAAAGACCTCTTTCACCCTCTAGATTACAAATGAAGAAAAGACACAGGGTAGCTCACCCTCCCCCTGGAATACGTGTTCAAAAAAAGAAGGAGAAACGTTCAATTGACTGGATTTCGTATTAAAAACAGAGGCATTTTTCTTTTTTATTTCAATTTTATTATGTCTATATCTACAAACAAAATACAAATAAACATATATTTATAGTTTGTTTTTATTTACAAATTCACACTTCGCATACAGTCACAGGGTATCTTTCGCTTTCAATTTCTAGATTATTCATTTCACAAGTATGGCTCTGGCTTCGTTAATGTTGAGAATTTCCGGAAAAGTGGCATACATGATCAACGTGACGCTTTCTGGTAGGGCGGTGGTAAATTTCAATTCTAGGCGGAGGTGTCCTCGTCTCTTACTGTTAAACGTATAGAAAGGATCAATATTCAATAAGTAGAAGCAAATCCTTTCTTATATTCTTCCGAGGTGATATTAATGTCTCTTCTGTGCTGGGTGAGCGTACTATAACAATCGATATACTGGTCCGAAGCGTAGTTGGGTTGCAGGGGCTGTGTGGGGATGGCTTGACCGTCAATGTATAGACCCAATGAGTTGAGATTGTAATGTTGAAAATTAAAAGGGTTCTTGACATAGTCCCCGTTGTACGCGGCACTAGACACCAGTCCAACAATCAGTTTACTGGGTACGAGACCTTGAAACATGTCATCCGCATTGAAACTGTATTGCCCCGCGGCTACAGACACTGTTTTTATATCCGATCGAAGGTAGGGATGTATGGCAGGTACATCTCGGATCATTTTCTCATTGGCAAGTAACATGGCGCTCGAAGGTTTTATTACGCATAATTTGAAACGTGCATCAACTATTTGGACTTTGTAATCGGGGTTCAGGGCATCGCTAATAATTCCAAATGAACCGTGTCCTTGCCACAGTTTTAATCCTATAGATACGCCATTCATGAGCAGTCGAGGTTGTTGAAATATGTCCACATGTAATGGTCCTTCCATATCAATGATTGCGCCGCCCATGGCCTTATTGAATCTTGTTTTTAACCCTTCATTGGTTCCAGATTTGGCATCAGTAGTGTCTACATTACCATTATCTTTGTAAAAGAACATAGTGGTCAATGACCCCTTCTGTTCGTTTTCGTTAGAGTTCAATATAGTGTCGATATAGGCTTTATACGGGTAGTTAGTGCCTGTATGTGGCAAAGGTGTTTGTTGAAATGTCACGTCCACCTGGCGAAAGATCGAACTCAGGAAAAGGTTCACTGGAGCAAACACTTCAGTATCTGTAGGGTTTGATTTATCTCCCTTAACGACCTTTGTTTTTAAGCTCAATACGCTTCTTCTAAGATCGACATAATATTCAGATTGGCCCGGTATGTTAAATTCTAGCACCGACGTATCCGCGACTTGATTCACGGGTCGAAAGTCGATCCATTCTCTCGAGACAATAGACGGGTCAGTAGGGGACGGGACAAACAATGACAAATGTTCTTGATGATAATCTTGACGATACATGTTTAAAAGGCGTTGTCTAGGGGATAGACCAATCTTGGCTGTTTTGGTGCGATAGTTTGAGATGTGTTCTTGCGTTTTTTGCCCGTGTGACGATTTTTAACAGCGCTATTCTTACGCTCACGATCAATCTCCGATTGCGCTATTGCATTGGCCTGTGCTACGGGTGTCACTAAGTTCACGGTAGGGGTTTCTTTTTGTTTGTTCATTTCGGCTATTTGTCTATTAAATCTACCGCTTCCGATAAAATACCGTCCAAGGTGGTCGGGTTGAACGTACCCGTCCCTCAAATCTTTCAAGTGTTGATACAACTCCTCGGGGTCAGGGTTATAGGGAACCCATTTTTGCTGGTGATGGTCATATACTTCTATCGAGCCCATGATTTCTTGAAATGTAGGAGGCAATGCAGTTCGTTGGTCGCGAATGTGACTAAATTCAAATGTACGTCTCTTAAAAACAGTCGTATTGTTGTCAGCTGAGAAACAGTCACTGGCTTATAAATAAGTTGATTGTACTCTGTAGTCAGCAACTTCTTATATCTCGAATTGACATCTACGTTTCTAAGCACTGGTATGAGAGAATTTCTTACGTAAGATTCTTCAATCAAATCGCAGCACAGGTACAATCGTTTTGACTTCGGTGTAAAATTGCAGTTTAGGGTGATTTCTGTTAAGGCGCAGGACCACTGTCCATCTAAATGATATGATTTCGGTAGTTGAATCCAACACTCTGACGGGTTGTTGTTCTTACGTATGTCGAGAGAATCTTGACAATTGAGATAGAGGTAGAAGCTATCCATGACTTTTATCGTTCTTACGCTTCTCCGGTGTTCCGAACTTCGTGCACAATGATTGTAACCAAATATCGAGTTCTTAGTATGGCAGGTAGTATGGAGTGATTTTGTTGAAGTAATTGTTTTTTCGCGTTGTAGATACCGTGTCCGAGACCAGTGCACTCAGTATTTGTCTTTTTCTTTCAAATAGACTTACATCTCGTCTAATAACGTTAATCGACCCTCTGAATACTCCTATAGCTACTTTAGCGATAGCTTCAACTTGTCCAGCTGTTATATTAGAAAGTAGATGTTTTTCTAACTGTTACTGACCCTTTTTGTAATTGAAGTAAATAATTCAATTTCTGGTACACTTTAGAATGTTCCATGGTAGATGTTTTCTTTTGTCTCCTCAATCCTTCTTACGCGTATACAGTTCCAACTCAATCATTGTAGGGTACACGATATCATCGATCTGTTTCATCGATGTCACTCCCGTAATGACCACTTTTCCGCTTTGAAAACAGCAAAAATTGACATTTTTTACTTTGAAATTGGCGGCAGGAAAGAGTTCAGGTTCGTAAACGACGGAAACTCTCTCTTTTACCAATTGCTCCAAGTCCAGACGTTCGCTCAAGGTGTGTGTTGCTGAAAGAGTGATCCATTTCACCTTTGTGAGGTGTACTGGGTACCCCATTCGCTGTAAACATCTCGCATATTGTCTCAATCGCTGACGTCCTTCTGCCGGACATGTCACTTTTCCGTTGCAGTTGATAACTCCGTTGGCAAAAATCAAACAGTTGCCACCGATCGTTTTGTGTTGCCATATCAGACCTGGAAATGTCTTTGGGTCAAATCTTACATTGGTTATACGGTAGCATAGTTTTTTCAGGTCGATTGGACATCCGATATTGGCACTAAACACGATATTAATGATATACATGGTGTTGTCCACTCGAAGTCTATAGCACAAATGTGAAAAACTGAGGAAAGTCAGGTTAATATAGTGAGGGGGTCACGTGACCTTGTCTAGGAATAGTTGATGACGTCATTTTCCGGGATCCAGCTATCGTACTGTTTAGGCCAGTGCAACCAACGTACAAAAACTTCTTTCTGTTTATTTCTCACCCTTTTCTTTAGAATTTTTTCAATGTGGTACTCGGTTGTAGCGTCCACAGTCACAGCTTGGAGCTCTTGATTATTGAATGTGCCTTTGACAGCTTGTCCGTCCCAATCTTTTAACTTATAAACTGAAATGCCTTCACGTTTGAAACGTGTATCCACCTTGAAAATTTCACCGGTCCATTTTTGCGAATATTCGCGATCAAATATGCCTCGAATGTGGGAAAGACGAACGGTTTGGCCTATTTTGAATTTGTACTTCTTTGTCGATTTAAGATTTCTTTTATTTCTCAGTAAATATTGTTGCAGCCGGCTTTCGCCTTCATTCTCTAGGGTAATACTGTTAGGCGCAACACCTAAACCACGATGTACTGTTGCATTGTAGCTATGGACCATATCTTCTAGGACGTCGATATACCTCTTTGTCCTTTTCTTTAACAGGTACCGGAATATCTTGTGTTTCAAGGTTTTGATAAATCGTTCGGCGTAATTGGCTTTTGTCTCTGTATTATACGCATAAAAGTGATGAATATTTAGACTAGTTAAATATTTATTGACATCCTTTGATCTGAATTCCATACCCAAGTCGCTCCGAACTGTGTTTGGCTTCCTTGGTCCTGATAATATGTGTTGAAGTGCTTGAGTCACGTCTACACCTTTTTTACTTTTTATGGGACGAGCGTGAGCAAAACGTGAAAATATATCTATTGTCACCAAAACGTATTTGTGATCGTCATTGTCTTTTGACAAATCAACCATGTCCATCAGGTCTATATCCCATTGACTGTCCATACCATTTACAATCACCCTTGAGCGCGGAAACTTCCGTCTTACGCCTCGTGTCAGTGAATAAGATTCTTGATCTTGCAACCATTTTCTAATACGGTGTCTACCGATTTTAAATTTTCCCTCTGTCTTGACCAACTGATACAACTTTTCGGGACCCAGAAAACTGGCTGGGGACTTAGGGTTAAAGTATAAAGAAGACAAATACTGTTTCCAGTCTGACATTTTGTTTTTATTTACAAACATAGCAAGGTACATTCTTACAACAATTAAAAATCAATACATTTATAATTTACAAAACGACATTAAATACAATTAAATGTATATACGCTGTACATCTATTATTCTCTGTTTACAAAAACAACATTTTCCTTCTTTACGAAATCGATTCCCACAACATGAGCACAACGTATGTCCGCAAGGTATAAGTGCAATCGATTTTGTCTCAATTATACATATAGTACACATTATTTCTACCTCATCTAGGGTCTCTTTACGTGATTGACGTTCAGTCCACCACCTACGTAAATCATCTAGCAACGCACTCATCATAAACAAGAGTCCAAACATTTTTGAATATCAGTTCTCTGATTCTGTCCTTATATAGACACCTTGAATCAACCAATCACGTATTTACCTCTGTAAGTGCTATGAACAAGTTCAAACGTATCTTATTTCAGGCTTAAACGGTTACTATAGAGCGAACAAGTTTCAAAAATGACGTCATTTCCGGTTATACCACCAATACACTTCCGGTTCATTGAGTTCATCGTATAGCTTGACATGAGACCTTTCTATCGATACCAAGATCATATAAATCGGTCGAGAAATGACTGAGATATAGACTTAAATATATTTTGTGTAGAAAATTTGAATTTGGCGCCATTTTCCGGTCACGTGACATTTTTCAAACGCTTATATCTCGTGAACGAAAAAAGATAGACCTATAAAAGTATACATATTTGGAATCAGCGTGGCGAGACCTTTCGAACTGTACATGAAACACGGCCTTTGGAAAAAGTTGAAAATTTGGTTTAAAAATCGCTGTTACGTCATAACTCAGTAACGGTTGAAAATCGAATCGAGAACATAGGGTTTATTTTGAAGCATTTTGATAAATCTATCGATTGATATAAAAATTATGAAAATCGATATCGTAAACGGTTGCCTTAGAAAGGAAAAACTGATTTAAACCTTTTTATTTCAACCAAGATAATACCAACATTACGAATTTAAATCTTATACAATCCCGAACATTTTTATGTATTACAAATAACGTATACATTGTTGAACAGAATATTTCGATACATAAATCACTTTATAACACACATACTGGCTGCCTCTAAAACTCGTACAATTTGACAATATTTAATCCGTTACCGAGGTAAAGCTAAGGATTAACGTAAACATTGGCCAGCTCCCTTTGTGGGGCTATCTAAATCCGATCTCAAGTCAACCAATATTGACGTATAAATGGTACTGGGCCCTTACAAGGAGTCGAAGTCATGTATAAACTTGACCATTCTTGTTCATTCTCGTTTAACTGAAATAATACATGGTGTTTGTTTCGCCACTCAGTACATATTGACGTATAAAGAGCAAAACTTTCGAGTCTTTTTACCAACATCAAGATGACTTTAAGGACATACTAAGAAATGTTCAAAGAGTGTATTTTATATTGTTATTGGACTTAAGATATATCGGAGTTTTTGAGGAAAAATGGTTTGGAAGTTACCAATTTGAATATGAAAATATTTTATATTGTTCTGAAAATAAAAACAATTTTATGCTTTCTCAGTAAAGGCTTTGGCCGTTTGAGATTTGGTAAGTTTTTTAATCTACTTTTCTATAATTTATGATCTCATTTTGTGGGTCGAAAACATTAGATTTTTCTACTTCTTTTTAACATTTTAGTTACATTATTGTAATTTCAGCAGAATATAATTAATATCATAGTTTTTAAAGTGATCAAATGATATGGAAATATGTTTTTAAGATGTAAGCTATTTTTTCTTATCATTTTTTTTAAGGTGATGCCAAACTCCAAGTGACGTTTGAAGGAGATATTGATCACTCACTTAACAATAGACACAAAAGCCATTGTTCACACATCCGCTCCTAAATCAACACACGCCAGACACTGGGGCGTCTTTAAAGGGATTAACTTGGGACACTTGTATAGACCATTGTTCGCATTTCTGTCCCTAAATCAACACACGCCAGACAGAGTGGCGATTATAAAAGGATTAACTTTTGACACGTGAATAGGCTATTGTTCGCATTTCCGTCCCTAAATCAACACACGCCAGACAGAGTGTCTACTTTAAAGGGTTTAACTTTTGACGCTTGAATAGACCATTGTTCGCATTTCCGCTCCTAAATCAACATGGCTATTGTTCTATCGCTAAAAATAGATATTGTTAACGCAGGTGGCCTGGGAATCTAGTGCACTAGTTGAGAAATGTCATTTATAAAAATAGCTGTCGCTTAGCTCGAGTCTCATTTGAGCAAAGGACGCCGAGGAGTCAACATCGTAAAAGGTGAGCATTAAAGTATTTAGACCTAATTGATATATATGTTATCATCCTATTTTTTATGAATGTTCTATATATTTAATTATTATTATTATTATTATTATTGATGTGATTTTTAAAATTAATATTATTGTTATTATTATTTATTGTTGTTTAATAAATTAATTATTACTATTAAAAGAATACCAAGGTCTGAGATCGAATGGAAGTGACCCTCAATTTCCGCGAGTAGATCTTGGATCGAGTATACAAGTCACCTCTGTATACTTATATAATGTATTTTATTTTCAATTCCATTGTCGTTCTTCTAAATATAAACCGATGATGTCATTCTAAAATTAGAACAATGATGTCATTCTAAAAGTAGAACGATGATGTCATGGAACAAATATGGGAGCCGCACATGCGCACTACCCTAAAACCTTATATGCAAATGAGTTACTATAAATAGAAACAAAATCCTTGAAAGTAGGTCAAGTTTGTTTACACGTAAACCGACCCCATTACTACTAGTTTCCACCACTGTAATAACCAGGCGAGATTGTATTTGCGCCAGTGAGTGAAGAATTTTATGTTTTATTCAGAACGACACATAGAGGCACATACTCTTTAACATTTCACACTATGAAAGACGGTAAGTTCTAAAACTTTGCTCCTTTTCCCTGTCTTTATCTCTATCTCTTAAACATTCAGTTTTAGAATACATGTTGTTGCTTACATGAACACATTCTTCGATTACATTTTTAACTCCCATGCAAATGATTTGTAAAATATGATCTTTTTTTTTTATACAATACGATGTTTCTCCTTTATCCATTTTCTTTTATTTCATTTAAACAATATACCTACATACGCTTCTTCAGCTACACATTTCTTGTATACCGGGTAGTAATGAACCTAAATTTTCAAATTCTATATAACATTTTTTTACGACATGGATATCCCTATGTATACTATTTCGGCCGGCATCCTTTTGCCTGTGCCACGTTTTTTTTTAATGTTTCTCGTCACAATATACCTGGGGGAATGAACAAGATGTCATCTATTTTTTTTTATATTTTCTCCAGCTTATTAAAAGGGGCGATTTGCTGCGTTTTTTTTTAAAATAACTTTTTAATGACTTATTCTAGTTTACCCTTTTCGTCACATATGCCAAATGTGTTATCCACTTTAAAAAAAGACTTTACTTACATAAAACTATTTTCACATTTCACGAACGTCTGTAAAGAAATAATTCAGTCTTTAAGAATATGATCTAAATTGTAAGCAACATGACAAAAGATATGGAAACCTATAGTAGATTATTTCTGCTAATTTGTGACTCGTTGGCGTGGCAATAAGTCGATATCAAAATCGATCATTTGCTTGGCGGAACGACTTTCGACTTTTCGTCTTATTTGCGTCTTTTCGACCTTTCATGGCACAACGCGAAATGGCATAAATGATATATACTAGAAAAAACAAAAATAATTATACTAAAGTGTATAAAAATTACAATTCATTATTGACTTGACTATTTGAGTTTACCGTCACTTTGACAGTATTTCATATAGCGACGTCCAGCTAATTACAGGCGGAGGAATCTGGGTAGAACTACCGACCTACCGCAAGCCAGCTGGAAGGCTTCCTCACATGAAAATCCGATTGACCCTGCCGGGATTCGAACTCACGCGATGAGGGACTGAGTGAGTGTTAAAGTCAGCGACATAACCCTCTTCACAATTCATTACATGACACACAGACACATTGAAGGCATCTGGAAAGTTACCATTCTGTATCCTGGGTATTCTGCTGTTGCTGCTGGTGACCATGCAGACGACTTCCGGTTGGCAATGCAGTTTCAACCACCGCGGCATATGCAGGAGCTACCGAGATCCAGGGTCAGTTAAATGTGCGTTGGGAAAAGGCCTTTGCATATCCTTCGGAAAATCGAATTGTTCGTAAGTGTTTTGTTTAGTATTCTCTCTTTCTCTCATTTTCCTTTTTTACTGTTTGCACATGCTAAGTCTCTTGCGCTGAGGCAATTGCAAAATGTCTGGGTGAAGGATTACTAATGTGTAAACCTCATACAGAGGATTTCGGAGAAAGGCGAAGTAACACGATGGGAGTTCACAAATGTGTGTATTAATTCAAGTGTATATCTGTTTCCCAGGATCTTAGAAGACTAAAGTAGTTCTTTCTTTGATAAAGATCATGGTCGAGAAATTAACTACTTCAAAAATATATGATACAAGGTCGCTTGTGATACTTATAGTGGCAATGTAAGGTGAGCATATAGTCGCCGCTGTGTCCGTCCGTGCGTTCATCTGTTAGTCCTTCCGTTGCATTTTTGCATCAAATGTACTCGTAATTTTTTGAGTCTCATTAAGAAAAGAGCTGTGCACAAAAACCATAACTTTTTTTCCTGTTTGTTTCCTGATATTATTGACCTTTTTTAATCAAGTTAACCAAGAAACCCCCCCCCCCAAAAAAAAACCCCTAAGTGTTTTAGCTTAATTCTCATATATAAAATGCTTTTAGGGAGAGGCACACTGAATAAGAAGCTTAACCTTTTTTGGGATATTTTCAGATTTATTGCCCCTTTGTTTAGTTTCAGTCTCCGGATATGAACGTTAACACCCTTGGGTCCATATTCATAAAGCTCCTTAGGAAAAAAAATCCCTAGTTTCTAAGATTTCACTTAAAATCACATACATGTCCCTTAGTTATGAAGGATTTTCTTTAGTCTTATTTCTAAAACACCTTAGGAGATTTATTCCAGTTAAGGATTTTTCCCCTTTAAAAACTAATGAGTTTCATGAATACGGCCCCTGGTGTATGAACTTCAAACTATCTATACATACATGGATACGTCTTATTTACGTGACTTACATTGCTTAGCATTAATTAATCTGGCCTGTTTTATTTGCAAAGTGATTGCCCTTTGATAATTGTCCAGAGAATAGCATAATTAAGTTTATAACGGTTATAACCTGTTTCTCCTCTAGTTGAAAATAAGAGAAAATGCACATTCCAAGTAGCATAACTTATTGCAGTTGTGTTCCCTTTAACAGCTATGCCGTTAACTGTTTCCCTTTTTCTCATAGAGGCTAAAGTTTTAGTTGCAATTACCTTCAATGTATACAAACAATACTTCACTCCACCATAGGTATGTCAATCCATTACCTAACACATGATCAGCTCTACCGATATATTTTTTTCACGAGAATTGTAGTCATCATGTGTGGTTAAACACCAAGTGTTAATATTCACAAACTAACTCTATGGTTGTTTTGTCTTCAACTTATATAGCAGGAAAAACCCATGTATTACAAGATGTCAAACATATTTCTGCTAATTCATTGCGTACATTGTATGATTTCAAGTTCATGGGACCGGTGAACCACACTTTCGTGCTATTTCTCAGATCCTTTCGATACTTTGATTACGCAGTTTATGTAAATTATACTCCAGATCGTTGAAACTTTTAACAAAATTATTACTAAAAAATAAATGATTTCGTATAATTTCAGGTGCATGGTGAACAAGGGCAATGTGTTTGCTAAAAAACACATACCAGGAAGATAACAGACTAGACGGGAGTTGTCATGGCAGTTTTAATAACTTTGTGTAGTGACTTCATATTCCGTATATGTCTTGGCACTAATTAAAGGTGCTTTTTTGTCAAGTCGTATAGCTGATTGTACAATGATTAAACTACGTGTAGATACCTTCATAGTATTTGTATATCGGATTATTGCTCATGGTAATCAGTTATTTCGGCGATCCTAGACAAATTTATATACATGTTAAGTTCTCGATCTCAAAATAACCAGTCGAGTGTCCTTTATTGCTTGGTGAATAGGATAGAGAACAAACCGTGAGAGCGACGAATATTCCCGTTAAGTCTTATACTGAATGATGAAATACTGTGTTTTATCAGTAAGATAAAATCTAAATCTCACGGGGTAAGTGATATAGATCTGTCGGAACTACCTTATTTTTTTTACTTAAAAATTGCATGTATATGGGTATGTAGCAACAGTTAGCATGAAATAAAAAGAAAATTTGTCTGTTATGAGTGAATATAGAATGCATCTTATCTCGAAGTGGTACAATTTTCACATTTTCAATCGCACTATTAAAGCGCTCGTGAAAATATATCATTATTCATATATTCCATATCTACTTAAAACAAACAAATATCCTCTATATCTAGCATGGTCAGAAAGTAATACCAAGGCGACATGGCATGTAGGATTCTAGTACAGCGCACTTCACAAAACTATATTCGTAGCGTAAGAGGAAATAAGCTGGAGAGAGAGAGATAGAGTGAGAGAGAGATGGCTTTACATTTTAATTTACATGTATTGATAATAATAGTGGATTTAAAGATAGCTTAGCGATGCCTCTTGTCTTTTTAATAATGTACAATACTAACGAAACAAAAGAACTTGCGGCTGAAAGAAGATAGCACTCGTACAATCGCCTTAGATTTAATAAGTTCACATATTGGAACTATTTTTACTGCCTGCAGTTGATAATGACTGAAACAGTAATCAATATGCAATAGCATATTCATCGCCAATGTTTTCATTTCTTGGGATCAAACGAACGACTCTATTTTTTGATAATATTACACAGGAGATGTTATCAAAGTCAAAGTCAAAATATTTTATTGGCATAAACAGTTACATGTTCATTGTCAACTACAATTTGGCAGTACAAGTAACTGAAAAGTACAATTTTATTATAACACACACACACACACACACACACACACACACACACACATTAAAATCATATCTGAAAAGAGCAAATAATTCAAAATATGCATATACGAAGATATTTTTGTATTTATTTCCGCTTTTTCGATCATAGCAAATAAACATTCATAGATTCGTTTACATTTTTTATTATCAGTTTGCATTAATAATTTATTTATAGGTGGCCATGTATAAAAATATTTAGGGATATATATATATATATATATATATATATCGGAGTAGAATATTTAAATCTGAGTAGAATGGACAGACAAGTAAAAAAAAACATTTGGAACATTTTCTATCATTTCTTGTTATATTACGGAATCTACCTTCTTCTATAGCAAGTTTATGGTCTGGACATCTTAGTCTAGATAACGCTACCCTATATTTCTTACAAATAATGCTTTTTAAATTCGTTTCTGCTGAAAACCTGTGTTTAAATTTTCTGAAAGGTCAGCAAAGCATTCCTGTAAATAATTAGTGTAAATTCTTTGTATGACTGAATTTAATTGCATGTTAGTAACATAATCTTTCTTCTATGAAAATGAAAACCAAAATTAATTAAATATTTTTTTAGCTTTTTTACTCAACTGTTTATAAAATTACCATTTCCAACTTTAAGATTAAGTTATATGTATATTAATGAACGTGGAGAATTTATAATTCTGAACCAAAATCTAACTTTTCTTATTTTTCGATTAATAATCATAGGGAACCTACCAAACTCGCCATATACTTAACTATTACTAGTTTTGTGGACGGACACAAAAAATGCTTTAAAAATTTAAGTGCACCCCTAAATCAGGTCCGCTGAGAAACCAAACATTTCTGATCCGTAATTTAATATCGGAGGAACGATAGTATTAAACAATTTAACATGTTCTTATATATAAGAATAGAAGGCTGAATCGTACGTAGCGAGATAAAACAAACAGCTGTATTTTTGGACAACTCCTAAGTTTGCATCTCGATAACTGAGAGAAAACAAATTGTAGCGGCTAGGGATCATGACCATTTGAAAAAACAAAATAAAAAACAAAACATATTACATTTCTAATAAACAGTTCTCAGAAAATTTGAAATTCTGTATTACTTAGAATAGGCTACTTACTACTACTTTACTTAGGCATTTCTACAGACAATACTAGGCCAAAGCGAGCGTAGCGATTTGTGTGGCAAATATTGGATTTTGTAGAAGATTAATTTTCTATTGAAATAAATCGCGGATAAATTGAATTTTGAGATGCACAAATTTAAGATAGGACATTTTAACGCCGTCGGGTATATTACTGAAAAACTAGGAAATTATTTGACATTATGTCGCAGCCTCGCAGGTAATTGGACATTATATCGCCGTTGCGCGCGCACATGACTGGAAATTATATAAAGGTCGCGCACATTAATGTACATAATGTCCCTGTCGCGCACGCACATTCCTGGACATTTTTATCGCCGTTGCGCACGCACATTGCTTGAAATTATATTGCCGTTGCGCACATTACTGGACTTTATATAACAATCGCGCACATTACTGGACATTATATCGCCGTTGCGCACGCACATTACTGGAAATTATATCGCCGTCGCGCACAATACTGGACATTTTGTCACCGTCACGAACTTTCTTTTATTTATAAGTTTTTTAGTAACTCAGGATACTTTGGAGTCTTTATTTTTATAATCCAAAAAAATAAAAAAACTCAACCATTTCAGAAAATGATTTAATGACAGAAAGAATTAACATATATTTTATTAGTTACTGCGGTGAAAGATTTAAGACTTCATCTTATCTCATCTTGATTATAAATTCAGGTAATAAATACGGGTAAACCTTAAATCTTAGTATCACGTCTTACCACAATCTTGCGATATATTGACTTATTTACATGTACGTTTTATATGACATAAACTAAGTTTAATGTTAGTCTAAACATATCCAGCTTGTAATCTTACATGATACATTTACTGGGGGCCGCCGTGGCCGAGCGGTTACAGTCGTTGACTACAAATCTCTCAGCTCCTCACCGCTGTGGGTTCGAATCCCGTTAGGGACTTCGGATTTTTCATGTGAGGAAGCCTTCCAGCTGGCTTGCGGTGGGTCGGTGGTTCTACCCGGGTACCTCTGTGTACTAGGGGTCTTCCTCCACCTATCGCAGCGACGTTAAACCCAATACAACAACAACTGATACATTTACTCAAAGGAAAAAGAAACGCAGGGTAGACTTTTGTGTCAGTTTTAAATATGAAGTATTCGACGGTATTACAGTTTAAATTATTTTGGTAAAGATATTTTTCAACAAAATAAATGCTTTAGAATGAGATAGGGTCTATCATATGAGGTTTATTGCAAAGTTAGAAGGTAAACACTTGAGTCTGGCTACAACAGATTCTAGTTACCCTGTGTATCTTTTTCCTTAGAGTATATATGTAATACAGTCTAATCCCGGAAATTCGAAGTCCTGGGGATCGGCGTTTTATTTCGAGTAAGGCATGTATTCGAACAAACCAAATCACGTCGACATTAGGAACAAAAGCCCATCCCAGCCATGCTTTTTTCATTTTGTGAACGTAATATATAATGTTTTTTATATCAAATATGTTATTTTGATTAAGGAATGGAAACGCCATAATAATTAACTTTCATCCTTTTATGCACAAATGATATCGATGCATATATAATAAATGCATACGTCAATAACAAAGATACATACATACATTTATCAGGTCTGACTGAATCACATGCGACTACACGTATCCAATTTCAACGTCGTCTTGAAAACAGCAATGGATATTTAATATTTAATTAACACCATTCATCTATTTCTGCATAAATTATACATAATAAATGCATACATCCATTCATCAGGTCTGACTAAATCACAAGAAACTACATGTATCAACGTGATATCAACATCATCTCGAAATGTTCATTTAAAACAGGATGTAATCGTGGTCTTCTTGTTACACTTGTTTAATTCTTCCTTTCCAAGCGTATCCGAAAAACGTATAGCATACCTAAAAAAATCATCAATCATCACCTTTATCTTTATGATTGAACTGCACAAACATCCAATCAATTAACAACATATGCAAACTGTAAGCGGCCGTCTCCCATCCATTCCGGTAATTAATTGACGTTTGCGCCTTTCCATTGTTTGTTTTCAAAATGTCGCCGGTAATTAATGTTCGTCAGCGACTTCGGATAAGGAAGTCCGAAAATCTTACGAATTTATTGGCACGAGCCGAAAAATCTTTTCGGATGAGGCCAGGTATTCGAATGGCACAAATTTGAACTAGATTTGCATACTGCAAATGCAACGGTTTTCGTGATGATCAACAGTTCCAAACCTGATCAGCCAAGTTAAAATACCAGAAAAACAACAAAATGCAAAATGCTTTATATATCTTAGTGTTTTTCTTCATTGGTGAATTCAGGTGTGACCAAGACTTAAAGGCATCTCGAAAGGAATGTGATATGTCCCACTGAGCCAGGCCCCCATCTGCTGTGATCAGACCTGCTAATTGCTGGTCATCACTGCAGGGAGTCTTTAGCCAATATAGTAATAATCTGTTACAGTAAAACCTCTGATGGGTTAATGCAAAACTAAATTACCTGCTAGTATGAAGGTGAGACAGTAGGCTAATTTTACACAAAGCCATAAACATTTTAATGAATGTTAGTGATAATGTGGGTTGTTTACTGTATGATCCCTTACATATTCTTTATTGCATTAATTACTAGGTGTCAATTTTACAGTTTATTTATTTATTCTTTGAACATGATAAGGCCCCAAAAATGTGGGCAGCATTATCAAATACATAATTAAATATTTACAAACACTTGTGGTCAAAATTAATGGGCACGGCTACACAATTTACATTTACAATATGACATTTATATATTTGGGTATGGATTATTAAGTAAATAGTTAATTGAACAAACAAACACACATTTGCCAAAAAAACAAAAAAAAAACCAAAAAAAAAACCGATCCTTTTCAAACAGCCTAACGGAATTAGGAGGTCTTAGGATAAAGCTAAAAAATTAATTTTTATAAAAAAAAAAAAAAAAAATATTGCTATTAATTAATGTCAAAGACATGAAATACACAATATATAATACACATTTGCTATCACATATTTCAAAGCAATCCAATTGGTATATACAATTTATAAGACAGAGCAGTCTGTCTACAATCGAGTTGGAACAATGTTCAAGTTTAGATCCTGAACGATAATTAAAAGAAATTGAAAAAGTTTAAAATATTTAATAGTAACTGATATAGCCTTGAGCTCCGCAACTTATACAAAACACAGACCCGGATTTTGAACCGTACAGTATATTTATTTACTTCCGGCCAGACTCGCACGTTTTAAGAATGAAAAGAAAAGAAAAAAAAACCAATGTTTTCAAGCGTGTCTTTTCACCGGAGCGAAGAAACAGGCATAAAGTACATTCAAACAAACGATATTTACCGGACGTATTAACTAAGTTTACATAATCTAGCGACGCAATAGTGGTTCGAGGAGTGACCTCAGATAAGTTACTTTCTTTCCTTTCTTTTTTTAGTAAATTGTAAAATAAAAATGTTAATATATTTAAATGGTTAGCGGCAGAGCAATGTTTCTAATTTCAATGATAAACTATTGTTTTCTAGAATTAAAATTACTATGAAAATAAAATTATTTGTTCATGAAATAAATGCAATATAGTATGAAACAATATGGTTCTTTGTGATTATTATTTCTATTTCAGGTCCCCCTGGGCCTATCATTGATTAAAAGCAGTTCAAGGATCTGTGATTTACAGCTTATATACATAATGTTCCTAGACAAAGGTATTTCTCTCTCTCTCTCTCTCTCTCTCTCTCTCATTCTTGTCAATTACAAAATATCCATACATTAAAAGCAAATCATATACCAACAAATGGGTACATTTATTGTTTGTAATGAATTAACTTGCAACAAAATAAAGCAATATTCTTGACATCATCCCCATCAGTATTCAACAATTTAATAAGTTTTACGAAATTTGGTCTTTTATAGTATACACTATCAATATATTTCTTTCTATGCATGTTAAAAATTTTACATTCAAACATATAGTGGTATTCATCACCCACTACATTGCAATTGTTACAATGTCTATCACCTTTTGTAACTGCATGATTGTGTATTTATTTCATAGTTAAATATTTGATTTTGAAAATACATGAAAGAGATACAAGTTTTAGTATTCAAAATGACTTAAAATGAGTCTGAAGGACATTATTCTGACATTAAATAAATTAAAATATATATGAGAACTAAAAGAATGAAAGAAAGAAATAACAAAATGTATAAGAAATAACAAAATCAACCAACAAAGTAAAAAGAAAACAAATAAAGATTTATAATTAATTGAATAAAAAAGAATAAAAAAGAACTGATAGAATAATTTCTGGTATTTAGGATTGCGTAATTGGTATATTCACAACTATTTCCTTTACAATCTGTGAATGACTATGTTCAACCCCAAATATAGCATACATACACTTGGATCTTAAACAATACCTGTGTGACAGACACATCGTGACAGACTGTGGCAGCCTGGCTTATCAGAAAACAGATGCCCACACATGCTGGGTGGGTGAATAAATGGGGGGGGGGGGGTCACTTATATAAGGGTTTTGAGATGCCTTTAAATGCATCTGTTTTCTGATATATGTTTTCTTTCTTTCTTTTAGTTCTCATATATATTTTAATTTATATTTTATTCTTATTTGTAAAATTTATCATAAAAAGCGACATTAAGTTTGGAAATAAATTATGTATTACTAAATACTTTCATTCTCTCAATTCTTCCCTCAATTCATGTTTATGCCAGAAAATCAACACTGTTTTAAATACTTGATTTTTGTTTGTTATGTCATAATAATATAAATGAAGAAGAAAAACAACACTCATGATTTTCCATAAACTATTTATCATTTTCAAATCAATTATAAAATAAGCACGTTTTACAATGACAGTAACGTTTCGTTACATTTCTTAGAGTACAGGATTAACATGAGGAATTCAAATTCTGTTGAATAAAATGTAACGAAACGTTTCTAACAAAAGCAATTTAAAAAGTCATTCATTGTCAGAATAATGTCCTTCAGACTCATTTTAAGTCATTTTGAATACTAAAACTTTAAAAGCATCTCGAAAGGAATGTGAACAAGTAATTCAATTCTTGTTGATTTCTGACATTAAAATGTATTGAGGGAATTTAGAAATGAGAGAATGAGAATGAAAGTGATTAGTAATACATTTATGATATATTTCTTTATTTCAAAACTTTTCTACATTTCTTTTTATGATAAAAATTTACAAATAAAAGATAAAATAAGAAAGATCAAATTAAATGAAATAACAGACACAAAAATTGAAAGAACAAAATAAATGAAAAATAAAGAAAGGGTTAACAAAATAGGTAAGAATTAAATCAATAAAGAAGGAAAGAAAAACAAGGAAAATTAATGTATGCTCTAATAAAAATGAATAATTGAGAACTTGAAGAATAATTTCTGTTATTTAGGATTATGTGATTGTAGAACTGTAACTTGTGTAACTTTTGTAAAAACTGTGAATGGCGATATACAATCCCACGTAGTAACAAAATTAAAGAATATAAGAATTGAGAGAATGAAAGTAATAAGAAATACATAATTTATTTCACAACTTTATGTTTCTTTTTATGATAAATTTTACATATAAAAATAAAATAAGAAAGGAAGAAAAATTTAATGAGAAATATAAGACAAAAAAATGAAAAAAAAAAAAAAAAATCATGGAAAATTTATATATGCTCAAATAAAAATGAATAATTGAGACTTTATAAAATCATTTCTGGTATTTAGGATTTAGTAATTGTATAACTGTAACTTGTGTAACTTTTAAAAAAAAGGGGAATGGCTATATACAATCCCATGTAGTAACACATGCACACTTGTATCTTGAACTATACCTGTGACTGACAGACCATGGGTGACAGACCGTGGCAGCCTGCCTTATCAGAAAACAGATGCCCCCACACGCTGGGTTTGGAATAAATGGGGGGGGGGGGGGGGTCACTTATATAAGGGTTTTGAGATGCCTTTAAGCATCCACATATTGGCAATGAGCCAATATGATCTAAGTGTGACACATTGAACAATTTGATTAATGGTGCGTTCAAAAATGTCTTCCAAACTGTCCCACTTTTTATACTAAACAGTTATAAATCAGGTGGGACAGTTGGGAATCCTGCTTACCATTATGAGAACAATAGTTCTCAGTAGTATAAATGATTTACAATTTATTTGTTATCAAAAATTTGGGTAACGTAACAAGCCATTTGGTTAAACCTATATCAGCTTTCACTCTATGCCTCAAAGTTCAGTAATGCACTAGTAGGAACTTTTGGTATGCTAAAACTTGTTTAAAAGGTGGATGTTTATACATGTACTTAGTTGTTTTGCTATCCAATTCAATAGTGAGTGTGTGGGATATCCAATTCAATAGTGAGTGTGTGGGAGGAATAATAATACATGTAGAATATAGATACAATTCATCCTCTGATAGTTGACCTGTTACATTGCAAGCTACACAGCCCAACTAGCAGAGCCTGCATCTATTTATAGAACATAGGTAACCAGTGATGCTCATTCTGTCAAATTTTCTCTGTTTTTACTCTGGGTCATGTATTTAAATTCTCTATAAATTCATCAATTCTTGACAGATTTTCAAAATTCTTTTTTTGTTGACGAGGTAAGACATTCTTTTTCCAATGATGACAAATATATCACACATTTACACTTTAAAGGCGGCTTTAAAATCAATTCAAAGTATGACCAAACTTCAAACTGCCACTAAACAACCAAATCAACCCCGATCTGAAAAAACTAAAATTCTTCAAAAAGTTCTCTTTAGAGGCTCTTGATTTTACCCATATTCTTTCGATAAAATATTTTTAGATTTTGAGATATTTAAGGTCAAAGAAAAAACCAATAATCGCAATATGACCTTGACCTTTGCATTTTTTGAAATTTTGAAACTCTGAAGTCCCTTGAAACAACAAACAATACAATCTGTGAAAATTTCATAAAGATTGATCCAAAAATAATGGCAGAATCATCAAAAAACTAAAAAAATGCCTATTCTCGAAAAAAAATTTTCCTCCATATTTTAGTGCACTTTGAACGCTTATTGAAAGCCATTTTATGCATTTTCTGAAATCGCCAACCCATATGTTTTGTGCGCAAAGATCTTCGGAATCAATTTAAAAAAACAGAATGAGCGTATCTAATCTCTAACAAAAATGGGCATGTTTTTCGTGGACACACCCTAATTTGCCAGATTTTTTCAAAGATTCAAACATTCAACCTCTTCTAGCTCAAAAGTTTCACTCATCATATTTAATGGGGCAGTTGACAGAGAACAGAATGCAAAAAACTGCAAAAAAATAAAATGTCAAATGACAGAGTTATCAGCAATTATATGTTTTGATGCTAAACGCCACCTAGCGGCAAAACTTAGTAATAAAATGAAAAACAAACTTAATGGTGCACAACTTCAGATACATGTGAGTATGCATGGAAATTTATATTGTAATCAAAGGCAAAGCGGCAAAAAATGGAAAAAAAAAAAGCGTTGCAGTCCACGAAAACCTAAAAAGAAACACAAGAAGAACAGTAGGTTTTCGCGGCTGCGTTGCAGTCCACGAAAACCTAATAACCCAGATATTTTTTATATAGAAATAAGAAGGAGAGTGATCGGGACCAACGAAGTGTTTCGAATGACGCCAGGTATTTGAATGAGAGGTGGTGGAGTAACCGGGGTTCGACTGTACGTTAATCAACTGCATATGCTACATTATTATACTGAATTTATATTTTACATAAGTACATGTCATGAACAGTGAAAGTTGTTTCGAACACTTATATAATGAATAATGAATTAAAACACATACGGCCTGGAAATAAGTAAATGCATGACGAAGTGGTAATTAATATGATAAATGAACTTATTAAGTATTTTCAAGATATACCATGGCTTTACAAAAATGCAACGGACATGATAGAGAGAGAGAGAGAGAGAGAGAGAGAGAGAGAGAGAGAAAGAGAGGTGGAGGTGGAGACAGTTGTTATACTTACTAAAATATTTAAGGCATTGCAATAATTTGTATGTCACATAAATACTTGGAATGTGTGTTTACTAATTACCACCACTTTCGCAAATAGGCGAGATTGCCCTGTTATTGTACGAATTGTGTTTGCACCAAGGAGTTCTGTTTTACTGTGTGAAAAATTTCAGGTTTTATCTAGTACGACACATAGAGAAACAAACCCTTTAACATTTTTACTAGTACAGACGGTAAGTTGTTTAAGTTTGCTATTTCTCTCTGTCTTTCTATTTATAAAACACATTTTAATTCTGAACTCTCAAATTTGCAGTGAATACTTTTTGTTTTATTTTCATCTACGTAGCTTTATGTACACATTCTTCTCTATATATTTTTAAGATAATATTTCTTTTCTCCCCTTTCCGTATTCCTCTATTTAATTTTAAATAATATATAATTGTTGATTGTTGCTTACTCTGCACATTTCTTGTGATTAATCTAAATTTTCCAAGTCTATGTAACAAGAATCTTGAATACATGCTGCGATTTCTTTTCATAAAAAGGACATTTCAGTGACATATTTTAATCTATTTCTTTCACCGTATATCAATGACACCGGAAATAACTATCATGCGAAGCGGGAGAACGTTGATATCAGATACACCGGCAGGTTGTTAGTTTGCAAAATTTGTGGTAATTAGGACAGATTCAGCTTTGCATTATTTGTTTAATTACTAGTAGAAAAATAAACAAATGATTAGTTTGTTTCCGATTCTCTGAAATTTATGTATGAAAATCATTTTTGGTTCATAATTCTCGGACTGGTAAAACCAAAACAGCAGCGAGGGAGACAAAATCTTATTTCTAATCCTCTGACACACGTTTTTTTTACACATGTGTTGTTATTACACTACATATATGGCTCTTATATCAGCGTTGATTGAAGAATATGAGCGAAATAAGCTTTGGATATGATAGGTGATGTCACGCTGTACCCCACGTTTCAAACCTTCAAGTGTTGTGAAAAAATGCGTTGATAAATCGCGAGACGTATGAACCCGGGATGGAGGGATCCCGAGTTAGAGTTCTGACAAAGACACTGCTAATTTACATCAGCAAGAAATTTACCCCGCATTGAATCACTTCACCCAGGTACCCAGAGGGCGGTACAATTCCATAGCGCCATAATATGGGCTGCCATAAACGAAAGAGTCTCCATGTAGATCGATAGATAGATACTAGTAGCCCGATGATCAGGGGTAAAGCTGTTAAGTCAGTGAACGCGCCCAAGACATGAAGCTTAGATTGTAAAATGCATTTGATTTACTTTTATATTTACATGCTAAAACTAGTTGTAAATCTGAAAAAAACTTTATCTTGTGACGTTATCACTTTTCTTAAAATTGATTGTATCTGCATATAATAAACTTTGATTATAATAGCTACTTAAGATGTAGATCTTGATTTATTCCATAAATTGTTGTTTTTATATCTTGAAACACATAGTTTACAATTGAACATAGTAAGTTAAAATCGAACGCTATACACTGATTGTCAAACGAAACACAACACCAGTACTTAAAATTTAGTTACTCTATCTATTGTAATATATTTCCTAAGCTGCAGGTTTTGTATGTGAGGTCATTTGCTATTCTACATCATGCTATTGAAGAATCACCAGAAATATATTCCGGAACACAAATTTATGATACACGGCCAAAGATAACAAATGGGGATCTAAATAAAATGAGCGGTTGTACTTTAAAGAACATGCATTGATCTAGAATTAAAAATAAATTCTGCAACAGCAACTGAGGAAATTATTTGAACGACGATTGACAGTGGATCTAGGTATAGTAAAATTAAAGGGTATATTCAATTGAAATTTCTAACTTTCACATATAAGAAAATGCGCAGAATAAGAAAATGTAAAAAGAGTATTAGGTCACCATGCTCGTTTTGATGCTACCCTTGTATATCGATGATAACCGTTTTAATAAATACCTAAAGTAAACATCTCTCATTAAAAGGAAAACAGAAGTGAAATTTCTACAAATAGAAAACATACCTACAAACAATTATGACAATTCAAAACATCTGAATAAAATGATTAAAATACACCAAGGTTCTTTATTTTACAGGAATGGACAAAAATTCATAGAATCTTTGGTAAAGGGAGAAAAAATGCTTCATTTCTTTTATTATTTACAGAAAATCCTTCAATAGATTAGATCTTCTTGTTAATATTCTTATTAAGACAACGAAAAATGAATACAGGTCATAGAGTTCGTTTTCAATCTACTGAGCTTTTTTATGTTACCTGTCTAATGCTTAACCAGAAAACTATGTTTAAAGTCTGTTAAACATATTCAATTCATTTCAAATTAATATTTTATTTGAAAAGAAAGTGTTATAAATACAGATGTCCTTCACACACACACACACACACACACACACACACACACACACAACAAAACAAACGAAAAACGAACTTGTCTAATTCGTGGCCACGAGATATATCTAAGGAAAAAAGCGATTATTAATATGTTGCCACGAGATATAAATAAGTAAAAAGAAAACAAAAATAAATCTCGCTAACTCATGGCCAGAAGCTAATAACAAAGAAATATAAACAACAAATTACTCATGGCCTCGAGATATAAGTAAGAAAAGAAAAAAAATAAATATAAAAAACACAAAACAAAGCTGGGTATATCCTTCGGTCAGGAAAGCAAAATATGTGCTTCAGATTTGTTAAGAGATGCAATCTTTACGTACCCGTTGGCAATAAAGTTACTACAATGCAAACATAAAAAATGACTTAATTCAAGAGTTTACAAAAATAACCTATTTTGCATATTTCGCATATTTTCGTCAATTTTCTGACGTTTTCTAAAGACGTATATCTCCGTTAACGAATCACGAGTGTGCTCAAATCAATAACGTAGCAGATAAACAAATTTTAAATCGGCGATTCAAATTATATATATTTCCGATTCCAGTCCGTTTTCGTGGATACTCGTCAATGCAAAATGTAAACAATGAGAGTATTTTGACAGCCATATAAAATAATATATACGTAATTGTATCTATATTTTCAATGCGTGTAACTGTTATTTGCATACCATGTGCCATTTGCCACGCCAAGTGGCAGGCATAACCCCACTAGATAGACTAGTTAAATAGATAGTGAATTTTTGAACATGTTTTTCACCACGATCGGTCACTTTTACGCTCTAAATGCTGAGATGTTTGAGAGGTTTAAGAAACATAATTTATTAATTGACACACAGACACAATGAAGGCATCTGGAAAGTTACCATTGTGCATCCTGGGCATTCTGATTTTGTTTCTGGTGACCATACAGACGGCTTCCGGTCGGCAATGCAGTTTTAACAGTCGCGGAAACTGCAGGAACACTCGATTTCCATGGGCAGTAAAGTGTGCGAGGGGTAAAGGCCGTTGCACTTCCTTCGGAGACTCGGCTTGTTTGTAAGTGTTTAGTATTATCTACCCTAACTCTGTACATATCAAATATCTTTCACTCACGCCAAATCTCAAGCAGGCTTCTGCAAGGGGTTTGGGTTGAAGGTTACTAATGTGTTATCATCATACAGAGCATTCTGAAGATATGTGAAGTAACATGATGGGATATCAGGGTTAAGAAAATAACAACATCAATATATATGAAAGGTCATTTGTGATGAATATAGCCGCCACTGTGTCTGTCCGTTCATCCACCTGCATTCTTCCGTCCATATGTTTTTTTCCTGAATATAACTTAAAAACATTTAGAAATTTGAGGTATCAACTGTACATGTGCATGTTTTAAAAGCAAAAGTGTTGTGCTCAAGAGCCACTAGTTTGCTTTTTTCTATTTTCAGGATATTGCCCTTTTGTTATTTTTAATATTTTAGTTTGTCCGGAGCATTACCCTAAACCCTTAAAATGTTTCAACTTAATCATCAAACATAGTTTCAAAAAAGATGCATAAGAATGAATGGTTTGGATTTTAAAATGAAAATATAAGAATACATGTATCTGTTATTTACACCAGCAATTACAAAGGCGACGGAATAGTTCGATACTCTTTTAAGTCAGATCTACATTTACCAAGAAAACGTAACATTTGCCATTCCTATAAAATGTACAAGAAGTGCTTGACTATCAAATAAACAGTTACTGCAAAACGTTTATTATTGACTTTTCATTAAGCTCAAATCTCTGTTTAATAAATGGGATAAACATTATAGGAAATATTCAAACAAAGCATTTCACCTTGTGGATTAGCTGTTGTGGACTGCAGTTTAAGTGCCGTTCGGACAGTTGCACAAATTCTCCGAGAAATTTCGACAGATATATATTAAACTTACATGTACTGTGTCCTGATATGTAAAACTGCTATTTTGACGAGGAAAGGTTTAAGTGACTAAATTCCGAAATGAAATTTTTATAAGTACAAAAACTAAGATATCTACGTTAAGAAGATGACAGATTACTTAACACTGGCATTTAAACATTTTTGATAAAGATCTTAATAATTAACAAATAATTAACAATACGCTTTGCATAGGCCTTATACGCAGAATATTTTGTGCATATTTTGAGACAAGTAGAAATCCAGCAGCAGCCTGAAAAAATGGTATATTAACTCCAGGGTTGAAAACCCCTGCATCCAACTACTGGGGCGTACCGGTGGCGTCAGCAGTGTAATAGGCGTATTGTACAATCATGAATATCTGATTGACAGACGTAAATTGGAAGATTCCTAAACTTTCAATCAAGTATGTTTACATTAACCAGCTTATCAGTGTAAGTGTGAACCAAATGGTGAACGGTTGACCTCCTGAACTCAAAAGAACATGTGCTTTTTGTTTGTAATACAGTTTGTGAGCACTTGATCTAGGTATGAATAGAAACTGTCAAAATATCAACAGGGGGAAAGAATTTCATACAAATTGCGGAACCGTCAATATACTATGTGATAACCAAAATGGCTTCCGGGCTAAACGGAGCCCTACCAATCAGTTATCGACCCTTGCAAGTATACTTGGAAAAAGAAAAAAAAGAAAAAGTCAACGGTCGTGGCATGTGTCTATTTCTCTAAAATATCACAGTAATAAATAAATTAATAAATTATCGATCTTAGCATAGGCGAAAAATTCGTATCAGCTATTAAATAACTCTATCGCGACATTAGGTATTGAGTGAAAGGCAGCATTCGGAGTCTTCGTCTTTCTCAACCTGTAATTAACTGGACGTTGCTATATGACTGAAATACTGTCGCAGCTACGGTGAACTTCAATCAATCAATCAATCAATCAATCAATCAATCAACTAAAGGCAACATTTATTTAACAAGACTGGTTTCATTTTAACAATAGATTGAAGCAGGAATGAATGTCTGTTATCATATATTCAGGATCTGTAGTTCATATAAGGGTTTAGATCAGATACATTGTTTTTGTAATATGTTTACTTAAAACAAACAGCTATATTTTAAACTTCTCTCATAATTCAATTTGAATGGTTTTGTATATGTACTCGTATAAATTTTATTTTATATGTTTTTATGGACGAACAAAGGTAAATAAACATCTGTCTACATAAAATGATTTTTCTTTCATTGTATACGATTCAAAACTTTTCTTTTGATATTTTCTGAGTTTTTGCCCCTTTGTTAATTTGCATATTGTTATTGTTTTACTGGAAAATAACTCAGATAACACTCTTAGAGTATCAACTTCAAACTACTTGTGCATACATGAATATATCTTATTTATATAAGTTACATTGTTCAAGAAAAATATTTTTCAATTATATTTGCAACGTGATTGCCCTTTGTTCAGTATGGCCATACCACGTGGTATATGACGTAATTTTACGCTATCATGAGCAGTACTATATGCCTCGATTTGAAAAAGAAAACTGATGTATTTTATTTCCTCATCATTTCTAAATATTTTAAACTGAAAATAATGCACTACATAAAAGTCCCAATGATTCATTTTTCAGATGTACAGTATTTCCTAACATTCGGGAAAACTTCATTATTGGCGACGTGCTTTACGTATTAGCAAACAAAATTTCACGAACTCGGAAGGTTTTCCCAATAATAAGGAAAAACTGTACATCTGGCACAAAAATCATTGGAATCTTAGTGTAGGGTACAAATTTCCGCTCCGCATGCATTATTTTCATTATAATTGAAATAAATAAAATGCTTACAGCTGTTTTTCCCTCTAAATCGATGCAAACTATGTTCTCTGCGATAGCTTTAAATGACGTCATATACAACGTGGTATGGCCAGACTGTATGATATCTAACTGAAATTTTGTTTAGTGCATAAAGTATTTAAGTATATATGCTGACACTTCCCCGTATGGAAGTAACAGAAAATGCACACTTCAAATCACAGTGCATATGAATGTCCTTTAATTTTTTAATATTCACAAAATACCTTAATGGTTGTTTTGTCTTCAAAATATTTAGCAGGAACACACCATATACTACAGGATGTAAAACACATATCTGTAATCTTAAATTTACATTGCATGATTTCTATGTCATGGACCAGTGAACTATCTTGTACAGCTGCCGCAGCTTCCATTGTTGGATACTCTCACATTTTGATCATTTCATCTGTGTCAAAACAATAACAAAGGCATCAACAACAAAAACTAAATGGTAAAAATGTTATATTATAAAATGAATGAAAAGAAATCAATGAATTATGTAATTCCAGGTGCAAGTTGAACAGTGGCGGTGTGGTTCATAAGAAAAGCCTGCCAGAAGGAGAACTACAGACAGGGCAAAAATGAACGTTACCATGGCAGTATTGAGACGTTTGTGTAGTGACTTAAAATTCCTTTAGACATGTCTCAGCATATATACTTGAACATTAAATAAAGTCTTTTTTCTTTTGGTGTTGTTTGGCTCATTGTAAAATAATCAAAGCAAAACACACATCCCGGAGACGTTCCAGGCATTACGTATAACGGATTCATTTCTTCGAATGGATTCAAAACACAAATAAGGACATTTTTAAAATGATCGATTCCAATATAATCAGATGGGTGTCCTTGATTGTATTGAAGTCGATAAATTTCCTCGTCTGAAATAATATTAAGGAAACATGTTATGTGCGATTCTAGTAAGGCCTGCACATAACTAAAATACGTTCGTATTGTTAAAGAAAACAAAGAGAGAGAGAGAGAGAGAGAGAGAGAGAGAGAGAGAGAAAGAGGTCTTTTTAATTTACATATATTGATAAATATAAAAGGTAATGGATTATATAAAAGATGACTGATATCATTTTCGTTTTAAAGCTGCTCGTTCAAAGATAGTTTATTGACTAAGAAATCTGTGTGTATTATGTCTATTAATAGTCATCTAGAGACGCATTTTCACCAAATGTAACATCCCGTGATTGGGAGAAAAAATGATAGTTTCCCCATCACAGACACTAGCGTTACGAACGGTATTGAACTAATATTAGAACGTAAAACCTATATTTAGAATTTCTATCTTCCCGTGCCGTCAAATTACAGATGCATGCCCCACTTCACAGACTGAACTTACGAATTCGCTACCGAAAGTAATTTAGTCTCCGTGATGCGGAACGTGTCACGTAGTAACGCAATCACCTGTTTTGGGGATACCGTAATCTATTTTTAACCAATTTCTCCGAAAATATTATTTCCGGTGAAATGTGACGTACACTTGCCGAGTTTATTTGTCAGGAAACAATAACTACACTAACATCATCAAGGGCGAGAAGACAAACTATCTATTCTCTACCGATGTTCTGTGATCGACCTGCTTTAAAATACATGTATGTGCATTTTTTTTAAAAATAAAAGAAGCTTAAAGACGGTAAAAGTAGATGTTATTCGTATAATCACCTCTGATTTTATTATGTATGAATAAATTTATTTCCTCTACATTGGAGGTTAAAACAAGATATACATGTACAGGACAATATCATACATAACAATAATGAGGTCATAATTTATTGAAACTCTTACCAGAAAGAAATATAAGAGATTCAATATGATCATGGACAGGAACAGAATCGACAAGAATCAATCTGTCTGATCAGGGTTTGCTGTGTGCTGATGCGTCAAAATCAGTTTACATTAAGCAAAGGGTAAAGGGTTAATTCCACCTACAAATCATTGACATAAATCACCTTCTCTCGTATTACTATTTCAGGTTGGCCTTTTATTCAACTCAAAAATGTTCTTGTGATTAAATTGGAATTGCGCGAAGAAATGTTTAGTCAATGTTAATAATTTGGATAACAGCGAAAGACTGAAAAAGTTGAAAAAGCCGTTGTTTTCAAATTTGAATAAGCAATAGGAAGTTACGAACAGTGCTGTTGGACTCAATGTTGAGACATAGTTGGCAGTCTTAAGCAGTTTTGAGATAGAGACCATGCTGAAATACTTAATTATATAGCAAAACCGTAAAGTATTTGAATACTGGAAATAAACATCACCTGCACTTAATAATGATACGAGAGATACGAGAGTCTTACAATAAGTTCTTGTACTAATGGTCTTCCGTAGTTTTACCCCCGGTATTTTTAATTATATCGATGATAACGATTTCCGTTTATTATTGTTAAAATTGAGTATATACAGCTCGTCATCTAACATGATACATATATGTAATGCAATAATCAATTGCATGTGCTACATTATTATACGGATTTTATATTTTGCATAATCATATAACATGAGTACATGTCATATACAGTGATAGTGGTTGCGAACACTCATGTAATGAATAATGTATTAAAAAAACATATAGCCTGGAAAATAAATAAATGAATGATGAAGTGGTCATTAACATGATAAATAAACTTATGTTATTACAAGTTATATATTCCTTAGCTTTACAAAACAACAACAACACCCCTGCCCCCGTAAAAAAGCACACACACACAAAAAAACAACAAAAAAAAAAAACGGCAATGAGAGTGAGGAGGGGGGGGGGGGGAGATTTAACATCTAAGGCATTGCAAAAATCTGACACGCAAGTACATGGAATGTGTGTATTTAGTATTTAGTGTTAATTACCACAACAGTCGCAGTCGCAAATAAGCGAAATTGCCTTTTTATTGTATGAATTGTGTTTGCACCAAGGAGTTCTGTTTCATCCAGTACGACACATAGAGACACAAATCCTTCAACATTTTACTATTACAGACGGTAAGTTGTATAAGTTTGCTCTTTCTCTCTGTCTTTCTCTCTTTCTCTCTAGAAAAGACATTATAATTTTGAATTGCAGTAAAAAGGACACTTTTGAGTGATTTATTTACTTCTAACACCTTACGTCAATGACACCAGAAATAGATACCATGCGAGGCGGGAAAAAGTTTATATGATGCTTTGTCAGCATTGGTTGCAGAGTATGAGCGAAATAGGCTTGGAAAAGGATGATATGTGATGTCATGCTGTATCTCATGTTTCCTAAGTACAAGTGTTGTCAAAAAAAAAAAAAAAGAGTTATAAATCGTGCTACGTATGAACCTAGGTTTAAAGAGTCCTGAGAAGGACACTACTAATTTATAACAGCAAGAAATTTACCCCGCGCTGAATCACTTCACCAAGGTACCCAGAGGGCGGTTTGATTCCGTAGCGCCATTATGTAAGCAAACGAGTCTCCATGGAGATCGATAGATAGATTGTCGGTGAACGTGCACAAGACATGAAGCATAGATTGTAAAATGCATTTGATTTACTTTTATAGTACTATGCTTAAACTGGTTGGTACGTAAGAAATTGTGCTTTATACGAAAATGTTAGAAGGTTGTGAGGTTACCTTGCTCGTTTACAGAAAATCCTTCCTAATTTTTCTTGTTAATATTCTTTAATTGTTGCTTGCTCAAAACAATGAAAAATACGTATAGGTCACCTAGTTCATTTTCGATCTACTGAGCTGTTTCTATGTTAAGTGTCTAATGCTAATCCAGAAAATTATGTGTAAAGACATATTCTTTTAAATTATTTTAAATTCATATATCATTTGAAAAGAAAATGTTATAAATATAAATAAATATCCTTTACTGGCGAAATAAAATTATCCAGAAAAAAACAAAAAAACAAAAAAAAACACACAAAAAAAACAACAAAACGCAACGGTAAACTGTAACACGCCCTTCAGAAGGTAGAATGCCGACCTCTGTACACAGTAAAAAAATAGGTGTTAATTTTCCTAACTTTTCGTGTGAGGGTTACACCAAATGTGGTGTCGGCTGTGGAAATACACCAATTTTTTTTGAATATCTTTCCGTTTGTATGTAAGTATAGAATTTTGTCTTAGCAATTTTCAGGTGTTTTAGTTTAATAGAGATCATCAGAGATGCTATTCATATGGAACCGTATATGAATAAAGTTTGCTGTAGTTCATGCAGTAAATTTGTCGAACTGTGTAGTAATACATTTTATTGCCTGTAAATAATCTTATTTGCTCAATTGTTTTACGGTTGTGGAATTAGCTCAATCGGTAAGAGAGTCGCCCAATATTTTTCCAGCTGAGAAGATTATTTTTTTAATACTTATTCTTTTTTAATTGTTGGGATATATTTGTACAGTATGTTTTAAATATTAGTTTTTATACATCCATTACATCAATCTAAATTTCTCTAAAGTGTTGCCTTATATTAATACACTTTAGTGTTACCTTTACATGAATATGGGGAAACTTAGCAATACCCGTGGGAAACCTTACGACTTTTTTCGAAGCTTTACTCTCAGAAATATTGACGCCGTAATTTATAGTGAAACCCTTAGCTTTGCCAAAGCTGGGGAAAAATTATTTGTAATAACTTATAATAGCTGTACTCATTGATTGAGAATTAAAGAATGTAAGTGACATAATTATATCGCTTGAGTATTATTTAAAGAGTCAAATTATTACAATGTTGAATCATTAATTTTGTTCGTTGGACATGACCAAGAAATAATAATTTGACATTAGCATATGTCAAATTCGAGAGATTTATTTCACAACTTTACGGAAAGGTTTATCCGTAACAACTCATGTTTCCTTTTTTTCTATGAAGCAATTTATTTTGCCGACCAATGTACATAATAAATATCCATCCTGGCTACATAAATGTGTTTCTATAATTTTATCAATGTTGATATTAGTGTGTTATGACAGCTTTACAATGTATTGGAACATCGCCAAAAAAGAACATCGTTAAACCGATTTCCTCGCCATTTCGAAGTTTATTTTCGGTCCCGATTTCTCCCTTCTTATTTTAACTAAAAATAAAATCCGAATGTAGCTATTTCATTTTTTAGCTACTTGAAGTTGATTGTAGTTAATGAACTACCCTGGTTTTTTAAAAAAAACAACAAAAAAACAAACTTTATCAGTGTGATTCCCGAAGAGGTAGTTTACAATGTCGCAGAATGGGTGAAAGTCTGTTTCACAGTAAAAGCACGAATGCATGTCTGCATGAAAAAAAAACTTGAATGCATGCAGCAGAGGCACTTACTCAGAACTCACAACTACCCAAAATACCGAGATTCTGAGGAAGTGTTTTTTAAATGTATTTTCTTGTCAAAGATGCTTGTTTATGAACCAACGTTCCCAGGAAACCCATTTTTTTTAAACAACTTTTGTTGACATGGCAATCCATAAAAATGGATGGTCTTTCTTTGACATTTAATGACATTTTATATGTTAAACTAAATAATTGTTAAGGGTGGTATGATGACGTGTTAGATTTGCCTTTATTACCAGTAAATTGTAAACTAACTTCATATATTGTATGTGTACTGTCCCGTTAAATGCCTGAATGACATGCGATAGAAATGTCCTACAAACCTCAAGCCTTTTCTCCATATAAACTCATATCTAAGCCTTCACAACCTTGGTAGATCCAGATCAATTAGCTTACTGTAAACTATTATAGAACATGACCCGTTGTCTTGAGTGTGCAAATTTATCAGCTTTAAAAGCATTCCTATTATATAAGGAGCCTTTAAAGGTAATTCACTATCTTTTGAAAATACCATCACTTTTAAAGGCATTTCACGAAAAATACAGAAGCCGTTCGCTGTACATTACATTTCACCAGGAACGCTATTTGCCGTATATCATAATATCTATTCGCCGTACACAGTCATATATGATTATAAATAAAAAATTCTCACAAAATGCATGGAGGGATACATTTTTGGTGACTATATTTTTTTGGAAAATGAAACCAACCAACCATACGTTCAGATTCGGCAGCTAATCCGTGAATATGCAAAATCATTTTCCTTTAATTCGATCCGAATATTAAGCGACGTTGACTTTTCCTCGGGACTAATCTTAAAGTTTAAGTATCCCAGTTTGCCTCTTAATCAACAGTTGAAACTATGAGTGAAATATTTAAATGATTATAGATACATGGGTGCTTTTTCTTTGATGACTAAATTTACGGTAGTTAAATTTTCCTACCTGTATTTTACATTTCAACCATATTCTCTCGCTTCGCCTGGTACCTATCTCCAATGTCATTGATATACGGTGTATTTGGTAACATTTAATATTATTCGAACGTCTGGAAAGAAGAATTCAAGGTTGTAAACGTAATCTTTAAAGGCCCATTATTCTTCCAAAAGCTGAGTTTATTCTTCGGTCAGGATAGCAAAATGTGTGCTACAGAATTGCTAATAGATGCAACATGCCCGTTGATGACAAAATTACTACAATGCGTATATAAAAAATACTAAATATGGTGGCATATTTCTGCCAGCCACTTATCCACTTAGCTATGTTGAAACTTTTCTGAAAAATTGTCACATATTCAGTTAGTATCTGGCAAGTAGCAAATTTTCAAGTTATCTACTTAGGTATCTTAACAGGACTTAACTGTCTGTTAGTGCCCACTACTGCCAATCACATATTCACTTATTTTAACTCGATATCATGCCTTTTTCCAGATAATTATGTGAAAAAATGCTTGTTATCCACATAATTTAACTGACTAACTTGAAAAAAGGCGAGATAACCAGTTATCTTAAGTGAATATATGGCTGGCAGTAGTGGGCACTAACAGGCAGTTTTGTTCTGTTAAGATACCTAAGAGGATAACACGAAAGTTTTCTACTTGCCAGATACTAACTGACTATGTGACAATTTTTCAGAAAAGTTTCGACATAGCTAAGTGGATAAGTGGCTGGCAGAAATATGCCACCATAACTAAAGATCATTCAATTGATAATAAAAATACCTAATTTGCATATTCCGCATATCTGTGTCAATATTCTGACGTTTCCCCAAAACATTCCGTATGTCTCCGTGCTTAAATTAATAACGTAGCATATAAACAAATTGTAATTCGGCCATTTCTGATTACAGACCGTCTTCGGGGACAATCGCCAATGCAAAATGTAAACAATGAGAGTATTTTGACATCCATATGAAATGCTAAATTGTGTATTTTCAATGCGTCTGTTGTTTAAGAACAGACAATTGCACAGTATGTGCCGTTTGTGTCGGTCTAAAATATATCATTTTGTATTTCCTTTTTATGAGAATGAAATCATGGTGAAATATGATAGGCCTTCAAATGTACGTTGTAAACGATGAAGCAACATCACAAAAAGTTATGGAAAACTATGATGGATTGATTATGTCTGTCATTTTAGGTAGCTCGTTGTGGTGGCGAAATGTCGAATCACAGTAAATCGATTAATTACTTGGCAGGTCGAAATCTCACCATGAATTTCGACGTTCCGCCTGGCGGAAACACGACAAATAATAATAATAATAATAATAATTCGCAAGGTTGATCGAAATCTAGACAAAAAGCTTCGTCGTCGACGAAGAAGAGATGAAACTTCATTGCGAGATTATTGCCCTACTAAAAGAAATATTTGATTGCTTTAGACTTTTCGTCCCGTCGTGACACCATGCGAAATAACAGACATAGCAACACTTTAAACTACTAAACAAATATGGATTTTTTTCACCACGATCAGTCACTTTTATTTTCCTAAATACTGAAATTTTTAAGAAACATAATTCATTTCATAACACACAGACACAATGAAGGCATCTGGAAAGTTACCATTGTGCATCCTGGGCATTCTGTTATTGCTTCTGGTGACCATACAGACGACTTCCGGTCGGCAATGCGGTTTTAACAGTCGCGGAAACTGCAGAAACACTCGATTTCCATGGGCAGTAAAGTGTGCGAGGGGTAAAGGCCGTTGCACTACTTTTGGATACCGGACTTGTTTGTAAGTCTGTAATATTCTCCTTATCTGAACTCTGTATATATCTTTTTTTCATTCATGCCAAATTTCTTGTACACTGGCTTCGGCAAGGGGCCAGGGGATGGAGGGTTACTACTGTGAATTGTGAAGATGGGCGAAGTAACACGATGGAAGTTCGACCACGGAGTCACAAATGTATGTTAATGCCCGCTTCACAGAAATCTTAAAGGCGAACGAAGTTCTATGATAAATACCGTGGTTGAGAAGCAACTACATCAAAAATATATGATACCGGGGTCGCTCGTGATTCTTAGGATGGTTGTATTCTCTTGGAAAGGTGAGCATATAGTCGCCTCTGTACCTGCCCCTTCGTCCACATGCACGTCCTTCCGTCCGTATGTTAAATATTTGTCTGGAATATAACTATATGACATTAAGAAATTTGCAGGTATCAAATGTGCATGTTTGTATATCATTAAGGAGAAGTGGTGTGCAAAGAGAACATAACATATTTGCTTTTGATATATATAATGTTATCTTTAAAAAGCAAAAGTGCTGTGTTCTAGAGCCATAACTTAGATTTTTCTATTTTTCAAAATATTGCCCTTTTGTTATTTTTATGTTTAAGTTAGTCCGGAGCATTACCCGAAGACCTTTAAATGTTTCAAATTAATGTTAATGTTTAAATGGTTCAACTTAATCCTCAAATATACTTTCAACAAAGATCTATCTTACGAAAGAATTATTAGGATAAATTCAAAATGCAAAGCTAAACATGAAAATATAAGAATTTTTTATGGTATTTACACCAGCACTTACATCGCATCAAACGCTTCGATATTCTTTTAAGTCAGATTTACATTAACCAAGAAAACGCAACATTTGTCATTCCAAATGAATGAACGAGAAGTTGACTATCAAATAAATAATAACTACGAGACTTCAATTGGCATTTTATTAAGCTCAAATATCATTTTATTGAAAGGGAGAAACATTATAGGAAATATTTAAACCAGTATTTCACCTCGAGGATTAGCTGTTGTGGACTGCTGTTTAAGTGCCGCACGAACTGCTACACAATTTCTCCGAGTTTAATGTCATACGCACAAGCGCACTACTAAAGAAAGCTACTTCGACAGATGTATTTAACTCATATGTACGGTGACCTAATCAGACCAGATTAATCCTCGCCTCTTCAATACGTAACAACACGATAATTAAAGTATTTTTGTCGTATGTCCAAAATAACATATAAACATGCGTGATTTAACAATTCTCTCGAGGATTATCGTGCGATAATTATCACCTTAATACTCGCATGTCTTTCTGAAATATCGCATCAGGAGTTTGATTTAATCTAGAATAAACTCCATATCGCTCAGTTTTTCACAAATCTTCGCGATGACTGTTTTGACGAGGAAAGTTTATAGAGACTTAGTTCCGAAACGAAATTTTTATAAGTAAACGGAACAAAAGCTAAGACAATTAAGTAATTAACATTGCGCTTTATACAGACTTTTTACGCAGAGTATTTGTGTGTGTTTTGAGACAAGTAAAATTCTAGCAGCCTGAAAATATGGTATAATAACACCAGTGTTGAAAAACTCTGCATCCAACTACAGGGGCGTCACGGTGACGTCAGAAGTGTAGAAAGCGTATTGTACAATCCCAAATAACAGATTGACAGACTGGATGGAACGTAACAATATACTATGTGATAAATAAAATGGTTCCGAGCTAAACGGAGCACTACCAATCAGTTATCGACTCTTGCAAGTATATTGGGGGAAAAAAAGAAGAAAAAGTCAACGTTCCTGGCATGTGTCTATTTCTCTAAAACACCACAGTATACTAGTATTTTTTTAAAAATAAATTATAGAATCTTAGCATAGGTGGAAAATTCGTATCAGCTATTAAATCACCTTATCGAGACATTAGGTGTTCAATTAAAGGCAGAATTCGGAGTTTTCCTCCACCAGTAATTAGCTGGACGTCGCTATATGACTAAAATACTGTCGAAGCGTTGGTGAACTAATTCTCAATCAATCAACCAATCAATCAATCAAACAGTTAAAGTCAACAAATATTTAGCCTTTATCTTAACAATTGATTAAAACAGGGATGTCTGTTATCATATACTCAGGACATGTACATGTAGTTCCTATAATAGTTTAAAAGTTTTATGCATTGTATTTATAATATAAAAACAGTTATATATTAAGCTGCTATCATAATTAATTTGAATGGTTTTGTAAATGTATAACTTTTATTTTATGTGTTTGTATATATTGATGTACAAAGATAAATAATATGTCTGTCTACATAAAAATATTTTTTCATTGCATAAGATTCAAAACTTTTCTTTTGATATTTTCTGAGTCTTTGCTCCTTTGTTAATTTTCATAGTTTTTGTTGCCTGAAAATATTACTCAAATAACACTCTTGGCGGTATCAATTTCAAACTACATGTGCATATATGGATATATCTTATTTATGTGTGTTACATTGCTCAAAAACAATGTTTTCCAATTCTTATTTGCAAAGTAATTGCCCTTTGTTAAGTGTAGCCATACCACACTTATTTACGTCATTTTATATGACGTCATTTTAAGCTATCACAAGCAGCATAATTTGCCTCGATAAAAGATAACTGCTGTGTTTTATTTTTTCAATTTTTTTGGGATATAGAGCATGCGAAGCTGAAAATAATGCACTACACAAAAGCCCTAATTAATGATTCTTTTGTCGGATGTACAGTATTTTCTAACATTCGGGAATATTATAAGCGACGCGCTTTACGTTTAAGCAAACACAATTTTACGAACACGGAAGGTTTAGGAAAAAACACATCTGATACAAGAATTATTTTGACCTATGTGTAGGGCACAATTTTCAGCTTTGCATGCGCTCTATACCATTGAAATTGACAAAGAAAAAATACGTACAACAGTTTTTTTCCTCTGAATAGACTAGACTATTTGAGTTCACCGTTGCTTCGACAGTGTTTCAGTCATATAGCGACGTCCAGCTAATTACTGGTGGAGGAAGACCCCGAATGCACGGAGGCATCTGGGTAGAACCACCGCAAGCCAGCTGGAAGGCTTCCTCACATGAAAATCCGAATGACCCTGCCGGGTTTCGAACCCACGCGGTGAGGTGCTGAGTGAGTGTTAAAGTCAGCGACTTTACCCTCTCGACCACGGAGGCCCCCTTCCCCCCCCCCTCTGAATAGAGGCAAACTGTGTTTTTCGCGATATCTAATAATGACGTCATATACCACGTGGTATGGCCACCTTGTTTGTTATATATCTGCAATTTTGTTTCGTTTATTTGTTTGTTTATTGGATTTAACGTCCCACCGAAAGTATCTAAGTCATTTGGAGACATTTTTTAGAGCTTAGCATATTTAAATGCACACGTAAAGTTACAGAGCGTACGATTGTATTTCCCCTTTACATGTATGTGCTTAAATTTTCAAAGTAGTTAAAGTTCATCTTACAATTACCTTTAATGCATACAAACAATGTTTCCCGCGTACCTCTACCATCAATCCATTACCTAACACATGATCGAGGAGCATCCATCAGCTCTACCAATGTATTTCTTCACGAGAATTGTAGTCATCATGGGTGGTTTAACAACCAGTATTAATATTATTATTAATATATTAATTTTATGGTTATTTTGTCTTCAAAGTATTTAGCAGGAACACACCATGTACAACAAGATGTAAAATACATATCTGTATTCTTAGCTTTAAATTGTATGATTTCTATTTCATGGGACCGGTGAACTACCTCGTACTGCTAACGCAGCTCACTTTGTCGGATATCCTAGGATTTTTGTCATGCCACCTGTGTCAAAAACACTGAATGGTAGAAATGTTATATTTAAAAAACAATTAAAATCAATGGTTTATGTAATTTCAGGTGCAAGCTGAACAGTGGTGGTGTGGTTCTTAAGAAAAGCCTGCCAGAAGGAGAACTACAGACAGAGCAAGAACTAAGAAGCCGATCGTTACAATGGCAGAATTGAGAACTTGTGTAGTGACTTGATATTCCTTTACTAGAACACTAAATAAAGCCGTTGTTTTTCTTATGGTGTTGTTTGGCTGATTGTAAAATAATCAAAGCAACACACACACACTGTAGCCGTTTCAGGCATGTCGTATAACGGATTATTCCTTCGGGTAAATGCGAATTGAAACAAAACACAGATGGAGACATTTCTTAACAGTGTAATTTTAAAGCAAGATAAAATCCTTGATTTCTATGTTATCAGTTGGGTGTCCTTTATTGTGGTATAGACACTTACATAGAGAGGCAAATATTTTCGTCGGAAATAATGTTAATCCGACATGATATGTACGATTCCGGTAAAACTACCACTTCTCTAAACTACGTTCGTTGCATTAGAAAAGAAAGAAAGAGAGAGAGAGAGAGAGAGAGAGAGAGAAAGAGAGGGGATCTTTTTTAATTTACATATATTGATAAATATACAATGTTACGGATTTAACAACAGATAATTGATACCTTTTTCGTTTAAAAGCAACTCGTTCACAGATAGCTCATTGATTGAGAAATCAGTGTGTATGACATCTATCAATAAGCATCTAGAGACGCATTTTTACCCTATGCAATATTCTGCGATTAGAAGAAAGATGGGTGGTTTCCCTGTTAAGGGCAACAGCGTTACGAATGGTATTGAACCTATATTAGAACATAAAACCTATATTATATAATTTCTATCGTTGTGTGCCGTCAAATTGCTGATCACATTCACTCCGCACATGCCCCACTTCACAGACTGAACTTACGAATTCGCTTCCCGGAACTGATGAAGACTCCATGTTGCGGAACGTGTCAAAAAACAACAACAACAGCCAAATATATAATTTGAATGGTCGCATCTGGAAATAAAAAACAGTTAACTGATAAAGGCAAACCCAGCATCCATCCTGTCTCCTGGCAATCTTGTTATTTGAGAGCTATGTATCTATTTTGTAAATTACAACCACTGCAAGTGAAGGTAACATTAAACGCAACTGCACTGGGTTTGCACCAAAGAGCTTCGTTTCACTCGTTGTAGTGTTTGAAATTCTCAGGTATATATATTTATCGTCGCAGAAACGGAAAGCTATCTAGATTTTCTCACTTTTTCTGTAAAAATACGTTTTTTACTTGAAATTTCCGTATACCTCTTATATTGTCGTCTAACGGTATATGTTTCTTACATGTAATAATTTATCTTTTTTCCAGTTATCAATACTGGTACCTTGCGTTTCTTTATCCTTGGTAGATATCTGTCTGAGTCATACATTTTGCATATATAATGTCGCGAAATAATTACAATAATCTGCAATTTAATCTATTTTCCAATCACATCTCAGATACTGCGACTTATAATTGTGGATACCATATTGAAAATGATAAACATATCTGTTTCAATAGCTATAAATACCAAACGTCGAGATTGAGAATGTTCCATCCTTAGAATTTATACTTTATACATTTAGTTTCTGTAAATTTTAGGTACGAAGAAAATTCGGTGGTCTTTCTCTCTGTTAAATATTGAATACAATTCTGGAATGTTTAATGGAATGAATTGTGCCGTCAAATAGCTCAATCAGAGTATCATATCAACATTTTATTTGCATTTTTATTACTACCAGATATTCTCTTTTTTATTATTTTAAATATTATTTTTTCCATTTTCCCCCCATTTAAAAATTAATTAAATTATATATTTACATTTAAATATATATATTGTGAAGTATTTAAGGGAATGACTGATACTAATTTTGTAAGAACTTGTGGTCATATGATTTTGTTTCGTATTATTTTGCCTATTTTGTAAAAACGTTCAACGTGGTAAAACTTTTATATATACGGAAATGGACACGATCGGTCAATATGTTTACTCTCTTTCTGCTTTCTAGGTACAGAAGTGTTTCATATATACAGCACATTATTTTCACTTGACACACAGTCACAATGAAGGAATCTGGAAGGTAAACATTGTGTATACTTGGTATTTTGATCTTGCTGTTGGTGACTATGCAGGTGACTTCCGGCCAGCAATGCAGTTTCAACAGCAACGGCAACAGCAGAAACATCCGGTTTCCAGGGCTAAGGAAGTGTACAGGCGGTGATGGCCTTTGCACTTCCTACGGACACTCAAATTGTTTGTGCAAGGGTTGTAACCTCTCTGTATTGCAAATTATTCGGAATCACAAGATAGGCGACATTAATCACTACGTATTAAAGTGAGTCAACTCGTAGATGAAAAATACATTGTCTGTGAAAGTTAATATCAAACTTTTACAAATATGACTGTTTCATTTTTATTGTTAACTGTCAGTTGCAAAATAATCGAAGGTGTACATTGATTAAAACTCAAATTTAGAAAAGAAATCGCCTTTGTCATAATCATCATCATTACCAACAATAAGTGATACCAGTGTCATAGATACGGTCGCCGGTAATACTTGTGTGAAACTTTTTTTATTCGAATTTTACTTGAGTATAAAAATCATCAAACAATCATTATGTTCATTATAGGATAACTATCCTATACATTTACATGTAAAACTATATTTCTATGGGACTAAATACTAAATTGACCAATACACTATGTACATACATTTACATGCTCATTGTGTGTAAAGTTAATTTTCAATTTTTAATTGTACGCCATACATAAGAGCCCGAAGAACATTGATGTCTATAATCTTGCCTTTATTCCACAATATACTGATGAATTAGCTTATACAAAAAAAGCAACTGATTATGAGTATTTGTACTGATACCATTAAAATGATGTTAAATATAGGAATAATCGGCCTGCAAGAGTATAAACGGTTCTGAATTGTCTCAAATTGGCTTCTTCGCAGTTATATTTTCGAATATTTTGTCGCAAAATTAAAAATTACAAATCTTTTATTCCTATTCTGTCACTCTTATACTTATATCCGTTAAAGATGCATAAAACTATTTCTTTCAGCTCAACTCTATTCCTTATAAATGGCGTCACGCTTGGGGGCTTTTTATATTAGTACACCTTATGTTTGTTAACTCAAATTGGTAAAATTAGAATGTAGCTTAATCTGTATATATATTTCTAAATGCCGAAGTATTTCTGCATATTATCTGAATTACGCAGTTTGATATGCAATTCTTGGGACCAGTTAACTATATTCTCTTGCTGTTCACTTAAACTGCACGTCGAACACATTTCGTGACTTTGATAACGCCATACATGTAAAATATATAGTGGAAGCAACACTGCACCAGTTTAAATTTATAAAATACTATATCTCTGTTTTTAGGTTGTTATTATCCTTGAATAACAATAGATGCATAAATAAATAAATAAATTCCAGTTGCGAGCTGAACGATGGCGCCGTAATTGTTAAGAAAAGCCTCAAAGAAGACCAACTACAGAGAGCGGGAAGACGATCTAGAGGGCAATTTAAGACATTTCTTTAGTAATAAAAACATCTTTCTTTATAAACTTATTTGAGGACAAATAAAGGTCTTTTATATGGAGGCTATTCGTTGCCAAAATCCAGCCTTGTAATCATGACAATTTATATTTCGGTTCAACTAAACAGATTTGTAAAAGTATAAACGTTTATCCGAGAGGTACATATTGTGCTCGTATTGTGCGTTTTGATTATCTCGATTTAACTAGTAACGTTTTTACTTCTAGAATGTAATTTGGTAACATGCAGCTAAGATAAAATGCAAATAATATTTATAATTTTTCAAACTCAAATTTACAAAATGTACAACGACATACACGACACGTTTTACGCCGTACATCACGACGTTCGAGAATGGAGCCGCATCAGATAACACTCTCAGGTTTACAACTGCACACTTGACTTTAACATTTCTACGCGATTAACATTTGTAGATGATTTTGCAACTTCCATATATGGCAGTATCGCGGAAATAGGCGAAGATTTAAAGGCGGAGCCAAATTTCACGAGCGGAAAATAAAGAGAGGTAACTCTTACACCATGATAAATCGGTAAGTACAGAAAGATTTCGTCTTGACCTGAGTCTGAAAATGATACTTTGTAGATACAATAATTTTATATACATCAATTGTTAATTGTTGGACTTTTTTTAATATATACATGGTAAAATGAAAACGAAAAAAAAATATGATTGAAAAAATGTTATGTAGATCTATGAAAGGGAAGTTGCTATGTACAGACATTTAAGCTTCATAATTTAGGTTTTAGATTTACTAACGTTATAAGTGAATATTAAGAAATGAAAGCTTTACATTAGAAACTGCATAGATTTTTTTCCTCTTTTTTCTTATCCAGTCATACCCTAGTATTATGGTTATATTTGTGATATAGTAATTAAATGTTACTTAATATTTCTGGGAAAGGCAGCAGCCAGAATTTGGCCTGTAAAATTATAGTATAGATCTATCTATAGCAAAAACTGAAATCTGGAAAGTGTGAATAAAAAAATCGATTTTTTAATGAAAGTGGCATTGAGCGCGAATTCACAACACCAGTAATGGCAGTGGCTAGATATTAAATTTTGAAAAAAAAAGCTCAATTGTGGTGAAGTGGATTCTCATATCATGTGGCTTTGGTGGCTCGACTAAAAAAACATCAAAGTTAAAATCCTGGCCAGGGATATAAAAATCTAAATATAAAATTTACGCCTTGCTGCGCTTATATTGCTGGCTTTACAATGTAGGTGGGGTACGTTTCAAAAACTAATCTTTTTTATATCTTCTGATGTTGATTCAATACCTGCATACAATGCACTCATGCAACTGAAACACATGATGCTTAGTAAATAATTGTGATACTGTTTAATTCTCATAATGCATTTAACTTGAATGTGTAGACCTACATGCTGAAACACAGGGATAACTTCCCTTATTCGTACATGGGAGATAACTGTGTGGAGATTTGCCAGTCGTTGTCGGAAAGTGAGCGGACAATTACGTTTATTTACGATGATGTAGTGGGCGGGGAAATGGGCGGAGCTTATTTATCAACATTGCAAACGTGTAAACCTGGATTAAGCTGAGCCGAATCATGAGGGTCAGACAATGTAAAGTTGCGAGCGTTAAAGTAAGAAGGCGGTTTGTAGTTTATCAAAATGCATTTTGTTGAAATACGTGTGTACAATGTTGCATCGGCAAATTCAGACCAAGAATGTATTTCTGGATTTTAAATACTAAGAAATTCAAATGAATTGTGTATTTTGTCGGAAAATAAACTGTTCAACTCAGATCAACAAGGCTGGATTTTTGGCAACGAATAGCCTCCATACTTTTATTGTGTTTGATATGTGTGTGCTTTAAGAATTGCGCATACAAATACAACTATATCTACAGGTCAATGTTTTAAAAAATGATTTAACTATATATTTTAACAGATTCGTGTCTGTTTACTCAATCTAAATTTAATAACAGCTGATGCCGATTCTGGCAACTAGCCAATATTTTAACAAAAAGTGGAACATTTATCAGAGATGCGCTGACAAACAATTCTACATAAATCTGATATTTAACTTTTTTCTCACAATGTACCATTGCCAGTTTTGTATATTTCTTTCAAAATAGGTGATTACTTAATAAGAACATGATGATATTTTCTACCTACTATAGTTCTCTCTTATATTTAAACATAAACAACGTCAGGAAAGAGCGATAAATCATCTTAATTTGACCTAAAACTCTTTCTATCACTGATTGTCAAAACTGCATTTTTATAGCCTTTAGAAGGTAAACATTTAAGTAGGAGTATTACATTCTAATACTTGCCGCCAATCTAGCATACATACTCGCATTAATACTTCTAAGTTTGTGTTTTTTCCCTTCAGAAATCTAAATATTTTATCGTTGAGTTATTATGGACTTTTTTGTACAAAATGTGTCATGTATGCCAAAAAAGTGTCTATCGAACTTTTTGTTCACAGTTTTATTTAGTACTCTGATATTCTTTAAATTAGGCAATTGATATCAAACATTTTTATTTCGTAAATAGAAATATTATTTCATAATTACGAAATAGGAAAAGGATTATAAATTCCTGTTTATGAAATATCCCATTAATAACAAAAACTTATTATATTGCTCTTACAAAATTTAAACGTAAATACGAAAAAAACTGACTTAAATGTTGCACAAGAAAAAGAAAGAGAGCGATGTCAATTGATATTTCATCTTGTATTTACAAACAGAGAAAGTCTGCATATATACAGCATGGTGTTCGTTGTATTTCCATATTCATACAAATCAGTTATTTTTTACTGTGTACATCTACAGCACTAACTCTGAGTGACTAATCCCGTCTAAAATGAACATTTTACACCAACAATAACAACGACGAGAACACACACACATACACACATACACACACACACACACACACACACACAAATACACACACAAATACACACACACACACTCTGCATTAAGCAACCACAGCAAAGATATTTCCAAGAAATTTATTCTGTAATTCTGTATATTGTCTGCATAGATAAAAAACTTAGAATTGTCTTTTATGTAATTTTGTTGGAACTATTTTTTATATATATATATATAATATTTATCTTTTTTCTTTTAAACTCAACTTTAACAATATCAACCGTCTGCTAAATGCAAACGATTGAAAGTAGAAAGATTGCTGACAAATTGCATTGTTAGGGAAAAGTAGATAAATATGAAATATTCAAATATATCCGTAGACATTAAACTCCTATTTTATTTTGTAAAAGTAAAAGAAAGACACTAAAGTATGCCAATGCCGAAATGTCTCATGACATTTCCGTCTACTTCACTTTCTTTTCATATCTAGACTACGTCAACACCACCGTTAGTGCATTTCAGTCCAATCGTTGTAAAAAAGATACAAACTTTTATTTTGCATTTTCTAAATACTCTGAAATAGTTTTAAAATAGACGACATAAAATATTTGACATTTACAGAGGTTAAGTATTTTTTCCATTTTAAGCCATTGAATGAACAATGGCACCAATTAAGACCAGCCAAGAATGATTATATGATTTATTACGACAGACTTGCGAAATAATTGACTATGCACATTCCTCGTGCATAATTTGGAAGTTATGTGGTTTAGTGTTAATTGCAGTAACTATTACTAAAACAGAAATAAGGCACAACTGCTGTTATATTCAGTTTTAGTTTTGCACCAAGGAGCTTTGTTTTTCCCTAAACTGTATAAGCGAGTCCGGTTTTTGCTTTGTCATATCAAATTATCGTATATTAATCGGAAGCCAAGAAAGACGGTAAGTTGCCTTAATTTCTTCTTTTTCTCTCTGCATATTATTTTTACAAAGGATAAATTTGGAGTTTCCGTATACTTCTTATGTTGCTTATTGTTTTATTTTTCAAATTCCTATAGAAAATATATGCGAAGTAAAATTTCTTTATGTTTGTGGTTACCCTCCCCCCTCTCTTCCATTTTTTTTGTTTGTTGTTTAATTTTAGAACAAGAATATCTGGATGAAAGAAAACAATGTTATGTTTTGTGTAGAATTGTCATTTTATTTGGACTACTGAATACAGTTGTGTATATTATTTTTCTAGTTTCAATACCCTCTATACATTTGTTGTATTTTAATTTCGAATATAAGTTTCAGCTGCATATTACTAATATAATGTGTAATAATACAAGTATAATATAGTGTCGTAATGGAAGCTTTTCTCTCTAAAAAATGATATTTCTTTTTAGATATGTTTAAGCTTTAAATTTTTAATCTATATATTTCCATATGTTTATTCTCAAGGGATTTTAAATGTTACCAAAGAGTTAGAAAACCATTTCATTGTTTTAACCGAACCAGTCCAAGTTGCGAAATGGCTAGAGTGTCTAGTTACCGGAGGTGGTAGCCTCTATCACCGAGCAAATCTACCAATGTCGTTATCCGTCTGTATCCCTTGCTAATGGCGCTCAGTATATAAAGGTAGTTCTATGACTGTCTGTCTAATGCCACTTGTCTACGGCGTGATATCGCAATAAGGCATAATTGTATATACATGTATTTGAAATTCACGAAAAAGCTGAAAAACATCGATTTAGCGTTTGCTCTTCCCTTTAGTCAAAAGAAAAGTATTTTTCCCTCATTTTTTCTGTTACAAATGAAATGGCATGCTGGCGTAGAGAAAATCCAAAGCCATTAACTAGGCGAGGCTAGTTTCTTTTTCTTTTCAACTGACCGAAAATAACAAATAAATATTTCGTAGAGTCGATCAATATTTCGCCACGGGGTTTCGAATTTTTTATAGCCTTCTTCCAAAAGAAATACGTGCAAACTTATTTTGGTTATTGGGCTGGGAAAAGTCGAAGCTTCGTGACGAGATTTTGCCCACTAAAGGTAAGGATGGGTTATCCTGTTTCGAATTTTCGCCACGCCAACGAGCATCACGAAATGACAGAAATAACCAACATAGAAAAAAATGAACTATTATCACCAAAGTAATATAACCTGTTACTCATCTCAACACACAGACACAATGAAGGCATCTGGCAAGCTACCCCTTTGCATCCTGGGTATTTTTTTCCTGCTGCTGGTGACAACACAGACGACTTCCGGTCAGTGCAGTTTCAACCGTAATGGCAAATGCAGAAATAGCAATTTTCCAAGGATAAAACAGTGTGACAGGGGTTCTGGCGTTTGTACAGTCTACGGAGCCTCCACTTGTTTGTAAGTTTTTATTATTTCTAATATCATTTTCTTTCTTCTATCTCTGTATGTATGTCTTAGAATCTTAGCAAGACATTGTAAAGGGAGCTATCCATGCAATGCTTAGCGTCTAGAAATCAAACCATTCGATGTAATCTCAATTGAGGGCCTAATAACCTAACAAAGATCCGCTATTCTAATGCATGTATATAGGTAAATAGCAAGTTAAGGGAAGATGTGACCGCGATATAACGTGAGATGTGTAAAATTGCTCATGAATGTCAGTTATAAATATACTCAGTTTTCTCTTTATTTTATTGCCATTGAAAACAAATATGTATGGCTCGCATTAGATCGCAAGTCAATTTATTAAATCAATTTCCGCTTAGGTTTTTCGTACTGACATTCGCTAAACCGGAGAATAAGAGTTAAACCTATTTTTAGTAAAGATTTATACGTTGATAGTGAAACGAGTACTAGTAATACAAATATGTTTTATTTTGACCGTAAATTTGACTGAAGACATATAAATCAATATAGAAACATGAAATGCTTGGATTGGATTAAATTACATTGTGTAATTTTAGGTGCAAGTCGAAAGATGCTATCCTTAAAAAGAGCATCCCAGATGGTGAATACAGCGGAAAAGGATCAACCGGAATCTTGTGGAAGTCTTAACAACATTAAGTAGTGGGGAGACATTATATTTCTTGACATATTTCTTTATATGCTTATCTTATCACTAAGGAAAACAGATTGTTTTATGCATATTGAAAATAAAGAAACGGAGTCCCGACTGGAATTTATAGATCTATTCGTTTTATTTTTGTTCCATTTCTATTTCTGAACCAGAGATCTAATCAGATTGACAAACAGTTGGTCTCTCATAATGAATGCACAAAATCACACAAAATGTCCATTAGGAAAAAAGCCAAGTTTTTACAGCTGATATTAATCACCCTTTACAGTTTCTGTGTTAGACCTGTCACCAGTACGTTGCGTTAGTGAAGGTGATAAAAAAATTCTGGCCCACAAAAGGATTCGAACCCGCAGCCTTCAGATCCTCAGTCAGGTCATATATAATGCACCACTGGTGAGACTAGCGGTTATTAGACCGACTAAAAAGCAGGCATTTTTTACCGCACAATCACTCCGTGCATGCCCCACTTCACAGACTGAACCTACGAATTCGCTAACCGGAATAGGTGAAGATTTCATGTTGCAGAACGTGTCACGTGGTTCCGCAATTACCTGCTTCGGGGATACCGTAATCAATTTTTAACCAATTTCTTCGAAATGGGCGTTAACGAAACTATTGTTTTCCCGTGCAATATGACGTACACTTGCCGAGTTTATTTGTCAGGAAACAATAACTTACCAAACATTAACAAGGGAGAGAAGACAGACTCTTTTTTTTTTTATCTCAGCCGTTCTTCTGTGACCGAAGCATCATGTCATCATATAAATCATGTACATTTGTAACAAAAAGGTAGTTTAAAGACTGTAAAAGTAGATGTTACTGGAATAATCACCCCGGATTTTATAAGGCATGAACATATTTTTTCCTCTACTTTAGAGGTTCAAACAACATATACATGTGCAAGACAAAACAACACATTAAAGTGTATTAGACCATAATTTATTGAAACATAAGAGATTCAATATGATCACGGGCAGGAACAGATTCGACAAGGAACTATATCTGATTTGGTCTGCTCTGTTTTCCAATGCGTCAAAATCAGTTTATTGGGAGATTCGCGGACAATCAGTTAAGAAATTAAGCTTTCTTACTGAATATTAATGAAATAATAATAGTCAACCAATTCCCAACATGTTAGTCCACCTGAACAACCGGACACCGGACAAATTGTCGTATAGGGCGACCGCTGACATCAATCCACATAGGGCCAAATAGGCAAATACCAAAAAAGCCCCCAAAAGCTTCAACATAAAATATGCCCCAAAAGGCTTCAATTTTAAATATGCCCACAAAGACCTCAAATTTAAATTAGCTCTCAATGGATTCAACATAATTATATGCCCAAAAGCTTCAATTTTAAGTATGACCCAAAGGATGACCGCCAAAACTGGGGGGGGGGGGGGGGGGGGGGGGGGGGGGGGTATTTGCTAAGCAAAATATGAGAAAAGGAACGGATTGCTGGATAGGAATGGGAACCATCATACCCTGAAACAGTCTACTTGTAACAAGTAGTATGACTTGAACACAATGCCCCCAACTCTGATGAAATCTGGTTAATGAAAATACAATTACCCAAGAAAGTCAAATGCACACCATCATGCGCATGGCAGCTGTCGTAGTATGTCGTAAATAAAACCCGTTATTCTTTAAAATAGTTGATGCTTCTTATCTGTTCAAACGCTTTCGAGCAGTCTCCATTGCAGCTGCGTTTGT
>CM037778.1:69529918-69544688 GCA_021229015.1 Solen grandis | reverse complement strand
CGGGGAGGTGACATTAGTATCACTGAAGGTGATTGATACCCCTACAAAAATTCATATGAACAATAAACAAAGGGAGATAAATAGATTTATTACAGAATGTTTAATAGAGTTAACTGTCCTTCTCTGTTTATGAGTCTTATCATAATAAATCATCATTTTACAGTCTGAACCAATAGCTCTAATACTTTTTAAACAAGAGGGCCAAGATGGCCCTTGGTCGCTCACCTGAGAAAGATGATTGCTTAAGAAATAAAGATACTTGAGTGTAAAAGTGAAATCTGCTTTTTTTTTATGGTGAAATGGGCATAACTCCTAAATTTACAAGTCAATATCAGTTATAATTGAACCCGATTGTGAGATTATGGGCATAAACATTGTCTCAAAGTTTAAAAATGATTGTTAAAAAAATGAAGTTGGTAGAGAATAAACAAAGTGAAATCTTGCATTTTTTGTATTAAAAGGGGCATAACTCCTGACCTAAATGACCCATCTCAGCCACAATTGAACTCAATCGAGACATTATGGTCATTAACAATGTCAAAGTTTGAAGATGATTGCTAAAAAAAGGAAGATGCTAGAGTGTAAACAACGTGAAATATGGCATTTTTTGAATATTAAAAGGGGCATAACTCCTGACCTAATTGATGAATCTCAGCCACAATTGAACTCAATCGAGACATTATGGTCATTAACAATGTCATAAAGTTTGAAGAGGATTGCTCAAAAGATGAAGATGCTAGAGTGAAACAATTGAAATATGCTTTTTTGAATATTAAAAGGGGCATAACTCCTGACCTAAAGGTATGATATCAGCCATAATCGAACTTGGCCGTGACTTTATGGTTATAAACATTGATATAAAGTTTGAAGATAATTGCTCATAAAATGAAGATGCTAGAGTGCAAACAATGTGAAATATGTCTTTTTTGAATTTTAAAAGGGGCATAACTCCTGACCTAATGTTCCGATATCAGCCATAATCGAACTTGGCCGAGATTTTATGGTTATAAACATTGTTTTAAAGTTTGAAGATAATTGCTCATAAAATGAAGATGCTAGAGTGCAAACGAACAAATTGTGGACGACGGACGGCGGACGGGCGGACGACGGACATTCATCGATCCTAAAAGCTCATCCTGAGCACACGTGCTCAGGTGAGCTAAAAAGGAGAATGATGATATCTCAGTTAAAAGGGGGCTAAAATACTTACAAAATCTTTGAAACAGTTATCTGCACTTGTCTACTGACAGGTCACATCAAGGTAAATCATTATTCCAAGTGTGAAACCATAATGAGTAATATTTACCAAATTTCATGAAATGAGACAAAAGGAAGGTACAGGACAGGGCAGGACTCGACAAGCTAGATTCTTATATAGTCACCATGAGAAGCAGGGTTATAGTGGGGAGTTGGCTGCCAAGCAAAGGCAGCTGCTGAATTTGAAGTTCAAGGCTTTATACAGAACAATTGTAACTGCTGCTTCATTTCTAAGCAGTTACCATAGTTTTGCTCCTAACCCCAAATCACTATCATAAAATACACTTGAAAACTATGGTAGAAATTTTAATTACGAATGCAAAAAGGTCCTATAAGAAATCCAACATACATAAAAATAACTTACTTCACAAGGAGGCATATGACTAAATGATAAAAACAAGAGGGACAAGATGGCTCTGAATCGCTCACCTGAGAAATATTGCTTTCATTGACTTTTACAACATAGTCATACTGAATACAAAACCCATGCAGAAGAACAGCAATATGATTTTAATTCCAAACAAAAAGTTTACAAGTGGTCTAAAAAACCAAGTTAACCCTAGTATGGGACCAATTTTGACCCCAGGGCCATGATTTAAAAACTTGGTTCAGGTCCATAAGGCCATGTTACATACAAAATATCTTAACCCATGATATTGTGGTATCTAACAAGGATATCTTTTAAAAATCTTTCCTATGTAAGTCTGTTAAATCAAGTGATCCCAGGGGCAATGTCAATTTTGACCCAAGGGCCATGATTTGAACAAACCTGGTAGATGTCCATAAGGGCAATATTACACATTTAATATCTAAACCCCGGGCCTTGTAGTTTCTGAGAAGATTTTTCTAGTTTTTCCTATTTAAGCCTTTGTAAAATCAAGTGACCCCTGGGGCAGGACTAATTTAACCCCAGGGCCATGATTGAACAAACCTGGTAGATTTCATTAGGCAATGTTACATTCCAAATATCTTAACTCCAGGCCTTGTGTTTCTGAGAAGAAGATTTTTCCAGTTTTTTTCTATATAAGTCTATTTTAAATCAAGTGACCCCCGGTGGTGGGGCCAATTTTGACCTCTGGGCCATTATTTGAACAAACCTGGTAGATGTTCATAAGGCAATGTTACACACTAAATATCTTAACTCCAGGCCTTGTGGTTTCTGAGAAAAAGATTCCCTATATAAGCCTATGTAAATTCAAGTGAACCCTGGGGCGGGGCCTATTTTGACCCCAGGGCCATGATTTGAACAAACTTGGGAAAAAAGATCCACTAGACAATGCTACACACCAAATATCTCAAAAGCAATGTTACACACTAAATATCTTAACTCCAGGTCTTGTGGTTTCTGAGAAGAAGATTTTTCTACTTTTTTTTCCTATATAAGCCTATGTAAAATCATGTGACCCCTGGGGCAGGTCCAATTTTGACCCCAGAGTCATGATTTTAACAAATTTGGTAGTAGTGCACTAGACAATGCTACACACCAAATATCTAAGCTCTAGGCCTTGCAGTTCTGCAGAAGAAGATTTTCAAAGTTGCATTTTTAAAATCTATTTTTAGCTCCTGTGACCTACTTTTTTAACCAATCAAAAGATTTGAACAATCTTGATAAAGGGCATCATAAAGGATGATTCCTGCCAAGTTTGCTCAAAATCCATTCAGCAGTTTAAGAGGAGATGTTTAAAGGAAATAAATGACGCACAGAGGGATGGATGCACAGAGGGATGGATGCACAGACGCCGGACAAAAGGCGATCACAAAAGCTCACCATGAGCACATTGTGCTCAGGTGAGCTAAAAACCACAAAGATAGGACTAAAAGGTAAGTTTGCTTGTATTAAATTGATTTCTTGCTAAAACAACATTACCATTGCAAAAAAACAAAAACAAAAAAAACAAACACGTAACATAAACAGGTTTTGCAATCAAAATGTCTTAAAAAAGGTCATCCTGTCTACTTGTAATTTTGATTCTCTGCCTTCAAAGCAGCAAGGAAACCACTAAATGGCAGGATCAATTTTTTGTCAATCAATTTGCCCCATGGAAATGTCCCTAGACACAACACTGATATGAACCTAGGCACTATTCCAGAGCCATTATGGATATTTTGGTCAATAACTCCACGGTGCCATCTTCAAAGAACTGATCATGAAATATATCCTTTATCTACAATGACATAAAAGTTCATTTGTTAAAATGCTGTTGAAAGAAGAATGATCTTTCATATCAACAGGGTCTTCTCATACCATTCATTGTACCCATTTACAAATATGTAGAAATATCTTGGTCATAATACATAACCCATAGTTTTATATGTCTGGCACCAAAGGCTGAAAGCTATTGCTGTGTTTGACAAGTAGCTTGGGAGGCTGCTCTGAGACATTCTAATGTATTTTTCATAAACAGTTCAATGTTCAATAGCACCATTGCTCGGTAACCTATATCCTTTCACCATCTTAGTGTGTATTTGTGTAATATTCTCAGAAAAAAGTAGATTGTACAAAAATGGCTGCACTGTTTTAAAGCATTTACATCAACTATTCCTATGCTGAATACCATGCTTGTTGATCAAGCTTTGTACTTATCACAGGACTGGTAACTTGTAACAAGGGAGAAACCTGTGTAAGCAACTGGGTAGCTTGGTTGATAGAAAACTTGCCCTGTACTCAGGATGCACATTTTGCTCACCTATGACATAAAGTTTGTTGTTAATGAGTACCTTTGAAACCTAGAGCTATCTCTGAAGTTCATAAATACCCAAGCTATACATCATTGATTAAAAAATATGAAAAGATATTGAATTATAAAACTGAAAAAAATATAAAAAAAATAAGATGAAACCGGCTGCAGGTGGAATGTGTATGATTCCTTTGTTAGATAGAGGTAAAGTAAGAGGAAAGCATTGCAAACAAAAAAGGGTTTTTGGATTGCTTTCAGTATGACCATGTTTATTCTTAAATAACATGCAATGAAATCTTAACAAGAAAATGTGTCTGTGAGACACTAATGCCCCGTCAGAATATGGTCAGAACCAAATATCTGCTTGTATTTTTTAAAGTTTATATAATAATGTACATTTGTACGAAGTTTCTTGATTATGTGATGTTATCTTTACAGAAAAGGTAGCTTAATACAGAGGTAAACCTGTGTCAGAATAACCAATTTTACCAAGTCACAGCCATAAAATTAAATAAATACTACTAGAAAATAATCCATATCATGATGTACATGTAAGTCATGTTTCAGGAAAATGTAAAGTTATCTTCATAGAAAAAAAAGTTTAAAAACAAATGCAGCATAATCAATTTTACCATGTTCATCCAATCATGAAATAATGGTCACAACAATAAATTTCATAAATATTAAATAGATCATATCATGAAGTACATGTGTATCTAGTTTCATAAAGATGTGAAGTCATCTTCATAGAATAAAAATTCAAACACAAAGGTAAACCTAGGGCAGAACAATCAGTTTTACCATGTTCATCCAACCATGAAATATAGGTCACAATTATAACACTGTATAATTATTTAATTGATCATATCATGATGTACATTTGTTTCATCGAGATGTGAAGTCATCTTCATAGAAAAAAAGGCTTAAACACAAAGATTAACCTAATGTGAAATAGGCAAAACCAATTTTACAATTTTCATCCACCCATGAAATATAGACCATATCAAAGCCATAAATTTGCATTAATATTTTGATGTACATGTGTAGACGCACCTACATATAAGGTGCATCCTAATTTTCAGGGTAACTTATTTGAAACAAGAGGGCCAAGATGGCCCTTGATCGCTCAAATTAACAAGTCAATATCAGTTATAACTGAACCCGATTGCGATTATTATAGGCATGAACATTGTCTTAAAGTTTAAAAAAGATTGTTAAAAAAAATGAAGTTGGTAGAGAATAAACAAAGTGAAATCTTGCATTTTTTGTATTAAAAGGGGCAAAACTCCTGACCTAAATGGCCCATCTCAGCCACAATTGAACTCAATTAAAACATTATTGTCATTAACAAAATCAAAGTGTGAAGATGATTGCTAAAAAAATGAAGATGCTAGAGTGTAATCAAAAAGAAACCTGGCATTTTTTTTATATTAAAAGGGGCATAACTCTTGACCTAATCAACAGACCTCAGCTTTAATCAAACTCAGTCAAGATATCATGGTCATAAGCATTGCCATAAAGTTTGAAGATGATTGCTAAAAAAATGAAGATGCTAGAGTGTAAACAAAGTGAAATCTGGCATTTTTTTTTATATATTGAAACTCCTGACCTTATTGACCGATCTCAGCCATAATCAATCTCAATCTAGACATTATTGTCATAAACATTGCCATAAAGTTTGAAGATGATTGCTCAAAAGATGAAGATGCTAGAGTGTAAACAAAGTGAAATCTGGCTTTTTTATATATTAAAAGGGGCTTAACTCCTGACCTAATTGACCGATCTCAGCCATATTCAAACTCAATTGAAACATTATGGTCATAAGCATTGCCATAAAGTTTGAAGATGATTGCTCAAAAGATGAAGATGCTAGAGTGTAAATAACGTGAAATATGGCATTTTTTGAATATTAAAAAGGGCATTACTCCTGACCTAATTGACGGATCTCAGCTATAATCGAACTCAATCAAGAAATTATGGTCATAAACATTGTCTTAAAGTTTGAAGATGATTGCTTAAGAATAAAGTTGATAGAGTGTAATCACTAAAAATTGTTGATGCCGCACGACTCACAACGGACGATGGACGACAGACAGTCACAGGATCACAATAGCTCACCCTGAGCTTTGCTCAGGTGAGCTAAAAAAAATTCACCTATTGTATCGTATACGGTGAAATCTTGTTTTGAAATTTATGCCATCATACATTTTGACAGATTGAAAGCTATCTGTACATCACCTGGCTAATCATACAGTGAACAGTTTTATTTACACATGGCATAAGAATACTGTTAGACCGTTACAATAACAAGGGGATAGGATAAAGGTGACACATTTTCATAACATGACATTACTCAACCATATCCCTGCACTGGGGATCATTGTCAACTGTCAAAGTTCTCCAAACTCACAAACATTACGTAACAATTGCCACCTGTCAAGTTTTACCTGTACATCATGAGGTCCCGTAAAATAACTTGTTTATATTGAAAATGGCTTCCATCAAGTTGTTTCAGTTTCTCACGATCATTTTACTCTAAAATTTACCAGTAGAATAACTAATAAGAACAAAAGCAATAACCTGATATTGTTTATTATGGTTTTGTATAAACTTTGTGGTATATTATCATATTCATTAGCTTTCAGTATATCCATTTTCTGAGATTGTATACCAGTAAATTCACTTCTTGGTGATTGAAGAAAGAAACCTGAAAAGCTGTATATCATCATATAAGGCGCACCCTCTCTATAAACCTGAAGAAGAGCCATGTTGACATGGCCATCCCTTGCCGAATGCTTGCTCTTTAGAAGATGTGTTGGAGATTAGAATACTTCATTTTTTAAAAAAAAATAATTTGGTAATGAAGACTGATGTTTGAAGTGATCAATGATATGAAACCCATGTGAAGACCTACTAATTCTCCTATTTTGAGGTCGACAGGTACAATGTCAAGGTCACTGTTACAAAAACTAAGCTTGAAAAATAACAAAGGACAATAACTCAAAAATTATAAAAGGTAGAGTTCTTATTCTTGTGCACTGCACTCCTCCTCAAAAAATATATCCACTTATGAAGTTCTAAGTTGATACCTCAAATACTTTTAAACTTATGCCCTGGACAAAAATTAAGTCTGAAAAATAACAAAGGGCAATAACTAAAAAAATATGAAAGGAAGTTATCATTCTTGTGCACTGCACTTCTCCTTAATAAGATCTATCCACCTATGAAGTTTCAAATTGATATCTCAAATGCTTTTTTACTCATTCTCTGGACAAAAATTAAGCCTAAAAAATAACAAAGGCAAAACTAAAAAATTATGAAAGGAAGAGTAATCATTCTTGTGCACTGCACTCCTCCCCAATAAGAGCTATCCACCTATGAAGTTCCAAGTTGATACCTCAAATACTTTAAACTTATGCTCAGGACAAAAATTAAATCTGCAAAATAACAAAGGACAATAACTAAAAAAATATGAAAGGTAGTTAACATTCTTGTGCACTGCACTTCTCCCCAATAAGATCTATCCACCTATAAAGTTCCAAGTTGATACCTCAAATACTTTTAAACTTATGCTCAGGACAAAAATTAAATCTGCAAAAGAACAAAGGGCAATAACTCAAAAAATATGTAAGGTAGTTATCATTCTTGTGCACTGCACTCCTCCTCAATGAGATCTATTCACCTATGAAGTATCAAGTTGATACCTCAAATACTTTTCGAGTAATGCTCCGGAAAAAAATTAAGTCTGAAAAATAACAAAGGGCAATAACTCAAAAATTATGAAAGATAGAGTTATCATTCTTGTGCACTGCACTCCTCCCCCAATAAGATCTATCCACCTATGAATTTTCAAGTTAAATACCTCAAATACTTTTAAATTTTTGGGGTAGGACAAAAAGTAATAAAACCCCCTTTAAATTAAGCCCTATAAAACCCAGAAGTTCATTTTGATATCTCAAATACTTTTTTACAAAAACTTAAAAAATTAAACTGAAAAATAAAAAGGGGCAATAATTTCAAAATTATGAAAGGTAGAGACTTTTTATCACTGCAAAATTTTCCCCAAATTTAATTATCCCCCTAAACCCAAGGGAAATGAAAAATTTTTTTAAACTACTTTATCCAAAAAAATTTTAAGCGAAAAAAAACAAAGGCAAAAACCCTCAAAAAAAATAAACGAATTTAAACATTTGTGTACGGACCCTCCCAATGAGACTTTTAAAGATATTTCCCTCCCCCCAAAATCCTAAAAAAAATTTTTCCCAAAAAAACCAAAAGATTTTTAAAATACAGGATCCATTTTTTGTTGTTGTTTTTTTAAAATAAAATTTTTAAATAAAATGATTTTTTTAAAAATTTTAAAAACATAAAATTTCAATTTTTTTCCTTTTTTGTGGCCCCCCTTTTTTAAAAAATCAAAAAAAAAATGGAAAAATTAAACAAAAAATAAAAGTTTAAAAATATTTTTTTATTAAAAAAATAAAAATTTCCAAAAAAAAAATTAAAAAAAATAAAAAAAAAAAAAAAAAAAATCCCATCCCCCCCAACCATGTAAAAAAAAACTTTAAGAAAACCACTTAGGGAAAACTAAATGGGAAATTTTTAAATTAAAGGGGAAAAATTTTGGGGGTTGGGTTTGTTTCCCATATGTTTTTTTGCCCACTAAACTCAATAATGCGGGCCCCCTCTTTGAAAATCTGGCCCCTTTTTCGGGTGGTTTTCAGTGCAAAACAAACCTAGAAAGGGCCCCTTGTCCCAGGGATAACCCTTTTTGATTTTTTATTGATGGTTTACGTAAAATATTCATAATTATTTTAACCACCCTCATTTTTGGGGGAAACCAGCCCCTTTGTTTCCGCGCCCAACATTTTGACATTTTCTTTTTATTTTGATGTTAAACAAAAGGGAAAACCAAACCCCCAAACGGGTCCATTTATTTTTTTTAAAATTTTTTTGGATTTTAAATGAATTTTTTATCAAAACATTTGTAGGGGGGGGGAAAGCCCCCCTTTTTGTCCAAAAATTTGCAAAAGGCATTTGAAACGCTATGTTTTTTATCATCGCATTATCAAATCAAAATAAACGGAATGGTAAAAAATTAAAATATTTTTTAAAGGGGTTGGGGCCCCATAAATTAATTAAAAAAACTAAAGAGGAAAACCGGGAAAAAAAGGGAATGGGCCCATTTTAAAGGGTTTTAATTGGTTTTATCCCCCAACTACAAAAACAAAGTTTTTAAGGAACAATTTTTAAAAATTTGGGAAAAATTTTTAAGGGGGTGCTAAAAGTGGGCCCAAAATAAACTAACAAAAAGGAATTTTTATTAAAAAGGCCCTTTCCTTTTTAAAATTTTGGGGCCTTTAAAATTACCATTTTAAAAAAGGGGAAATTAAATAAAAAAAGCAAAAAATAAAAAATTTTGGAATATTGATTTATTTTGAACAAAATTTAAGTTTTACAGAAAAAACTTTAAATTAATCTGACTAAATTGGCCCAATACCCCCCACTAAGAAAAAATAGGAAACTTTGTCCCAGAAAGATATGTTTTTCTTTTCCCCAGCTTTTTTTTTTTGGGGGAATTTTATTTTTTATTGTATTTTTTTTTAAAATTTTTTTTGGGGTTTGTTTTTAAATTTAAAGTTTAAAAAAAATTTAAAAAAATGGTTATTTAATAAAATTAAAAATCAACCCAACTGTTCAAAAACTCACAAAAACAAAACACAAACAAAAACCAATGAAAAGGGTTATTTTTTAAAAACAAATTTCCCTTTTGCTTTGTAAAACCCAAAAAACCCAAAAATTTAAAAATTAAACCCTTTCAGCCCCCCCTTAGGGGCCAAAGGGGTTTTCCAAAGGGGATTTTAATTTAAAAAATTTGCAGGGTTTTTAAAAAAAAGGGATTTTGCCCAAATAATAAAGCAAAAAAATTGAAAAGGGCCCAGACTAGGCAACAAAATTAGGCGGGACCAGGGTTTCCAAAATTTTTTAAAACCAAACCGGAAAACCAAAAATCCCCCCCCCCCCCCTTTACAAAAATTTCCCGTTCCGAAACCCCCCCCCCCCCAACCCCCCGAAAAAAAACAAAACCGAAAAAAAAAACAAAAAAAAAATAACAAAAAATTTTTTCAATCAACTACCCTGAATCTTTTTGCAGTGTGAAAATAGATCTTTTAAATTTTATTTTAGCATCCTGTTGGCATAATAAAAGGAAATTTTTTTGCAATATTTACCTCAAAAAATCGAAAGTTTGTTTACCGGGAAATGGGATGTTATGAAAGGTCCCCGTATATGGGGTCTTTAAAGAATCAATAAAATTTTTTTGGGAAACGTTTTTTTTTTGGGGTTGTTTATTAGGGCCTTTGTTTTTTTAATTTTTTTTTTGTCCCAAAAACTTTTATTTTTTTTGTGATTACAACCGGTTTTTTAAATTTGCCAAAAAATCAATGGGCCATTTTACGGCATAGATAATTAACGGCACCGCCAAATAAAAACCCCTAATACAAACCGTCAATCCATTCATCTTAACTGCCCCAAAAATGACCTAGACGGGTGCCCTGCCTGACCCCCACTGACACCTGCCCCGAGGGCAAAACCGGAAATTCAAGAAGAAAGGTCAATTTTTTTGAAGAGAGACTTTTATGAACCTTTTGGAAACCGATTTTGAAATTTTAGACGAGGAAAAAGGTTTTTTTTCCCCCACCTTTTTTTTTTGGTACTTTTTGAAATCTGAACCGGTCGTTTGAGATCAAAATGGGTAAAAAACCGAAAAAAAAATTTTTTTTTTGGACCCTTGGGTCATGACCTAAAATTTAAACTAAAAAATTTAATAAATATTATCATTCCCCTCAAAACTATTTAAAAAAGAAAGAAAAATAAAACACATAGTTGACCCCACAAAGATTACATAAAATTTTTAAATGGGGCACTAAATTTTTTTTTATAATCCGTTTTAAAAAACCTGAAAAACCCAAATTTTTCCCCCTGCAAAAAAGGCCAAGGGGAAATAAAAACCCTTTTAAATTTTGGGCATCTTATATAAACATGATTTTAAAACCCAGTAAATATTTACAGTACTAAATTTCCGCCCCAAAAAAAAAAATAAAACGCAATGGAAATCATAAGTGTGATGGACGGACGAACAGCCCGGAGGGATGCACAAAACTGAAAATAATTTTCCCCCCAGCGGGAGGGCGAGGCCAAAAAATCAAATATTCAAAACTATTGAAAAAATTTGTTAAAATGACAGAAACTTTCCGTTTTTTTCTACTGCTGCTAAACCTTTAAAACGTCTGACAAGATCCCTTGGGGGCCCTTGTAAAAAAAAAATTTAAAAAACGTGTTTTTTGGGGTATTTTTTTTTATAATAAATTTCTTAGTTTTTGAAACAAAAAATAATATTTAAACCTGAAACTTCAGCTTTCCCACTGAGACCAAATCCCTTTTTTGTTTAAATTTTGGAAAATTAAAAACAATTCAATGTTATCGCCATTTTTTTCCCCCGAAATAAAAAAATGCTTGCAAAAAAATTGTCTTTTATCCCCGGGATATCAATTCCCAAACAAAAGGGAAAAAAAAATCTAATGTAAAAGACAAAAAAAAGACCCCCCTTTCAACAAAATTTTCATGTCAAAAAAAAGGGGGCCCAAGTTTTTTAAAAAAATTTAAGAAGAAAACTAAATGGAAAAAAAATTTGACTTAAAGGGGGGCCACACACTGATTTTTTGCTTTAATATTCAGAATGATTTTTTTTCCCGTTTTTACAAAATTACATTCTTATACAGAGCTTTCCCCCTTTGTTTTAAAACAACAAGGCGGAAAACCCTTGGGGGGTTTTCATTAAAAGGGGTTTCACCTGAAAAGGGTTATAGGGGCCTCATTAGATTTCTCCCGGGGTTTTCTTTTTTTAAAACTGATGAATAAATTGCAATGATTATTGCATATTGAGAAATTTTTAAAGAAATAAATTCTAAAAAATTATACAAACCCTCTACAGGGCTCACGCTGGGAATTTTTTTTTTTATGAGCCAAGGCATAGCCAAATGGCCCCCAAAATTGGGGCCACTTTTTTTTTTTTTTTGGGGCCAAAATTTTTGGGGGGCCGGGATAGCCAAAAATTTTTAATGAAATGCGACAAAAAGGGGCTTTTAAATAATGATTATATGTGCTAAAAGGATGACTGATGGGTTTGGGCAAGATTATTACCCTTTCGTTGTCGGTTATTTAATTTGCTTGTGATCTTTAAATTTTTCCCCTTTTAAAAAAAACTCCCCCAGGGAATCGGCTCATAGTCCATACAGTCGTATAAAAGAAACCCTAATATTATGTTATCTCTATAATGACGTATGGACTATGAGCCGATTCCCTGGAAATTTTACTTACCGTAACTTTTTTATTAAGCTTGCCGAACGAGACTGAATATCGTCAACTAAACCGTAACAAAAAATCCAATAAGTGTGCCTTTGTTCCGACAGTCCCAAAAAAAATAATCATCGTGTCCTTTAATTTTCCCCGTTACCTTTTCTTTTAAATTCCGATAAACAAATAAGTCATCAACACGTACGTGCCAACCGCCATAACTGTGAAATACACTATACACAGGTGAAGGACGCGCCCCCCTAGACTGGGGTTTTCGATTTTTTCTCGGTCTAGGGGAAAAATCGCGTAGCGAAACCAATAACCATTTTTACTGCTTAGGTAAATGACAAAAAAAAAAAAACCCTGCGACAAGACAATTTCGCCAAAATTTAAAATTTTTGGGCCCCTTTTTTAAAAATCATGACCCTTTTGGGGCATTTTGGGGCTCGACAAAAATGACCCTGCTCTACATTGTTTCCCGGGGGGAAAATCAGTACTTTTTAAAAAAACCTTGCCCCCAACAGAGTTTGTCCCAACTAAAAATTTGGATCCATAGTAGTGCATGTTTAAAATTTTACCACAGGCCCTTTACATCCTTTTAAAATATATTTAAATTTAAATTTTAAAAGGGGGTTTTTTTTTTTTTGGGAAGTTTAAAAAGTATGAAAATGTATTTCTTCAAAATTTTAAAAAAATTTCTATGTGGGGGGAAAGTCAGGCCCCCCCTACCGCGTGGTTTTTTTAAAACCCGGGCCCCCTGGGTTGCAGTAGGTCGGGGTTTTAACCCCCCCTGCCTCCATGCATTCGGGGGCTTCCTCCACCGTAAAATTTCTAAACGATGCATATGACTGAAAACGTCGAAGCAATGGTAAACTCAATTAATCAAGTAAAAAAATTTCCACCCAAAACCTCTAGAAACCCCAATAAATAAAAAATGACTATTTTTTTTTTCCTTTTAGCAGCACAAACCCCCCCCTCAAAAAAAATACCCTATGCAATCCATTTAACAAAATGGAAAAGTGGCCACTTGGGTTATAGCCCTTTTGGCTTGAATGGCTATTGAAACACCAACCACATTTAAAAACTTTCGTTAAAACCAATTGTAAAACACCATCATGATTTGGGAAAGTTCTTTATGGGGGGGCCTTTGGGAAAAAATTTGGGGCCTACAACACCCGACAAACAACCAGGCAATGTACCATGTGGACAATAAAGACCCAAAATTTTTCCATTTGGACAACTAAAAAATTTTTGGGGCCCTTTATTTCCATTTCGGAAACAAAAAATGGGCCCCTTTTTCCCTTTCGTCCCAAGGGAAAATCTGGGCCATTACCATTTCAGCAACAAACATTTGAGGGCCCTTACCTTTTTTTTAATAAACATTTGGACCATTACCATTTTTTCAAGAAATATTTTGGGGCCCTTACAATTTTAGCAACAAACATTTCAGGCCCCAAAACCCCCTTTTGGGAATTTAAATATTTTTGGGGCCCAAAACCATTTCATCAACAAATGGGTTTTTTCCATTACCATATAGGCAACAAACATTTTGATCATACAAAAATTTGGGCCATGGCTAAATTTAAATATTACAAAAATTGGGCAATAATATAAACAATTAGGTAAAATGAAAGAGATTTTAAATCCAATGGCTAAGTAAACCCAAACTAACAACTCCAATGGCTATGCTCAAAAGGCTATAAAACCCTTTCACTCATAGAGGACACTAAAGAAAAGACCTATGCGAACAGCATAAAACCAGATCAGCCTGCGAGTAACTCGCAGGCTGATCAGGTTTATGCTGTTCGCTTCTCCCAGGTCTGGAAATGAGGATTTTGTAATTAAAATTGGTAAGGTTTTAACTGTGGTTTTCTGCAGATCAGGCTTTATGTGATATCTATTGAGGCGTCAAAATGAGTATATATGAGGGAAAGGGATAAGGTAACAAGATCAACCCAACTGGCTATGTAAAGCAACGAGATTATACCCCCCAAAGACTATGCTAAGAAATGAGATCAAATCCACTGCTACATAAAGCAATATGGCCATGTGAACCAAAAAAAAAACCCAAATGTAATGGCTGGTAAAGAAACAAATCAACTCAAAGGCTGTGTAAAGCAAAGAAATTAAAATTACATGCTTTTGTATCGCAAGAGATTAACTCCAATGGGAATGTATCAGAGGATCTAAAATGATTGTGCAAAGGAAGTCATGATCAAGGGGACTGCCATAAAAATTACTTGAAAAGTTGCATGCCAGTTGCCAGGTCTAATTGCTTACAAAAACTTTTGCCAAGATGAGGGAAAGAGACAATCTTTCTTTTCCCAAAAACATACCAGTCTGGAATATGCTGGCCATGACAATTGTGAATGCTCCAAGCCTACCATTTAAGTCCGCCCGTCCATCGCTGGCAAGTCCAGGGGCCTAGATATACCTATTTCATTGTCTGTAAACTCACCTTGCACTCTACCAACACAGTT
>CM037778.1:69479818-69529818 GCA_021229015.1 Solen grandis | reverse complement strand
ATGTCCAGGAGGGATGAAGCACTATTTTTGACTAGTTAATATTTTTACCAGAGGTTTTTCTCTTTGTTTAACAACTTTCAATGAGACCTAAATGAAAAAAATCTTACCCGAGAATTATAAGTCCCTGCATGTTATATTTCTGTTTAACTCTTGCTGGATCTTTGTTTAAGATCATCATCATCATGATCATCATTGTAAGATGTTTGTTCCTTATTTTGAATTTCTTTTAAAGCCACACTATTTCTTGTTAGTATTTAAAATATCCTTAAGTTAGCATTTGTTATTGATGTGCACAGTATAGATTTTTATTCTAAGACTGTTAACTTGATACTTTACATGTAGATAGGTAGCTGATGCAATACAGTTCTTCCTTGTCTATTTCTGGTAGGGTCTAATATTGTGCACTATTTAATTTTACCAGGGTCTCTTTAATACTATATACAGAGTAACAGAGATCCTGATTATACTAACATCTACAGTTAAAAAAAAAAAGAGTCTATAATTTAGGTCACATTGTTCTTAAATGTAAGTAAGGGAGCTAATTGCCTGTGTCCTGTGAATTGGTTGATCAAAAGTGATCTCCCCTGTTAACTTTTATTTCCTATCATTCTTTTGTTTCTGATATACATTTTATTTTGGTGCCTCATGCTTCAATTATATATGAGTAATGTTCAGTGAGATTATGTGCTTTTCAAGTATTTAAAATGAAAACTTACAGCCTGTTTTTAACAGATTATTGCCTATTCATGGTAAGGTCATCTGTTCACAAGCAAATCTATACACTGTATATTTTTGTGTAAACCAGGTCAACCAATGACCAGAGTTCCAGATAACGTGCGTATCGGCGTTATTTACCCTTCAAAATTACCTAGAAACGCATTAAGATATAATTTTGATGCGTACGTTTACGCATGCTCCTTTTAAAATACGCATGGAAAGAAAAATCACAGCGTCAGATACTTACGTGTCTTCTGGTCAGCAACTGTTTATTTTAGAAACTGAAACTAATCTACAAATGTATATTTTATGCCTACCTGAAAATTCCATAAATAAGTGTTGCTTTAATTGTGTACTGTTTACTGGGCATGCACCAACCCTGTGACCATGTGACGTAATTTGCTTCCATGTGAAGCAGTGTAATCTGTGTCACATGCTGTTATGTAAACAGGTTAGGAAGGGCTTACTTTTACACCTAAGAAATAAACATAATTCAATAGTAAAGTTCAAAGGGTGTGAAACTGACACAAGCCAATGTGCAGTTTCCTTTAGAACTCTCCAGCTTCTCTTTGAGATGCCGCTTATCCAGACTTCAGTGTGTTTTGTGTTAGCAATATAGCAGCTAACCTGTTGTGTAAGATTTTTTTTCATTTTGCGTTTGCTACATATTTATCATCTTTCATCATCTGTAGGAAAGAAATACCATTGATCTAACATAAAAAAATCGGACACAATTGTGAGTTGGCATTTTCGGTCAAATGTCAATTAAAATAAGATAAAAATCTGTTAAATGAAAATCATTACCAAAGTCATATTTAAGTTAAGTATTTTAGTCCATTTTGGAAAACTTGTGACAGCATGTTCAGACTAAATGTTTGGTTTCTATGACAACAGTAACTTAATGAAATGTTAAGTAAAAACAACAACAACACCTATTTCTTTTTGTCATTATGTAATTAATGTCCTCATTAATCATCAAAATGGTAAGTTTTGTATTTTTCCCTTTATGTGATTTACGTATCACCATTTACCCTCATACATTCAAAAGTGGGGGTAATTACTCAAGGGGTCAAAAAGTTATCTGGTACTCTGAATGACTACCTATTATCCTACTGTAGTTACTGCATACCTGTAAGTCAGTTTGGACACGTCCATTATAACACAAGGCCATTATAAAACCATGTAGTTCTCCAGACATATCTTAATGTCGAAATTTATATTTGTGATTCAAATTCGAAACTTATATTGTTATTGAAAGATGTTGAATCTCCAATGTTTTAGCTGGTGCTTATGCAACTAATCATGTAGGAGAAAATTTAAATGAAGAACAGAATAAATCTCATGCTGATGAAAACTTAGCTGTAAATCAGATAGGATTTGACCTAGATTTAATATTTATTATTAATATCTATGCATATTTCTTAAGAATAATTATATTTATTCTGTTTGATTTTTAATACCTTGAAATATTGCCCGTTTATTTCTGAATTTATAATGGACAATCTGAAGTTTTAAATAACGTTTATTTTTATTAGTCTGGATCAATTTTATACATACACTGTATAAAAAAACAAATAGTATAAAAACCAAAACCATGTATTTTTTGTGTAAACCAGGTCAGCCATTGGTTATTTATCCCAGTATAGCTGTTTGATAGCATGTAAGGTAATTGAATACATATTTTTGCACTGGAGAAGTCATGATAAAGCCAGGTGATAATCCTGATTTTATGGAAACATCACTTATTGTCAAAATATATATTTGATTTAGAATTCAGAATTGCATTGTTTTTACTTGTTACTGTTGATTGGAGCATATGCACATAGCCATGTAAGAAATATTAAGATATTAAGTGAAAACAAGTATCACCATTGTGGTTTGGTGAATAGATAATGGTAAAGCTAATTAGATTTTTTAATGATGTTTTTAACTTTTATGATTCGCATCCACAAATATATTTTCCAGAAATATGATATTTAATTTATAGGTTTTGCATACCTTAAAGTATTGCTCAGTAAATGTTTCTAAATTTGAAAGGGCGATAAAGTATATTTATTTTTATAGTCATTATTATTATTTTCATATATATACAATATAGAAACACTTTTTGTTTAAACTTATTTATTTAAAGTCAATTAGAAAACAGGTTCTTATAACTTATACTAATTCCTCTCTACAGTTCCTGGGATGGACCAGTACTTTGCGCCTGGGAAGGCCATTAATTTAAATATCCTTCCCCCGAACGGGATTCAAACCCCTACAACCTCCTGACCAGCAGTCATGTACATGACTGCTGAGCACAAGTATCTACTTTCAGCTGTATTAAGGTAAAGTCCTTGTAATGGTACCGCTACATTTTGGACCTCATGGCCTTTCACATAACCAAGGTTTCCTAATGTTTTATTAGGGTACCTTGGTTATCTTGGAAGAGGTTAAGTGGTCTAAGATGTAGTGGAACCATTACAGGGACTGAAATACTGTTACAGGAACTGTAAAATAACATTATCAATAATCATATAATGATAATAAAACACCCACCTCCCTTATAATAAAAGACCCAACTCCCTCTAATTAAATTATTGGATTTGAATGGGGTTACACAGAATTTTAGATTGTTTAAAAAAAGGGGGGAGGGGTTCATACTTCCAATTTCCACATGTAAAGGGAAGTAAATTGTGCTTGTGTATATCAAAGAGAGGGAGATAGAGAGTTTATATGTAGATCTCATTTTTTTCTGCATTTTAGGTAATGTATAATTATGAAATTTGTGAAATTAACATACTTAAATAGGTATTGATGTTTTTATACCCCCTGCACAACAAAGATGTAAGGGGGGTATACTGGATTCAACTTGTCTGTCCGTCCGTCCGTCTGTCGTTTTTTTTGTCCAGGCCGTAACTCAAAAAGTATAAAAGGTATCAAGATGAAACTTCATATGTGGATAGATCTCATTGAGGGGGAGTGCAGTGACCAATAACCATAACTCTGTCGCGTAATTTTTGAGTTATTGTCCTTTGTAAATTTTCATACTTAATTTTTGTCCGGGCCATAACTCAAAAAGTATAAAAGATATCAAGATAAAATTTCATATGTAGATAGACCTCATGGAGGGGGCATGCATTGACCAAGAACCATAACTCCCTGTCGCATAATTTTGGAGTTATTGCCCTTTGTAAATTTTCATACTTAATTTTTGTCCGAACAGTACAATGTAATGCAGCTGTACATTATAGTGTAATAATGGACCTGAACAGTACAGTGAAATAATCAACCGGAACAGTACAGTGTAATAATGGAGCTGAACAATACTTAGTGGGCCTTCATCCAAATGAATTAATGTATGTGTTAATATTATTAATTTTCCTTGTTGAGCCAATACATTTACATGTCTCTGACCTACATGTTATTTGTATTTAAATCCCAGTGACAAAGCGACTTGCAGGGGGTATTTGCGCCATTAAAGTGGCAGTTCTAGTTGTTAATGTATAGAAATATACATTTTATTTATGTGTTATATCCATGTACAAGTATAATTAGGTTATATAAAGTATATCAATTAAGTGAATTTAGTGTTACTTCATTCTTTTTCTATTCCAGTAAAGGGCATCTTTACATTCTTTTTTAATTTAGCTAAAAAAACAGTATGTTAAAAAAATATCAATTAGAATTTCTAAGAAATTACAGAAATGTCAAAACCTTAAATTTCCACCACAATAAAGTCAATCTGAAGTCATACATGCATATTTTTATTGATCAACTTCATTTAATAACAAAGAAATTACCCTGTTAAAACAGTATGAGAATGCAAAAGCATCATAGCCCAATAAGACATACCAAATTTACAATGTATACATAGTTCCCACATCAGTGAATATTCCTGCTGTTGCAGCCATTTTCATATTTAAATTTGGGGCATCTTTGGCCGAGAGAGTAAAGTTTCTAACACTCACTCAGCCCCTCACCATGTTGGTTCGATTCCTGGCAGGGTAATTCGGATTTCCTTGTGAGGAAGCCTTCCAGCTGGCTTGCAGTAGGTCAGTGGTTCTACCCGGATGCCTCTGTGCATTCGGGGTCTTCCTCCACCTGTAATTAGCTGATCGTCGCCATATGACTGTAATACTGCAGCGACGATAAACACAAAAAAATCATTCAATCAAATGTAAAGTCATGGTATTTTTAGCTCACCTGAGCACCACGTGTTAAGGTGAGCTTTTGTGATTGCCCTTCATATGGTGTCTTGCTTCCGTCGTGCGTCGTCAACAATTTGGCTTGTTAACACTATAGAGGCCATATTTTTAGGCCAACTTGGTCAGAATGTTTGTCTCCATAAAATCTTGCACAAGTTTGAAATTGGGTCATGTGGGGTCAAAAAGTAGGCCACAAGGTCAAATCTTATAAAAATCTTGTTAACACACTAGAGGCCACATTTTTGGCCCAATAATCTTCATGTAACTTGGTCAGAATGATTGTTTCGATAAAATTTGGACAAGTTTGAAAGTGGGTCATGTGGGGTCAAAAAGTAGGTCAATATGAAAAATCCAACATATGTTGCTCATTTATAATCAGGTGAGCGATTCAGGGCCATTATAGCCCTCTTGTTATATGAATTACATAGAAGCAAGAGTTTGTTTTTAATTTTTGTATTTAACTTAAAAAAAAAAAAAATTTAAAAGGTATACACCATAAAAAGCTCCTGAAATACATATATTAGGGGAAAATTACTAGATATTACTGATATGGGTAAATGCACAAAAAATAAAAGCACAGTAAGGGTTTCTTGTTTGGTTATTAAGTTGTTTACCTTTGAATTTATCAAATTACTATTTCCATATTGAAAATGATTCATTAAAGCTGTTCAATTAGATATGTATCTCAGTTAGACTGGGGCCTCAGTGGCCGAGAGGGTAAAGTTGCTGACTTTAACACTCACTCAGCCCCTCACTGCGTGGGTTCGAATCCTGGCAGGGTTATTCAGATTTTCATGTGAGGAAGCCTTCCAGCTGGCTTGCGGTAGGTCAGTGGTTCTACCCGGATGTGTCCGTGCATTCGGGGTCTTCCTCCACCTGTAAATAGCTGGATGTCGCTATATGACTGAAATACTGTCGAAGCGACGGTAAACTCAAAAAGTCAAGTCATTTGTACCATACAAAATAGCTGCCAAAAAGTGCCTCACCATTGCCTATTGCATTAAATAGGAACAAACCTTCACAGAAGTAAGAATCATGATCTAAATTTCTTATATATGTTGCTTATCTAATGAGGTCATGACCTTGCTTTAGCAGTACATTCTAAATGTTGTTGCACTGTTAAACAGTGCACTTAAATCGGCTGCGGTATTAATTAATACAAGCAAATGCCTGTTTTTAGCTTGTCTGTTTTTCGAGCTATTTCGTAACTCTGTTGTCCAGGTTGTCATTGGCATCGTCGTCGTCTTGAATCTTAACCTTGGCCATAACTTCCCTACTATTCAATAAACAACTTTCATTTTTAGCTTGACTATTCGAAGAATATTTGAGCTATTGTAGTCGCCCTGGCATCGGCATTGACGTTGCAGCTTTTGGTTAAAGCTTTGCGTGCAAGTTACTATCAACCTTATATCTCAATAACAATTTATGGTATTAACTTGAAAGTTTATAAATATGTTCAGGGGCATCAGACAACCAAGGTAGAAAACTCTTGACTGAATTTAATATGAATTATGGCTCCTTTTTAACTTAGAAATTTTGGTTAAAGTTTTGCATGCAATGGAAAATTTGGTTAAAGTTTGGGTGCAAGCTACTATCTAGTTTGTATCTCAATAATCATTCATGGTATTGACTTGAAAGTTTATGAATATATTTAGGGGCATCAGACAACCAAGGTAGATAACTCTTGATGGAATATATTACAAATTATGGCCCCTTTTTAACTTAGAAATTTTGGTTAAAGTTTTGCATGCAAGGTACTTTCATGTTTATATCTCAGAGTCCAGGCATGGGATTGATTTGAAACATCTTTAATATGTTTAAGGGTATCATACTATAAAGGAAGATAACACTTGATTGAATATATTAAAACTTATGGTCCCCTTTTAACTTAGAATTTTGGTTAAATTTTTGCATTCAAGCTACTATCCAACTTATATCTCAGAAATTGCTTGTGGAATTGACTAGAAAGTTAAGGAGTGTCTTCAGGGGCATCAGAAAACTAAGGAGGATAACTTCTGGACTGAACTTGATGCAAATTATGGCCTTTTTCTTACTTTGATTTTTGGTTAAAGTTTTGCATGCACAGTGTTATTTTGCTTATGTCTCAGTAACCAGGCATGGGATTGATTTTAGACATCATAAAATTTTTTAGGGGTATCAGACTACCAAGGTATATCATTTTTGACTATTATTATGTACAGGGTATGTGAAGGGCAAGAATTAAAATAGATTTCATTTGATTTACCAACAAGCATTTTGAATAGTCGAGCATGCTGTCCTCTGACAGCTCTTGTTAGTATGCTTATTCATCTTGACAAGACCTATCTAGACATATGCAAATATTTCACCTATTTTTTTTAAAACTTTTTTTTTCATGTGAATTCCTTTTTTAATTTAAATGTATCATTAGCTACTTTCCTAATTTAAATTGGACTTTTGACCTTGACCTCTGAACTTTGACCTATTTTTGATATACATATTTATCTTTGTAAGGGCTATTCAGATATACCACAACATTTCATCTATCGACCTTGACCTTGACCTTTGACCTATTTTTGCTGTAACTTTTTTAAAATGCCTGTCATTTCAGAACTGTTACGAACAGGGCACTGATATTTCACATGTGAATTCCCTGACCCTTATATCAATTTTACGCTTTTGGACTTTTGACCTTGACATTTTAACTTTGACCTATTTCTGAAATGTTAACAAAATCTTTAATGTTGGCCATAACTTTTTACTATTTGATATACTTCTTTTATATTTGGTATGCATATTCATCTTGACAAGCATTATTCAGATATACCTCAATATTTTATCTATCGACCTTGACCTACTATCTTATTTTGCAATAATTCTGGACAAGTTTTAAAAAAAATATTTCTTTGTTATTTTTCAATATTTTTTTTTAAACATTGTAAGCTGACCTGAGCAAAGCTCAGGGTGAGCTATTGTGATCCCGTGAGCATCCATCGTGCGTTGTGCAGCGTCAACAATTTTTAGTGTTTACACTCTATCATCTATATCTTTTGAGCAATCATCTTCAAACTTTATGGCAATGCTTATGACCATAAGGTCTCGATTGAATTTGATTATGGCTGAGATCCGCCAATAAGTTAAGGAGTTATGCCCCTTTTAATATTAAAAAAATGCCAGATTTCACTTTGTTTACACTCTAGCATTTTCATCTTTTGAGCTATCATCTTCAAACTTTATGGCAATGCTTATGACCATAATGTCTCTATTGAGATTGATGATGGCTGAGATCGGTCGATTAGGTCAGGAGTTGAGCCCCTTTTAATATTAAAAAATGCCAACTTTCTGTTTGTTTACACTCTAGCATCATCATCTTTGGAGCAATCATCTTAAAACTTAATGGCAATGCTTAAGACCATAATGTCTCAATTGAGTTTGAATATGGCTGAGATCGGTCAATTAGGTCAGGAGTTAAGCCCCTTTTGATATAAAAAATGCCAGATTTCGCTTTGTATACACTCTAGCATCTTCATCTTTTGAGCAATCTTCTTGAAACTTCCTGGCAATGCTTATGACCATAATGTCTCTAATATATATTAAATATGAAAAAATGCTAGATTTCACTTTTACACTCTAACATTGTCATTATACCCCCGAAACAAAGTTTGGGGGGGTATATAGGAGTCACCCGGTGGTCGGTCGGTCGGTTGGTCGGTCGGTCGGTCGGTTGGTCCAGCGGTCCGTTGCATTTTCCTTGTCCGGAGCATAACTTGAAAACCACAAGTTGGAATTCAATACAACTTCATGCAATGATCAAGCACATGGAGAGGAAGTGCAGTGCACAAGAACCATAACTCTATCTAGAGTAATTACAGAGTTATTGCCCTTCGTATTTTTTCCTTGTCCAGAGTATAACTTGTAAACTACTGGTTGGATTTCAAAACAATTTCATACAATGGTCAACCACAATATGAGGAAGTGCAGTGCACAAGAACCATAACTCTATCTAGAGTAATTACAGAGTTATTTCCCTTTGTTACTTTTCCTTGTTTTTCTTGTCCTGAACATAACTGAATATTATACATGGTATATACTTGAAACTTAAAATATAAACAGATGGCGACTAGGAGAAGTGCAGTGTCCAAGAACTGTAACCTTATATTTTTAAACTACTGTGACAAACAACCATTATTGACTCTCTATCAACTTTAAATAAAAACTTTACTTACTTATTACTATCACAACCAATATACTATGTATACAGGTTCTTATCTATGCTCTGCCTGAAGTCTGGCTTCTCCTGCATTAAAGTATTTTGCGGGGGTATTAATCACCTTCAGTGATAGCTCTAGTTTTTTTAGCAATCTTTTTTAAACTTTAACACAATGTTTGTGCCTATAATCTCGCAATCAGGTTCAATTATAACTGATATTGACTAGTTAATTTAGGAGTTATGCCCTTTTCACCATAAAAAAGCCAGATTTCACTTATACACTCTAGCATCTTTATTTCTTAAGCAATCATCTTTCTCAGGTGAGCGATCAAGGGCCATCTTGGCCCTCTTGTATACTGGTTTGTCATCATACGAACCTGTGCAGGTGTGATTTTGGTCATGATCTTTAAGCAGATAAAAAAACAACATTTTTTTTAAAATGTCTTTTAATTTTACAGTTTTGTGTTGATTATCAAAAACTCAATGAATTAGCTATTGTGATTTTATATTTAAGCATTTTACGTCTTTGTGTTGTATCCATTCTATTCCATGCATAGGTCAAGGTTATTCTTCAAATTTAAAGGGTATGGTACTTCAACTTTGCATTTAAGGGCTTACAGTCTTAGTTGTGATTTTCAAGGTCAACTTTTTAAAAGGTTCAACAAAAATATGTAACGTTGGCAAAAACAGACGAGCATTGGCATCCACATGCGGTGCTCTTGTATATTTCCCGGATACATATGATTGGCTACGTTGCCAGTTAAAAAACTGTGAAGAACTGTGAATTGACGTCATCCTGTGTAGCGTGACATGTACCCTGTCCATGGTGATGTGTTTTTAGCTCAACTATTCGAAGAATATGAGAGCTATTGTAGTCGCCTTTGTGTCGGCGTCGGCATTGGCGTTGCAGCTTTTTGTTAAAGTTTTGCATGCAAGTTACTATCAGCCTTATATCTCAATAACCATTTATGGTATTGACTTGAAAGTTTATAAATATGTTCAGGGGCATCAGACAACCAAGGTAGATAACTCTTGACTGGATTTAATATGAATTATGTCCCCTTTTTAATTTAGAAATTTTGGATAAAGTTTTGCATGCAATAGAAAATTTGGTTTACGTTTTGCGTGCAAGCTACTATCTAGTTTGTATCTCAAAATCCATTCATGGTATTGACTTGAAAGTTTATGAATATGTTTAGGGGCATCAGACAACCAAGGTAGAAAATCTTGATGGAATATACTATAAATGATGGCCCCTTTTTAATTCAGAAATTTTGGTTAATGTTTTGCATGCAAGGTACTTTCTCGCTAATATCTCAGAATCCAGGCATGGGATTGATTTGAAACATCTTTAATATGTTTAGGAGTATCATACTTTAATGGTGATAACTCTTATGAATATTTAAAATATGGCCCCTTTTTAATTAGAAATTTTGTTAAGTTTTGCATGCAAGGTACTTTCATGATTATATCTCAGAGTCCAGGCATGGGATTGATTTGAAACATCTTTAATATGTTTAGGGGTATCATACTTTAAAGGAAGATAACACTTGATGGAATATATTAAAAATTATGACCCCCTTTTTATTTTGGTTATTTTCTTGCATTCAAGCTACTATCCAGCTTATATCTCAGATATTGCTTGTGGAATTGACTAGAAAGTTAAGGAGTGTCTTCAGGGGCATCAGAAAACTAAGGAGGATATCTTTGGACTGAATTTTATGCAAATTATGGCCCTTTTCTAACTTTGATTTTGGTTAAAGTTTTGCATGCACAGTGTTATTGTGCTTATGTCTCAGTAACTAGGCATGGTATTGATTTTAGACATCATAAAAATATTAAGGGGTATCAGACTATCAAGGTGTATCATTTTTGACTATTATTATGTACAGGGTATGTGAAGGGCAAGAATTGAAATAGATTTCATTTCATTTACCAACAAGCATTTTGAATGGTTGAGCGTGCTGTCCTCTGACAGCTCTTGTTATATTTGGTTATAATTACGTTTGAATAAAACAGTTGAACCATATATATATTCCGTTTGATGATGATGTTATTAGTTTCTTGACAGGGTACATGATTATTTATTCCCGGCTGAGGAAAGCCATGTCACCCGAGCCGCTAGGCTGTTGATGTGATATATAAAAATACAAAATATAATAATTATATATGTAGATTATTGTATAATAAATAAATTGTAAACTTATCTTATCAATACTGTGACGAAAAGTAAAATGAAATAATACGAATTTGAATATTTTTAAAATGAAAGAAATGCAGAAAGAATAAGAACATTCAAGATGGCGGCTATCATGTAAAAGTGATGAAACTCGGACATCACTGACCTGCCATGTGTACTAATACTGGTCAGCGTGTTGTTCCCACAGTCTGAAACCTATAAGATCCCTGAACCAGGACTGACCCAAAACAGTCGAGCGCCGCTTGGATATGTCTGAAAACTCTCTGCAGCACTTGACCGTCCATTTCCAGAAACTCATCTTTCTCAAGGATGCGATAACTCACCGCGAGTTTCCTGTCCCGCGTGACCAGGATTCCCCGACACTGACCTTCAACAGAGATGACATTGTTCGTATCCGTGATCTGGTCATTGGTAATTCGGATGTGTCAGAGTTTACCGGCACCAGACAGGGTTACGATGAAGTCACGAGTTGTTGATTCCTCGTTGACGTCACGATGCAAGAGCGTCGTGTCCCATGAACCGGAGAGGAGGCGGAACTGAGATGCGATTTTGTCATATTTAATGTCGATAAGTTTGATATATTCGTTATAGTTGTCAGAGATGACGACTTTGTCCTGATCTAGAACACAGATATCTGAGAAATAACATGTCCTCATGGCGAGTGTACTTTTCACTTTTATATTCATCGCCTGTTTCGCTTTCACGTTGTAGTCATGGCGTCGCACGTGCAACTTCCAGGTGGGGGGGGGGGGGGGGGGTAATGACGATTTCACGTGTGCGATCTCCACATCTGGCCCAAATCTGTACCGCGTGACCCCGTTAATTGAACTCCGACTGAATCTCCATTTTTTTTTCATAGCAACAAACAGTTTGTTGTTTTGTTTATCATTTAATTTTTCATCAAGTCCAACAGACAGGTTTCTGCAGATCCGTCACAATGGTAATACAACTCTTGGATATTTTATCCATTACTGATAAGTCGCTTGTGGATATTCGATCAAGTTCTCACTGTTGTAAGTTCCACCCCCAGTCAGGTCTTTTATTTCTTGAGTAACCTCTTACTGGCTTCTATGCACACTGTGTACAAGGATCTTCTTTCATCTATATAGATACACGTAGTCTGAAATACTGATGCAGGATCTGTAAAACAACATTATCAATAATCATATAATGATAATGAAACACCCACCTCCTCTGTAATAAGCGGGACCGCCGTGGCCGAGCGGTTACAGTCGTAGACTACAAATCTCTCAGCCCCTCACCGCTGTGGGTTCGAATCCCGGTAGGGACTTCGGATTTTTCATGTGAAGACGCCTTCCAGCTGGCTTGCGGTAGGTCGGTGGTTCCACCCGGGTTCTTCTGTGTACTCGGGGTCTTCCTCCACCTGTAATTAGCTGGACATCGCTATATGATTGAAATACTATCGCAGCGATGGTAAACCCCAATACAACAACAACATCCTCTGTAATAAAATGCCCCAACTCCCTCTAATTAAATTATTGTTGTTAAATGAGGTTACACGGAATTTAGATTGTTTTAAAAAAGGGAAAAGGGGGCTTTTAATCAGAGTTATTAATTAGCATACGATATTACTTCGATTTCCACTTGTAAATGGAAGTAAATTGTGTTTGTGTATTTTAAAGCGAGAGAGAGAGAGGGAGAGTTTTTATGTAGATCTCATTTTTTTTCTGTATTTTTAGTTATATGTAATTATAAAATTTGTGAAATTAACATACTGAAATAGGTATTGATGTTTTTGTTAATGTATATAAATATACATTTTATTTATGTGTAATATCCATGTACAAGTATAATTAGGTTATATAAAGTATATCAATTAAGTGAATTTAGTGTTACTTCTTTTCTTCTGTTCCAGTCCAGAAAATCTGTGAAGTCATTTAATGTTATTGGTTGGCTTCATTTAATACTAAAATAACCCAGTTCAAACAGTTTGAGAATGCAAAAGCATCATAGCCCAATAAGACATACCAAACTTGCAAGGTATACATAGTTCCCACATCATTGAATATCCCTGCTATAGCGGCCATTTTCAAAATGTAAAACCATGGAATTTTTTTATATGAGTTACAAAGAAGCAAACAATTTCATTTTCTTATGATTTATTTAACTTCCAAATAAAGAAAAAAAACAACACCATTAACAGCTCTTGAATTAATATTTTATTAGGATAAAATATTACTAATGTGAGATATGCACAAAAAATAAAAGTACAGAAAATAAAATCGTGTTTGGTTATAAAGTTTTTACCATTAGATTTATTAAAATATTGTTTAATATTTAAAATGATTCATTAAAGCTGTTCAAAAATATATTTATATATATAGGTATACCTCAGTTAGATAGACAGAATACTAAAAGTTTAGTGGTGATTTAAAACACTTTAGCCTGCTTTATTTATACCATTCAAAATGGCCAAAAAGAGTCTTATTAGTGCCTATTGCTTTACATAGGAACAAACCTTCACAGAAGGTTGGGCTATATAGAAATCAGGCTCGCCACAGGTCACTCCCCGTCCTACACTCACTAAACATGAATACTGTAAAATCACCAATTTTCGCTGGCATTAAATTTCGCTGATTATATACCTAAGGAATTTCGTGCGTACATTTATTTGATATATGTTCTAGAAAACGTGAGGTCTATATAATAGACAAGTTTTTGTGGGGATTAATATTCGCGGATATCAACCTCCCCCCCCCCCCGGAAATCAACGAAAATACATATTTTTTCATAAACTTCATATAAATTGCTGTATTTTGCAAGAAAATTCTCATATCTAGAAAGGGGTGTGCAATATATTGCAATATTTGATATTGCTATATGTATGTTCACGTGATTAATTTAAATACCCATTACCCTACGAAATGCGATTTATCATATGACATTATGCTCTAACAGCTATTTCCGGTTTCGTATAACAATCGCATATGATAATATATACATAGTGTCAACTTGTTTTCAGCAACCGCTATTATACCGCTATTATACTTGCAAATGAGTTATGGTCTTTTTGCGTATATGTACGAGTCAATTTAAGAACTTAAATCAATTGCCATTAACACATTTTATAAACATATATTCATGCACTTCTTATTTGGTAGTTAACAGAAAACATTTAGCACTATACACTTCTCGAAAAAAATGAGACAAGGCTACATGTATGCTTGCACTTCTCATTTGTTATGTATCATTTGGTATATGTATTTAGCACTTAACATACTGTCATATTATAAGTTAGTTAGTACGTAACATTTAGCATTACACACTTGACAAATTTAAAACCGTCTGACAGAAACGCAATAAATATACATATATGCAAGAACATGTCATTTTTCATAAAGCATTCGGAAGTAAGCATGTTGTATTATTTACATAAGTAATCTTCCATACATTTACAATCCGTTTTTAATAATTGAGTGGCCCATGTATATGAAATAATTAGTCTCTCTCTCTCTCTCTCTCTCTCTCTCTCTCTATATATATATATATATATATATATCTGGACCTAAAACAAATATTTACAGGGATGACTAAATTGAATCTCGTTCATGGTTTGAATCTAAAATCTTGACCACAAGCTAAAACCATAGCTCCGTGCCCTCTAGTTTACTTCCAAAAGCAATTGATAGATTATCCTGTAATTGCAGCTACATTTAACTAATCTACGAGGGTCATCCAGAAATGAATCAGAGTTGGTTAATTACGTAAAAACTACAAGTGTTACTCACAAAATCTCTTCATAGTCCCTCAGTATAATCTCCCGCGGATGCTATGGTCGACTTCCATCTTTTTAGCAGATCCCGAACTCCCGTTGCTAGGCAACCTTTGTTGATGTCCCTAACGACCGCGTTCACGGCGACATATGATTCATTCAAATCGTCATATCGGACTCCTCGTAGTGGTTCTTTAAGTTTTTGAAATAGGTCGTAGTCGGGGGGACTTAAGTCTGGCGAATATGGCGGGTGATTAAGAATTTCCCAGTGGTACCGCTCGAATACGTCCCTAACAACGCCGGGTTTTTGCGGCGTGGCGTTATCATGCAAAATTAATGGCGTCACCTGTAAAAGTTCCGGTCGTTTGCGGCGTATCGCTGCTCGAAGAATTTTAGTCAAATACCACTCATAGTACTCTTTATTAACCGTGCTTCCATGAGGAACTCTGTGTGTTGTCAAAACGCCGTAAATATCGTAAGCGAATATCATTAACATCTTTGGACAGTTCATACTGCGGCGATATTTCACAGTCCTGGCGAGTTTGGAGTATGCCATTCAGAGCTTTTGCGTTTCAATTCGGATCAAATGACCGGATCCATGCTTCGTCGATAGCAACCACTCTATTCAGCATAATTTCACCTTCCTCTGAATATCTATTCAACAATTCAGTGCAAATTTGAACACGTGTGTCTTTTTCAGTTTTTTAGAGTGCGTGCGGCACCCACCGCGCGGCGATCTTTCTCATGCCTAAATTCTGCGTCAGATAAACATGAACGAAACTCTTACGTATCCACGATTCATACGCAATTTCCACGCATGTAAATCGTCTATCAGAGTTGAGAAGTTGAGCAACAACTTCGGTATTATCGGTGTCTGTAACTGTCACCGGCCTACCGGAGGAGGGCTTCTTGTAAGACTCTTGCCGTCCATTATTGAAATCCTTCACCCATCTACAAATAGTGCTGAATCCAACTGCACATGTCGGATCAACCTCTGGAGTGCATTAAATATTTAAGTCGCTTTCTTTCCGCGCCTACTCTCAATCTTGATATACGCATAAATTTCTTCTCGCGTCAGCGCGAACGCATCGTCCGCCATTGCGTTGTTTGATGAGGTCACGATGCTTATTAACACTTGCGCTTACGCGCAAAGAGTTAATTTAGTTACGTGCCAAGTTTTGTTACTTTATGCTGTTTCAATCAAAAGTTACAAACTAACTCTCATTCATTTTCGGATAACCCTCGCAAGATCTCACAATATATTGCAATGACTTGTGAACAACAGCCGCCCATGCTGGATTAACTTGGAAATTTATAGTTGACGTGTTATGCTTTACAAAAACGTAAATATCATACTTGCGTGTACTGATGCTAAAATTATTTTATAATTCACGTGTCGTTGGACAAGGTGTAAATAATTGAAAAAGTATAAGGCAGTTATTCCTTTATATCTACATCAAGGCTGATATTGCCAAATAACAGGTTCCTTTGTTTTGGTATGAAATATTACCCTTAGAAAAAAAAAAGGTAAAAAGTAAAGTGTTTGCTTATTATAGTATCAACCCTATTGAAAGGGCCAGCCAGTTTTGACTTATAAGACACCTCTTTGCTTTCACAAGTACCTCCCCGGTTTTCTACTATATGCCAGCCACCAGGCAGGAAGACAACCAGTAACCATTACTTAACTAGCTGGCGGCACACCAACCGGCTATATCAGAACGTTCCCCTGCCTGGGATCGAACATTCGACCTCCCGGTCCCAAAGCGGATGCCATAACCACTAGGCTTCGAGATTAGTATGTGACCACGTAATTGTAAATATAGTGCCCCCGTTATCTGTCTTTAATATGATCCAAAAAATTATATAAATGTTCATCAGCATGCAATGTAGGATACCCCGCATAACCCGCTTCGCCAAAGAAGATCAGAATTATGGCCCTTGAATAACGTATTCACAGTACGCCATCTACATATCTGGATATCGTAGGTTCAATCATAACTTTTGAAAACTTTAAAATGCCTGTCATTTCAAAACCGCTGTCAACAGGGCACTGATATTTCAAATGTGAATTCCTTGTAGCAATACCTTTCCATCAATGTTACACTTTTGATCATGACCTTTGAACTTTGACCTATTTTTGAATTTTTTTAACAAAAAACTTTAAAGTTGGCTGTAATTTCTTTACTGTTTGACATACAACTTTTATTTTTGGTATGCATATTCATCTTTGCAAAGGCTATTCAGATATACCCCAACATTTCATCTATCGACCTTGACTTGACCTTTGACCTATTTTTGCTGCATCTTTTCAAAACCGTAAAATGCCTGACATTTCAGAACCGTTACCAACAGGGCACTGATATTTCACATGGAAATTCCTTGTGGCAAGACCTTTCCATCAATATTACACTTTTGGTCATAACTTTTTACTATTTGATATACTTCTTTAATATTTGGTATGCATATTCATCTTGGCAAGCATTATTCAGACATACCTCAATATTTTATCTATCGACCTTGACCTACTTATTTTGCAATAATTCTGGACAAGTTTTAAAATAAATATTTCTTTGTCATTTTTCAATATTTTTTTAAACATCAAATACTGGTTTGTCATCATATGAAAGTGTGCAGGTGTGATTTTGGTCATGATATTTAGACAGATAAAAAAGAGCATTTTTAAAAAAAAAATGTCTTAAAATTTTACAGTTTTGTGTTGATTATCAAAAACTCAATGGATTAATCATTGTGATTTTATATTTACATATTTTAAGTTTTTTTTGTTGTATACATTCTATTCCATGCATAGGTCAAGGTTATCCTTCAAGGTCAACGGTCAAATTTAAGGGGTATGGTACTTCAACTTTGCATTTAAAGGCTGACAGTTTTAGTTGTGATTTCCAAGGTCAACTTTTTTAAAGGTTCAACAAAGCTATGTAATGTTGCCAAAAACAGACGAGCGTTAGCATCCGCATGCGGTGCTCTTTTTTTATTTCCCGGATACATATGATTTGCTCCGTTGCCATTTAATAAACTGTGAAGAACTGTGACTCGACGTCATCCTTTGTAGCGTGACATGTACCCTGTCCATGGTGATGTGTTTTTATATCTGGTTATAATTACGTTTGAATATAACAGTTGAACCATGTATATATTCCGTTTGATGATGACGTTATTGTTTTACAGTTTCTTGACAGGGTACATGATTATTTATTCCCGGCTGAGGAAAGCCATGTCACCCGAGCCTCTAGGCTGTCGATGTGATATATAAAAATACAATATATAATAATTATATATGTAGATTATTGTATAATAAATAAATTGCAAACATATCTGATCAATACTGTGGCAAAAGTAAAATAAAATAAATGAATATGAATATCTTTAAAAATGAAAGAAATGAAAGAAAGAATAAGAACATTCAAGATGGCGGCTATTATATCCAGTTGTCGCTCTCCATCAGCTGGAATTCATGCACGTGATCACTATTCCAACCGCTCACGTACCACCAGATGGGCGGTTCTAACTCCACAACAGACAAACACTGACCCCACCCTGTCCACTGCAACACCGCGGGGTAAGTTCAGTCCCTCCAACTCGGACATAACGGACCTTGTCAGCGTGTTGTTCCCACAGTCTGAAACATATAGGATCCCTGAACCAGGACTTACCCAAAACAGTCGAGCGCCGCTTGGATATGTCTGAAAACTCTCTGCAGCACTTGACCGTCCATTTCCAGAAACTCATCTTTCTCAAGTATGCGATAACTCACCGCGAGTTTCCGGTCCCGCGTGACCAGGATTCCCCGACACTGACCTTCAACAGAGATGACATTGTTCGTGTCCGTGATCTGGTCATTGGTAACTCGAATGTGTCAGAGTTTACCGGCACCAGACAGGGTTACGATGAAGTCACGAGTTGTTGATTCCTCGGTGACGTCACGATGCAAGAGCGTCGTGTCCCATGAACCGGAGAGGAGGCGGAACTGAGATGCGATTTTGTCATATTTAATATCGATAAGTTTTATAGATTCGTTATAGTTGTCAGAGATGACGACTTTGTCCTGATCTAGAACACAGATATCTGAGATATAACATGTCCTCATGGCGAGTGTACTTCTCACTTTTATATTCAGCGCCTGTTTCGCTTTCACGTTGTAGTCATGGCGTCGCACGTGCAACTTCCAGGGGAGGGGGGTGGGGTAATGACGATTTCACGTGTGCGATCTCCACATCTGGCCCAAATCTGTACCGCGTGACCGTAAATTGAACTCCGACTGAATCTCCATTTTTTTTTCTTATAGCAACAAACAGTTTGTTGTTTTGTTTATCATTTAATTTTTCATCAAGTCCAACAGACAGGTTTCTGCAGATCCGTCACAATGGTAATACAACTCTTGGATATTTTATCCATTACTGATAAGTCGCTTGTGGATATTCGATCAAGTTCTCACTGTTGTAAGTTCCACCCCCAGTCCGGTCTTTTATTTCTTGAGTAACCTCTTACTGGCTTCTATGCACACTGTGTACAAGGATCTTCTTTCATCTATATAGATACACGTAGTCTGAAATACTGATGCAGGATCTGTAAAACACCATTATCAATAATCATATAATAATAAAACACCCACCTCCTCTGTAATAAGCGGGACCGCTGTAGCCGAGCGGTTACAGTCGTAGACTACCAATCTCTCAGCCCCTCACCGCTGTGGGTTCGAATCCCGGTAGGGATTTTTCATGTGAAGACGCCTTCCAACTGGCTTGCGGTAGGTCGGTGGTTCCACCCGGGTACCTCTGTGTACTCGGGGTCTTCCTCCACCTGTAATTAGCTGGACATCGCTATATGATTGAAATACTATCGCAGCGATGGTAAACCCCAATACAACAACAACAACATCCTCTGTAATAAATGCTACAACTCCCTCTAATTCAATTATTGTTGTTAAATGGGGTTACACGGAATTTAGATTGTTTTAAAAAAGGGAAAAAGGGGCTTTTAATCAGAGCTATTAATTAGCATACGATATTACTTCAATTTCCACTTGTAAATGGAAGTAAATTGTGTTTGTTTATTTTAAAGCGAGAGAGAGAGAGAGAGAGAGAGAGTTTTTATGTAGATCTCATTTTTTTCTGTATTTTTAGTAATGTTTAATTATGAAATTTGTGAAATTAACATACTGAAATAGGTATTGATGTTTTTGTTAATGTATATAAATATACATTTTATTTATGTGTAATATCCATGTACAATTATAATTAGGTTATATAAAGTATATCAATTAAGTGAATTTAGTGTTACTTCTTTTCTTCTGTTCCAGTCCAGAAAATATGTGAAGTCATTTAATATTATTGGTTGGCTTCATTTAATAATAAAATAACCCAGTTCAAACAGTTTGAGAATGCAAAAGCATCATAACCCAATAAGACATACCAAACTTGCAAGGTATACATAGTTCCCACAACTATATATACATGAACCAGTATGCATTGCAGGGTGATTTTGAGCTCCTGATCTTTTGTGAAATATTATGAGAGATGATGAGTGTTACATGATAAATTTGATATCATTGGATTGGTCTTGAGTTGTGTTATGTGAATATTGGATTATATTGAGGAAATATTGAAGGACTAAGGAGTATTTTGGTGAGGAAAGACTTTTTCTTTGTTTAAATACTTCACCTGAGATTACATGGATTTTGGTCACATGACTAATCACAACCTGCAGTTCATGCCTCAGGCAATTGGCGTGAAAGATTTATTGTCTAGACTATTGTTGTACTACAGAGTATTGGCTGACCAGTGCATATTTATCAGAACAGCTGTTTATATGTGTCCTACTTATTGACCTGGCTATACAATTTCAACACTTAATTTGAAAATGAACTTTTTGAAGCTCACTTCCATCATAGCCTTAGCCACAGTTAACATCATTAACTGCTGTACAAATCCTCACAGTGATGTGGAGGGCTACACAGACAACACAATATTTGGACACTTGAATGAAACACCTATCCCATTTGGAGACCATACATTCTATGAAGAATTTATAGTTCCTTATCATCATAAACTTGACAACAAAAGGACCAAATATTACAAAAATTTCAATTGTTCCTTGTCTAATTGGACTCGAATATGTCTTCTATTATGTGGTGATATCCATCCATTACCAGGCCCAGCCACCCAAAATCCCATAAAGAGTGTTTTTAGAAATAAGGCCTTCATATACTTCATTTAAACGTTCGCAGCTTACCGCCAAAAATCGACGATATAAGAATTCTCGCCCGGGAAACAAATGCTGCAGTTTTGTGTTTTTCTGAAACCCACATGGATGATAGTGTGTCCAATAGCGAAATACAGATTGACAATTATTCGGTTGCACGCAAAGATCGAAATCGCAATGGGGGAGGTGTATGTATTTTCATCCGGAATGATATTACATTCAATGAACGGTCTGACTTACACCAGCCAAACTTGGAGGCGCTTTTTGTGGACATATGCCTTCCAAAATCTAAACCAATCCTGATTGGAGCTTTGTATAGACCACCCTCACAATCAGATTTCTATGAACATTTTGAACAATATTTATCCTCACATCCAGATTTTAACACCAGAGAATGTATTCTTCTTGGTGATTTTAACACAGATTTATCTGGAAAGAATTACTGCCATCTAAAGAAACATTTATCTAATATTTGTGACTTGTTCAGTTTCAAAAATTTGATTAAAGATTGTACCAGAGTTTTAACCTCAACCATATTTGATTTAATCCTTGTATCAGATCATCATAAAATCTCTCAAAGTGGAGTGATTGACTGTGCTATAAGTGACCATCAAATTGTTTTTTGCACAAGGAAGGTAACCCATGATTTTATAGGCAAACACACAACTGTCAAATTAAGATCCCTGAAACATTATAACAAAGAAAGCTTTCAACAACATCTTCTTGGAAGTGACTGGTCTAAAGTTTTATTTTCAGACTGTGTTTCAGATGCCTGGAACCATTTTAAATGCATATTTTTAGGAACTTTAGATGAATTTGCACCAGTCAAAATAATGCGAATAAAACAAAGGACTGAACAATGGTTAACTGCTGATGTCTTACAATGCATCAAAGACAGAGATAAGGCCTTTAATGTTTACAAAAGAGACAAAAGTTTAACTAATTTGAAATTTTTTAGAGTTCTTAGAAATAAAGCACAAAGTATGATTTTTAATGCTAAGAAGAAATATTTCACTGAATCATTGGATAATAATAAAACTGATTCAAAATCCCTGTGGAAACATTTAAAAAAATTTGGCTTACCATCCAAAAAAGGTAAATCGGAAAGTAATATTGGTCTGAAAATTAATGGTGACATTTGCTTCAATAAGTTAAAAGTGGCTGAAAAATTCAATTCGTTTTATACTTCAGTTGCATCAAATCTAGTAAAAAAACTGCCATGTTGTGTTAATACATTTGGTAGTAGTTTTGTTAATAATTTTTATTCGTCAAAAGGGGTTAAGCCAAATAGTTTCTCTCTTTCGGTGGTTTCAGAAGCTAAAGTTTTTACATTATTAAATTCTCTCAGCCCCAATAAAGCTACACGGCTGGATGGCATACCCTCCCGATTTGTCAGAGATGCAGCCCCCATGATTTCTGCCCCACTCACTCATATAATCAACTTGTCCATTATCCAGGGTTCTGTGCCAGATGATCTAAAGTCAGCCCGAATTGTTCCATTGTTTAAGAAAAATGACAGGACAGATGTAGGTAACTACCGCCCAGTTTCAATTTTAAGTGTATTGTCAAAGGTACTAGAAAAGGTTATTCATTGACAAGTTGAGGAATATTTGACCTCAAACAATATAATTTATGAGTTTCAGTCAGGATTCAGGAAAGGTTTTTCCACAGACACATGTCTTATTCAATTAACAGATTACATTAGGTTTGAAATGGACAAAGGTAACATGGTTGGCATGGTTCTGTTGGATTTACAGAAAGCATTTGACACCGTAGATCATCGCATTCTGTTGATGAAACTTAAGGCCATTGGTCTCTCAGAAGTTGCATGTCAATGGTTTTCATCATATTTGTCAGACAGACATCAATTAGTAGATGTAGGTGGTAGTCAATCATCCAGGTCAAAGGTCACATGTGGGGTTCCGCAAGGATCTATTCTCGGTCCCTTACTTTTTCTTATATATGTCAATGACATGCCTGGTGCTGTAAAAAGTAAACTTGGTCTTTACGCTGATGATTCATGCATTTTGGCCGCTGGTAAAAATAAGTCAGAAATTGAATCTGAACTAAGCTCTGAGATGGAAACTCTTAGCATATGGTTGGTATGCAATAAGCTCTCTTTGCATATGAGGAAAACAGAGACTATACTATTTGGCTCCAAACCACGGTTAAAATCTGATCCAAATCTTGATGTGTTTTGTAATGGTCACTTTATCTCAGCAAAGGACTCTGTTAACTATCTTGGTGCTACCCTGGATCAGAATCTCTCTTTTGATATAATGGTTAAGTCTACAATAAGGAAAGCTAATTCAAGGTTAAAATTCCTCTATAGAAAAGGCAAATTCTTAAATTATCACTGTAAAAGATTACTTGCAACTTCACTAATCCAATGTCATTTTGATTATGGATGCTCAATGTGGTATTACGGCTTGACTCAAAATCTAAAAAGTAAACTTCAGGTCACCCAAAATAAGATCATCAGATTTGTGCTGGGATTGGATACAAGACCTCATATAGATCATAGTCATTATGTGAGACTAAATTGGTTACCAGTTTCAAAAAGAGTGGATCAAATTACTTTATGTCATGTCTTTAAGATATTCAGTGGTAAGGCCCCAGATTACCTCAAAGAGCATTTCATTCCATTGCATTGTAGTCATAGATATTCCACCAGGTTAAGGGTAAAGGTTGACTCTTCATGTAATTCTTTGGTTAACACAGGTAGATATTGTTTGCCCAGGGTAAAAATTTCGGGAAAAGGTCTTTTGCTTTTCATGGATGTTCTCTCTGGAATGAAATGCCACAACATGTAAGAAATGCTAGGAGTGTTCCTCATTTTAGGTCAATTGTCAAAGCCCATTTGTTAGCTGGTGGCTGAGATTTATTTTAATTTGAATATTCAACTCAACTTTTATTATAAATTCTTTGATTGCCTAGTCACTAATTTTATTAGATAGATAGATGCGCATTTATTTCTCAATCCATATTATAATGTATATGTCATAACTACTACATATTTTACTACCATATATTTAAAATATTTACTTTTTTAAAATATATATTCAATTATATTATAAATTCTATCAAGTTTTGATTTTATTTCTGCGAAATTTCCTGTACTTCTTTATTACTTGTTTAATTACAATATTGTCTATGTTTTTTATGTTATCTGAAGATTATATATGAGCACGTCATACATCTCTTTGTATACTTTTATAATATATTTAAGCAAGTGCTAAATAAGATTCAGAATTAAGAAAATTGAAATTATGTTTTCTAAAAGAGTTAATTTATCATATTTGCCAAAGATGTTATTTTTTTATTATTATAATTTAACATGATCGTTCATTCTTATAGTAGTTATAAATTTTATTTATTAAATGTATTGTCCTAGTCCATTTTTTATATGTCTGGTAATTAAAATTGATTTTATTTTGTTATATGTTTAATGTCTTATTTTTTTTAATTAAGGGGTATTTTTTTTTTGTCTATCATTTAAAAAAAATCAATTTGTGATATATAATTGCGATGATATTATCTATGTCAAATAACATTATATTAAAGGACCACAGTGGAAATAAGAGCTTTCAGTAACTCTTTTCTGTGTTATCCTTAACATGTATTGTTTGTTGATGTGGCAATATTATTGCATACATTGTTCATTGTTATTGTATGTATATATGCCATGTAACTGTACAGTATTATGTTGAATAAAATCTATCTCTATCTCTGCATCAGTGAATATCCCTACTATTGCGGCCATTTTCAAAATGTAAAATCATGGATTTTTTTATATGAGTTACAAAGAAGCAAACAATTTCATTTTCTTATGATTTATTTATTTAACTTCCAAAAATAAGAAAAAAAAAACACCATTAACAGCTCTTGAATGAATATTATATTAGGATAAAATATTACTAATGTGAGATATGCACAAAAAATAAAAGTACAGAAAATAATATAAAAATGGGTTAATCCATAAGCAAAATCGTGTTTCGTTATAAAGTTTTTACCATTAAATTTATTGAAATATTGTTTTAATATTTAAAATGATTCATTAAAGCTGTTCAATGATATATATATATAGATATACCTCAGTTAGATAGACAGAATACTAAAAGTTTAGTGGTGATTTAAAACATTTTAACTTGCTTTATTTATACCATTCAAAATGGCTGCCAAAAAGAGTCTTATCAGTGCCTATTGCTTTACATAGGAACAAACCTTCACAGAAGGTTTGGCTATATAGAACTCAGGCTCGTCACATGTCACTCCCCGTCCTACACTCACTAAACATGAATACTAAACAAGTTTTTGTGGAGATTAATTTTCGCGGATATCAACGCCCCCCCCCCCCCCTCCCCCCGGAAATCAACGAAAATACATATTTTTTCATAAACTTCATTTAAATTGCTGTATTTTGCAAGAAGTCTAAAATTTATGAAATTTCTCATATCTAGAAAGGGGTGTGCAATATATTGCAATATTTGATATTGCTATATGTATGTTGGCAAAACAGTATTGCAATATAATTTTCAAGTGGCAATATATTGTTCTCAGGTGTAAAATATGTGATTTATTTGAAAGCATTTGTTCCTCAATTCATTGTTTATTGAAAATGTTTTAGCACTTTTGAATTTATTCACGTGATTAATTTAAATATCCATTATCCTATGAAATGCAATTTATCATATGACATTATGCTCTAACAGCTATATCCGGTTTCTTATAACAATCACATATTATAATATATACATAGTGTTAACTTGTTTTCGGCAAACGCTATTATACTTGAAAATGAGTTATGGTCTTTTTGCGTATATGTATGAGTCAATTTAAGAACTTAAATCAATTGCCATTAACTTACACATTTTATAAACATATATTCATGCACTTCTTATTTGGTAGTTAACAGAAAGCATTTAACACTATACACTTCTCAAAAGAAATGAGACAAGGCTACATGTATGCTTGCATTTCTCATTTGTTAAGTATTCAAGAACTTTATATAAATGTTCACCAGCATGCAATGTAGGATGTCCTAGCCAAAGAAGTTAAAAATTATAGCCCTTGAATAACGTTTTCACAGTAAGCCATCTACATGTCTTGATATTGCAGGTTTAATCATATATTACAGAACAGAACATTTGTTGTTCTGTTCTGTATTACACCAATTCGACTTTTGTCAAGAAATTTGTCTAATTTGGCGAAATATATTAAAAAAATAGAACTTGTATTAAAATGTTAACGCAGAGTGTTTAGAACAGTCATTGATAAGAGTCGTTATCGAGTTATCAAGTGCTATGAAAAAAATGTTTGTCAGTAAGTGCATGTTGTATGCAACAACCCTTGTTTATATTTGATTATATACATGGGCGAAATCTAATTAACAACCTATTATTTTACATTTCTTTTTCTTATAGACATACAACCAGATTTTCAAGTATTATTACAACAACAAGTATGATTATTAACTGAACCACAACATCATGTTTTACCGTCACGACGTATTGCAATAGCAAGTTTACCTAAAGAGTACTTGTCACGGTAACGTTATAGCTTCCCATTTGCTATGCGGTAAGCATATACGTATTTTATTTTTTTGGGGTCAAATATTAAAGCTCTGAAAATTTTCGACAGTCGCCATCTTGATATTTTCCTCTGGAGGACTTGGCAAAAAATACCATCGAATAATCGTATTTAATTAATTTAATTCATTAAATTCATTTTTTTTTAATTCATTACATTTTCAAACGGTGTGTTCTGTAAAAAGAGCACCGGTACCACTTCTTGTTGCTACATACTCGTGTAAAAATGTTATTTGTTATGCGTCGGAAAATATCCGATTTAAGGCAATCCATTCATCAATAAATCGTGTTCATGGTCCATCAAGTGACAGTGGTAATTTTATAGTAAATGCAAGCCAGACAATGGCAGACATAGAGCAATAGAGCCTATAACTCCAAGTCAATGGATGCTTGCATCTGCACGGAATCATTTGAAGGACTATGATTATACTTTAATGATAGATGGATTACCTTAAGAATATAATGTACGTGGTTAAGATATTCGAAATTATGACGAAAAGGGCTGCTTATAAATAGTTTGTACAAATCATGCAATATGTTGTTTTTTTCTCTCCGAAATATTAAAAGAATCGAGAACGCTTGCCTTCATTTGACATTATGTAAGGGGACTTATCTAGACTACTCGGTCGTGAGACACCATACAATAAGCTGACCATACGTTGCTTAATTAATATTCATGATGTTCCGTGTGTTTCCGAATGCAATCGGATTGTTTTCAATCTTAAGACTTTTCTGGGAATTATGCTGCATGCTACATTTTCATACAGTGTTTCAACATACGACTTCCTGTCAAGAATTGATAGGCATAAATGTTGGAAGGGGCCGCCGTGGCCTAGCGGGTAAAGTCGCTGACTTTAACACTTACTCAGCCCGGTTCGAGTCCCGGCAGGGTCATTCGGATTTTCACGTGAGGAAACCTTCCAGCTGGCTTGACCTAGGTCGGTGGTTCTACCCAGATGTCTCATTGCATTCGGGGTCTTCCTCCATCTGTAATAAGCTGGACGTCGCTATGACTGAAATACTGTCTCAGCGACGGTAAACTTCAAAAATCAATTAATCATAAATGTTGGAGCGAAAACACCTTTAATGAATTATACATATGTATCTATAAATTAACATAAATTTATTGTACGGTTTTAACACAGAATAATGACAAAACAAGACATTTGAATAAGAATTCGTTAAAACATGTATTAATTAATGTAATACTTCTAAGCAGCCGTTTACACGAAATCCCTCATGGGATCTGAGCATCCAGTTTCGCTTAATATGTTTACACTTAAACACATATATGGGAAATAAACAGATAATTACACTAAATCCATTATGAGACCTTAGCATCCGTTTTATATATGATCTATTATAGGGCCATAGTCAATATCATTTAACACATTCCCCCTTCTTATTGGCCACCATAATCAATTTTGCTTTACCTTAATCCGTGTTGTGTCCTAAGCAACCATTCACACTCATTCTCTTATGAGGCATTGGCAGCCACTTACACTAAATCCATTTTGTGGCCTTAGCAACCATTAATTCTCTATCTCTTATAAAGCAGCGATATGCACCCAATCACATATAGGACAGTTCAAGTCAGGTATAACCACCTTTATCTGCAATATTCATAATCTACAGAAAGCAACAGCAGCACCTTACAAAAAGTCTAAAATGAATGAAACATGTTTTCATACAAATATGGGTGTGTAATATATTCTATAAATAATAAATGTTTATAACTGGGCTATTTGATATTACGATAAGGTTTTCAAAAAGCAACATATTGTAGGCTTGTTTAACTATAAAAGCTTGATATATATTTCTGTATTAAACAAAATAAAAAAATTTATATTGAATAAATTTAAATATTTTTCTATTTTAAAAACATATAGAATACGAATAATTTCTTATATATTCAATTAATAAAAGTACCTATTACCCAACGAATTACAATACATGTTTCTGTTGCTACTAAGATACATAATCGATATGCACTATAATAGTCACAGTAAATAGATAAATATTAAATAAGGGAGAAACCCGTTTTTGTAGATATCACCAAAGCAGGGCATGATTGAAAATAGAATAAAATATGTACAACACATGTGTATACAATACCAATCCACTTCAAAGCTTAATTAATACATTAATTAAATGTGATATTATTCGCGATTATATTTTCTTTTCACCGAAGCGTATTGTCATTCTCTTTTGCATTACGCACTCAGGAGACACTACTAAATTCAAATCCTTAAAGTTTCTATACGGATCGTGCTCTATTTCTATTAAATGTTCTCGATCGAACGATTCCTGTATAAGAAACACGGATCTTCTATAACTAATTCCGTTTCTTCCCTGATTTCCTATTACAGTCCAAGAGCGTTACCGGAAGTTTTCAGGAGCTCTAACCTGACGTGGGTCTCAATGCCGACCTGTTGACGCCCAACTATTTTGAAACTTGCTCCAGCTGGATACGTTCGCTCCTCTTCGTCAAACGCGGCGAAATCCTCAATATTTCTCGGTTGCCACATGCATTCTGCTTTGTTATTAATCGTGAAGACAATGTATTTGTCTCCCGTAGGGGGTCCACAGGTTGGAAATATCGTTGCGGTGTCTTTATTCTTTGACGATGAAACAATGGACAGCCATGTGAACTTTGTTCCAATTGTATACTTGGCCATGTCGACATCAGAAACTTTCATTTTCCTGAAGGTTTCTCCGTTGTCCCTGGGAAGGAATTCGTAGAAAAGAAGAAGCATTTGGTAGACTGTGACATATGGTCCGACAGCCAGATCATGCGCTGTAGGCTGGTAGTTGGACTCTCTCTGTCTTCTCAGAGCTGTACTGAGATATGTATACAGATAGTTGCTTTCTGTGGAATAAGTGTTAATGATGGCCTTGTAGAAGTCATCCTTGGTTTCGCATTTCAGAAACTTGTCGTGGTCCTCTTCACTTATTGTGTAGACCGAGTCAGCGACTTTGTCCCTTATTGCTTTCCAGCGCGATTCGGACTTCGTCATATTGTTATAGATGTCGCGGAGAATTTGCATTATGCCCTTGGACGGGTCAATCGGAGCCGGATGAAATGCGGTCTTGTAAGCAGATAGCGTGATGTGAATCAACCCTAGACCACTGCTCTCCACGTTCTCTTTCCAAGGCTGGAAAGTGTCCATGGCTTCCCAGGTACAAACATGTTTCTCCAAAATGCTCGCTATTTTATCATACTTATATGCTCTTGCAATCTCAGTAGCGTTCATTTTCCCAGTCTGTCCACATTCTGACGTGCAAGCCTTGGCTCTACAATCTGAGTCACATCCGGGAAATCTCAAAAGTCTGTTGATGATGTCGGGGTTGTTCCAGTATACAGCCTGATGAAGCACGCCCCATCTTCTTGACTCTGGAATAACATTCAACAAATAGCTTTTCCTTGGCAACTCCGGGGTTCCAGTGATTTTCCAAACTTCCTCCCATTGCCCTCCTTTGGTATACAGCACCAGTGCTTCTAGAAGTTTCGACTCTTCGTCAATCGCGTTGCGTTTTGGCATGTTGCAGTGTCAAACTGGATTCTGAAAGCACAACAAAAATGTGTTACTTCTGTTGATAAATGGAAATATCCTTATCCGTAAGGCGTTATTAAAGTGTTCGAGTATAGCTGTAGACAAAGATGAAAATACACAAGAGGGAATATTTATTACCGGTAAATACATGCATTTGTAGTAATACTGTATAACAGCAAAGTATAATACCCTCTTTGACTTTTCTTTTAGGTATAACATTTGCAAGTTCAACAAATCCTCCAGAATTTTTAACGGGATTCGTTTTTATTTTTCAGGAAATATATTTATCTTAATACAGTATTTATACAATTGAAAAAGACACATATCCGGCGTTTGTTCTGTTTCACTAATCACAGTTGACTTGACATCCATTTTTATATTATCCATATTTTTATTGCAATTTTAAGTCCGTTTATTTACACATAATAACATATAACAGAAGAAAGCAATAAAAAATAAATCACAATGACAACATATTGTACCATTGGCATATTTTATGTAAATATGATATAGATATATTTCTGTATAATTCTATAAATAATATAAGTGTGATATTACGAAAATAAAATCTTACACTACTTTATTTGATTCTGCATTTTGTAGATAAACATCCATTTTTGATTGCCAAACAGTATAATAACATCAAGTTTACGCAAAAATCAATTAGAATCAAAGGTAACAGATACGTTGCTTTGACCTAAAACTTCCCTGTTAAAAAAATCAACAAACTTTACATGAAATTGGAGAAATTGACTAGATTCAGTCGGTCAGGTCAAGATATGTTTTGATGTTGTAAAAGATAAGTTTAGTTGATTTTTTAACCTGTCAAAATTAGTATAATTACACGGTCTATGCACATGCTAAATGACTATTCGCACTGCTATCCGTTTGCACGCTTTTTTATACTCGCATAGCTCAGAGGTCAGAGAGGCCGAGAGGGAAAAGTCGCTTACTGTAACACTTACAAAGCCCCTAACCGCGTGGGTTAGTGTCTCGGCAGAGTCATTCGGATTTTCATGTAAAGAAGCCTTCAAGCTGGCTTGCGGTAAGTCGGTTGTTCTACCCGGATGCCTCAGTGCATTCGTTGTCTCCCTTCACCTGTAATCGCAATATGACTGAAATATTGTCGCAGCGCCGGTAAACTCAACCAATTAATCAACCAATCAGAGGTCAGAGCGGCGAAGTACTTCATACCACAATGCGGGTAGGAATCCTACAGCTGGAACTGTTTTACATGATAATACAACTAAGAAAAGACTCAAAATAAACGAGTTTCATGATTTTCTAAAAAAAAAAAAAGGTATTTCTTGTACAAAAGAGCCAGTTTTAAGCTTTCTAAACGTGTCCAGCATGGACATGTTGTCAGTCTGACATAACCTACAGAAAACAGCTTCGTTTTCTCGGCTCAAAAGCAAAACAAACAGGTGGTTTTAAATATATGCACAACCCAACAAATTTAATTAAACGTCACTAAATTCTTTAAAAAGATAAAAGCAACAACACAATCATCAGTAAAAATGTAAAAATTCAAGGAAGGTTATTCGAACCAACGACCTCAAGATAGCTAGTCCGCCATCATACCTACTGAGCTACGCCGCACAGTCTAATGAATGTTACGAAACAAATATATAGCGCTTTTACAATTCCGTAAAGATTCGAACTTTACCGATAGCCGTACGAATATTTATTTAGCGTGTGCACAGACCGTGAAATTATATAGATGAGCAATCTAAAAATATAGTTAATCTATATTTAGAATCCGAGTGTGTATGTAAACCAGCTTGGGCCAGCTTGGGTGTGGATTTTTCAGTTGGTTTTTCCTTCACAAATTATATACACAAACAGGTGATCAAATCGATGTGTTGAAGTTGCAAGGTATATGCGCAAATAGTATATATGGAAAAAACCCGAGTTGTGACCTACTTAACACACCCGTTATCTGTCTACCATCTCTGAACTGAAAACTATTGTGAAACACTGCTGAAAAGCTTACGTGACAGTTAATTTAAATGTGTCTATTTCGTCAAGATTTGGTAACAAGTTTTTACAATTAATTTTAAAAAAAAATCCTTCTCAACAATTCCTAGGATTAACCTTAACTCGGCGCATGGAAAAACCTTGACAAAAATGAATGCCTCCAACGGGGTTCGAACCCACAACCTTCAGATCTGCATGTACCACGGCGTAATTTGAAGACATGATCAATAATTTTAAACGCGTGTAATGTGATTTATGTTTATCAAAGGTTTAAGAATAAGAATTAAAGTGAAAGTGTAACATACGGTGGCGTTAAGGGGACATGGGCGTTGAACGCAGTAACTCTAGTTGTCGCGTTCGTACGTGATAGTTCGCACATAATAGCTATCGTGCTGGTACAGAAAATTTATCGTTTGCGTACGCGGTATACATATAGGATTTGACATGAATTGTTATTTCATATCAAAATTTACTAAATGAGTTCATGAAAATGTTATTAAGCGAGACTCTGGCAAGCTTAACAACATGTTAATGAACGAGTTTAGTAAAATTTGATATGAAATGACAGTTCGTGTCAGATTCTTTTTATCATATGACCTATACTGACAGTAAATCGCGATTATAACAAACAAACAATGAATGAATTCATAAACGGACTGTGAACGAATAACTTTTGTAACCTAATACCAAGAAAAAAGTTTCAAATAATGACTGAAAATAGCGATTTAACGAGTGTATTTCTCATACATTTACAACATCATATGAATAATGAATCAAACACATTTAATCCAGCTGTTCGAGTTCAACACACTATGCATACATAGAATACACGCGCGTGACGCGAAGTGGTGTAATACGGCTGTAAGGTTATACTGTAACGTTAAATATAAGACAATATGTAATGACTATACGAAACCAGAAACAGCTATTTGAGCACAGTGTCATATGATAAAAACATATAGCAATCGCATCTACTCGGCAGTCCCCGGCAAAAACCGGAAATTATCGACGAAAATTGAACGGAAAATGTCATTTTTACATAAGTGTAGTTATCTTGACACCCCTTGGGGTTTTAAGTGTATCGTGATTGCGGGTCTTAATGTTGCGAGTACGAATCAATTTGCGTGACACTCCTTTCCGCTAAGTACTTGTCCAACCCAGGAACAGACGGGAATAATGAAAGAACTTATTTCCAAATCAACCAATGGACCTCGGGTTGTCCTTACAACAACAGTCAAATTATCTTTACACTGACAAATAAATAAATAAGAACATACTAAACAAAGGTGATTTAATAGCAGAACAGGAAGTAAGTAAATGTAAGGACGATAAAAATGCACATTTTATTTTCTTCTAAACAGAGTCATATAAATATCGAATAAAACAATCTTACCTCTGACAACAGACAAACACAAGGTCTCCGATCCAACGTTGAGTATATCTTTGAAGATGATTTTGAAGCAAGAAAATTTCTTACAGACGTCAGAATTTTCCATCAATAATTTGGGAATTCCCCAAGTTACGTGAGTCACTAAATTTATGTCTGAATCTCCGTCTCTCATTTACATACAAACCAGAGCATTAAAACTATGACCTATTCGTTTTAAACGTTGTTGTTGTTGATGATGAATTCTGTTACTTGTAAAAAAAAAAAAAAAAAAAAAAACAACAAAAAACAGTAAGCTGTTAACACAGTTGTGAGATGTATCTCGATGATGCTGAAAATAGATGTTCTATTTTTACTCACTTGTTAATATCTACTTTCATTTTCAGAAAAGCAATTCGGTGTCGATCAGGATAAATTGTAAATAATGATAATTAATGACGTCATTATTGGTGATTAGGGGTGAGTTCCCTTGACATCTCTGGGTCGCAAGATGATCATGGTTAGGTTAGAATCTAAAACGATATATATACATATATAGTGTATTATATATCTTATGACCGATTACATTGCGTTCATGTGAATGTTTCTTAGTTTGATTTATGATTGTGTTTGTTAGTTTGTCGCATTTAGGTGGAAAATATTCATGTAAATAGGCAAAATCAAAGGAGCCTTGCGTGATATATAGTTATTAATGGCCCGCCTTTCGTAGGTCGGTGCCTCTAGCCGTGTACACTATCCTGTCAATCCAGGTGTAGTTATAGCTGGATTTCGATATGGTCTGAACACCAGAGAGACGACTAAACAGCGGGCAGAAGTCTGAACACTGAACAGGTGTCTAAACAGCGGGCAGAAGTCTGAACACTGAACAGGTGTCTAAACAGCGGGCAGAAGTCTGAACACTGAACAGGTGTCTAAACAACGGACTAAAGTCTGAACACCGGACAGGTGCTTATTTTAAACAGCGGACAGAAGTCTGAGCACTGGACAGGTGTCTAAACGGCGGGCAGAAGTCTGAAAATCAGACAGACATCCAAACAACGGTCAGAAATCTGAACACTGCACGGGTATCTAAACACTATAGGGATGTCTAACAGTCAAGATAAGTCTGAACTCTGGACGGATGTCTGAACACAGAAGTAATGTCTGCACACGTAGGAGAGGTCTGAACATCGGGGAGATATCTGAACACCGAAATGATATCTGAATACTGCACACAATTCTGAACACCGTACTGAAGTCTGAACATCGGAAATTATCGAGCTATATGTTCTCCCCGTACATTTATAGAGGTATTGTCAATTGTATTTATTTTGAACTTGCTAATTATTTTCAGCGAAATATGCTGGAAACTATACTGCTGTTAGAATACCCCCCCCCCCCCCCCCCATCCCCCCTATGACCGGGTGGTCTTGGATTCGTAACCAGTCTTCCGCGACATAGCATATCATATGTCGTTAAATTGATATTGATTTTGAAGTGGGCGCTCGGCATATAAGAAAAGTTTCAGGACTGGTTGGCCCAGTGTTCAGATAATGTGAGTGAATGTGGCATCTAGTCACATGTCCACGGCGTGATATCAGGTTGAGGCAACACTTCACTTGATCTCCATATTATTGGTATATTTTGTAGGGACTTTGAACACAATTAAACAAACTCTTAATCAAAACTTGCAAATGCATAATTTATTAAACAGTACTTTTAAAAGTGTTGCATTACAATCGTTCCAGACAAAAATCAAAGTTTACATTCATATACACATGGTAGCCCCAGGACTGAATAATGTGACCGGGCGTGGTATCAAGCCACATGTCTTCGTCGCGATGCCGCAGTGTTGCAGTACTATATATGCGATGCCGCAGTGTTGCAGTACTATATATGCGATGCCGCAGTGTTGCAGTACTATCTATGCAAAAAAATACTAGCATTTATACTATCGGTGGAACGTCAACATCAACATAACATTCCACAAGATAGCTATCATCTGCGGAAACACACCAGAAGATTATCTTCAATTCATGTCACGATTAATTGTGTCACTTGGCCCCTCGCCGCTGTGGGTTCGAATCCATACAAGACCCGAGCTATGAATGTGAGCAAGTAATACAGCTGGCTTGCGGGGGCGGGTCTCGATCGTTCTACACAGGTGCTTAAATTGTGCTAAAGGGATATTCCTCTCCATATAATTATATAACTGAAATACTGTCGGAAAAAAAGGTTTTCCTCTAACAACTAGTATAACAAACAAATATGTGTGCTATTTTGTGTAAACCCGGTTAAACAATGATCACTTGATATTCTGGTGTAAAGACAGGGGCTCGAAAGCTGAATTGATCGAATCATATCTTTTATAATGGGAACATTAAAGGTGTGTGTGTGGGGGGGGGGGAGAGACACTGTTTTCGCTAAATTTGAAATGTAAGATTTTCTTGCTAATTCCGCTCTCAGTGTCAGTATCTAATCGTTCTCGTATTGATTTTACTCTAAAAATAAAATGCATTTTTAATGTACTAATCATGTTGACAACTGCCGGGACAGGTTTCTTCAATTTCATTTTCCGTAAGTAAAAGGTTCAGTTCTCAATGATCAAGCATTAAAATAAAATGAAATAAAAATGACAGATATATCATTGTAATCATATCTAGTGATATGGTCAATATTTCCTTTAAAATAGTTGCAAATCCCTTTTCCAGGGGAAAATGAGTTTGTTATATTCTAATTTACCAATGAAAACTTATCTTTTTATTCACTGCGAAGAAAACGGACATAGCCCGTCCCGGTAGTTGTTAAACTCGATTTAAACTTTAAAACAACAATATTATCATTATAAGAGAAAACACGTCACAATGAAGTTTAGGATTGTTTTTATTTCTTTTTCATTTCTAACACAACTTGGCCCATTTACTATGGCATAGTTGTGTAAAAACGCGATTTCCCACGTCTGGTCTCAAAACCGTGTCCCCTCTTCCCTTTTTAAATGTTACCATTATACGATATGATTCGCCCCAGCTGAAAACATAATTTAAATACATATTTTCATTTATGTAAAGAATCACAAGATCCGTGATGACACGTTATTTCCTGAGCAATTAAGCAGTCATGCATTGGCATATCATGCAAGCGAATACTCATTTTTGAACTGCAATACCGGATCCAATCGGAAAGAATTTAGAATAAAACGTATTTTCCTGATACAAACAAACAGCGCAGAAAATTGTCACGAGAAGAAAGAGCTACACCTATTTTTATGATGGCATAAATTATTTGTGAATATATTTATTACGCGAGCGCGTGTTATACATATAGGCTACCGGAAGTACACCGGAACATTCAAAATAACTGTTACAGTATTAGTTACTTCCATTATCAAATGTTTATCTGAATTATACCCAGGTTCAGGTTCTAGAACTCCAGTGCATTACCTCCGATTGAAGAGTAAAACTGCTGCAAATTGCTTTGAAACTGAGGGTTCGAGTCCCAGTAGGGTCAACTTTTTTTCTTGCTTATAACATACGAGCAATTCCTGTTAGAAAGGAAATGTGTTATTTTTCATGTTTTGTTAAACTATTTCAGTATTTAAAGTTCATCTACATACCCCCCCCCCCCCCCACACACACACACAAAACAAAGTTGTCATGACAAAACTGACCCTCATTTTTTTTTTTTTTTTTTAACATTTCCGCCTTTAATTTTTTTTACGTTTCTCGGAGGGTAAGTTTAAGAACATTGTTAAAAAATAAACACATAATAAACTAAAAGTCATTGAAAATAAGTTTGAAAGAAATTGAAGGATAGAAAAGAAAGTGTTTCTCCTTCCCTAGTTCTGTTTTTTGTAATATATAGAATTGTATAGCCACAAAACGCAATACATCATCCATCTTTGAATTTAATAATGTTCATTATAATGATACAGTTCACTTGAGAGCGATTGATTATACAACAGCAGTTTCATTTTGCTTTTTTTCCCATGATTTGAAATTATTTTCAAATGGGAATGGATTTGAATATCTGACACATGGTACACTCGTTTTTACAAGACAATTATGTCCCTTTACTGAATCTTTAAAAATCCGGTGAGCGTCTGTTCCTCCCATGTAGTGGGACAGATAACACGTGGATAACATCAAAGTCATATGGTCAAAACCTGTTACATGGCAACTGAGCTTCATCAGTTCACAAGATATACAGTTGCACCTGTAAAAGCGGTCACCTTTATTAAGCAGTCATTTTCTTTTGTTCCATTGACTAATCGCTTTACTTTTCATGTGCTACTAGTATTGGTAAACCTGTGTTTATTTTCCATTCAGCACTGAACAATTGTCAAATGTCACTTGACTCGAATTTCTGAAAATCCTGTGAGCATCTGTTCAGGCCGCAGACTCAGTATAACAGCAGTGGCCACTATTGTGATGATAAGAAATATGACGAAGAAGAGTCTGTCTGCGACAAAGGCCACGTCCCTCCACTCTTGGAAACTAAGGTCCTCCAAGGACTCGGCGCGATGTTTTCGCTGCAACCACTGTATCAGTTCATTCACCGAATTCTGCTTCTCCTGAAATGTTCTCAATTCAAGGTCTATTTCATTAAAACCGGAATCGCCAATGATTTCACCGTAATCGAAGTCATCCATGACGTCATCGTGGACTTTTTCTGACGTCTTATCGGAGAATTTATATTTTGAGTGACGATGCGATGACGTGTCCTGCGCGTCATGACGTTTATAGCGGGTACCCGATGACCTAAGTTTTAAAAACAGGGCGGGTGCTATGATGGAGAAAGCGATGTATTTGATGATGTCGGGACATCTCCGTGGTTTCCCCCGCTGGTGGTGGATGCTGAGAACGCCAACGGAAAAGAGGATGGACAAGCAGCTCATGGACAGAACAACCATTAGATAAATACCTGAAGAGAGAAATATCGTTTAAGGCAAAGTCTCTGTTAAAGTTCCGCTACATCTTGGACCACTTCATCTCTACCAAGATAACCAAGGTACCCTAATGAAACATTAGGAAATCTTGGTTATCTCCGAGAATGGCCATGAGGTCCGAAATGTAGCGGAACCATTACAGGGACTTTACCTTTTTATAGTCTATGGGTCAAATAGCTTAGACATACACGGAGGAGGGAAATTTTTATTGAAGAAAATATGATATATTCTAGAAACTGTTTTATAGATATACATGGAGAGTTGACATAATTTTATTTAAGATATAGTGATATTTTAAATCATAGTTTTAAGAATAACTCGAGAGGGAAAAATGTCATTGAAAAAGCTTGATACGTTTTGCATCAAACATCATAAAGTATCTGGAGAGAGGAATGGAAAACTCCCATTGGTAAACTAATATGATATATTCTTGAGAATATAAATCATAAATAGGCTTAATCACATCATGGAGAGTGGTAAACGTCATAACATATTTTAATAGGGAAACATATGATGATGTGTTTCTTATATTGAGAAGGAAAAATAGCATTGGAGAATAATATCATGATAGCATATTGAAAATTTAAGACTTCAAGGGGAAATGATACTGGAAATATAATATCTATGTCATGAAATACCCGGAGAGGGGAAATGTCACTAGAAAAAAGAAACGTGATATATTGTGGATAACGCACACTGGGCATACCCGCAGATATGGACATTATATATTATATACAGAGATTATTATTATTATAGATTTACCATAATCCTTTTTGAAAATATCTCAAAAGGAAAATCTTGATATATTCTTGATATATATCTCATATATCTTAAAATACACGGAGAAGGGAAAATGCCATGTGAAAATGCCTGGAAAAGAGAACATCGTGAAATATTCTGGATCATATACCTTAGAAAAAATACAGAGAGAGGAAATGTCATTTGATAAATATCAAGATATATTTTTGGTCATTTCAATATACAATGTTTTATTTTTTATCCCTCGTTGACATAGTAAAGTAATTTCGCGCATGATTTCGCAACTCCTGATATTTTTACTATTAACAATTGTGAAATATATTGTAATCTTACATACAATTGAACATTAATCTATATATACTTTATTGACAATGAAGATATTTTGAGGATAAATCGTGAAATATACATTGTGAATTGTTATCGTGTGCTATAAATAACATACATGTATATCATATTATGTATATGAAATATATCGTATCATACAGTTGCACCTGTATTTGCGGTTACTTTTATTAAGCGGTCAATCTATATTTAGCGGTTAGTTTTGATGTAAGCAATTGTTAACCTTTATTTACCGACCACCTCTGTTAAGCGGTCACTTTCTCGTGTTCCATTGACTGTCCGCTTAAGGCAGGGTCGACTGTAAACACATTCCTGTTGATGTTGCGAGTACGGGGTACTTACTGATAAGGGAAATGCTCTCCGATGTCTGGGGCATCTTGTCTGCAACCATCAGCATGAAGACAGTAATAGTGAGCAGGACAGACAGACCCAGCGTGATCTTCTCCCCGCTCTCCGGGGGTAGCAGGAACCTGTGGTCAAATGAGCGATTTTTTAGACATTTCGTACCAAAACAATTTTTACCACTTCGCACCATTAACTTTGTTATTTCGTACCCGGTTTTTACCATTTCGTACCCGAGATTTACCACTTCTTTTTATTCATTCTGTTATTTCATTGCCGGGTTTTTTTTACCATTTCGTTCCCGGGTTTTACCCTTTTTTCATTTCGTAACAATTTTATCTACGTTTTATTTCCGTTTAAACGTATTATACATTCTTATAATATCGAATATGCTAAAATATTTATATATTTGGTACGTTAACATACAGAGCTATGATGCACGTTAGTACAACTATTAGTTAATTAGTATTATCTCTTTACAAATATGGATTAAGCAATAAATGATAGTAAACATATGATGATGTGGTACCAGGGTATGGTGCGAAGTTGCAAGCCCACTTGTACGAAATGGCCCTATTCATGACTTGACTCTTTGAGTTTACCGTCGCTGCGACAGTATTTCAGTCATATAGCGACGTCCAGCTAACTACAGGTGGAGGAAGACCCCGAATGCACGGAGGCATCCGGGTAGAATCACCGATTTACCGCAAGCCAGCTGGAAGGCTTCCTCACATGAATGGCCCTGCCGGGATTTGAACCCACGCGGTGAGGGGCTGAGTGAGTGCTAAAGTCAGCGACTTTACCCTCTCGGCCACGGAGCCCCCGCTCTTTCCTTTCCTATTCATGAGACAATATAGTTATGGTACAAGATGGTGATGGTACGAGATGATTATGGTTCGAAAGAATTGTAATCCAAAATGACATTTTGTTAAACCTGAGGATAATTTGCATTAATTTCTTGGATGTTTTTTTATTCATCTTTTGTCAACAATTGATCTGAATGTATTTGATGCTGAACCTCATGTTTAGGAACAGTGTTTTAAGGAATGCCTTGACATTATTCGTTAGGTTCAGAATTGTTACCATGGTTATTAAATTACAAAGTAATGAATCATATCTCTTTACAGAGGCATTTAACTTTGATCAGATATATCAGATGTCGAATTGAATGCGCCTTGTACGTATTGCAACTTTTTGGTGAACAATGAATGATCAATACTATCATACAAAGTAAAAGACGATAAAAATTTCATGTTTGCCAATTGCAAAATAACTCGACTGCTCTGGGTTAAAAACAAAATAATAAATGACGTCATATTCGTATGAATTAATTTCCCTATAGACATTTCAACACACCAGAGAACGGAAAAATAGTATTATTTTTAGTGCCATTTTTTCACGTTTTTCTTTTCTATTTGATTTTATTCGTGTCTTTGGAAGTTTCTAACAGAGAGAGCAGATGACCGGCAAGATATTTTTAATAGGTTCTCGATCAAATAAATTACTTTTTTTTATTTAATAATACCATTAGAATAGAAAAAATACCAACCCGGCAAGACATAGAAAGGAGAGTATGATGCACGGAATAATAATGTTCATGAAGTAATATTTGACGCGCCTGCGCAACCGGATGTAGAACATCACATCCGGAAATGGCTCCTCACAGCAGTTGTAGTTAACACTGTTCCTTGTCACCTGTACAATGAATGCAAACGTTAGAACTACTTCAAAGTCAATCATTTCGTTTAATATCATGTGTATTTCACCAATGAACAATCTGTTCCCGATGACCGAGTGGTTAGAGCGTCCGCCCCAAGAGTGGGAGGTCGTGAGTTCGATACCCAGAAGCGACAAACCAAAGTCGAAAAATGGTACTGGTAGCTCCATGAGTGGCACTCAGCATACATATGTATATTCAGGGTAGTTCCAAGACTGGTTGGCCCAGTGTCAAGATAATTTGACTGGGGTGGTATCATGCCAAATGTCTATAGCGTGATTTTGCATTGTGGCAGCACTATATCTGTCTCAAGTAGACATAGTTTCCAATTTACTGAAATTCTGTCGATGAGGCATTTAACCCAACAAATACTGACCAGTTCCACTGGCCGAGTGGTCAGAGCGACCTTCCTATAACTGGAAGGTCGTAGATTCAATCCTCGTAAGAAATGGTAAAATTGTGGCGCTCATCACATTAAAAAAATATCCCGGATAACTCGGTGTCAGGCTTTTGTGGCTGTGTATGGTATCATACCACATGTCAACGATGTGAATTCTCAATGATGCAGCACTACACCTGCCTTATTTTAGACAAAAGTCTCCAAATGATTAATAAACTGCCGATGGGACGTTAAACCCAAGAAAACAAACACAAACAATCAAGAAGTTACATCTTGATCCCATCTCTTTTAACATTAAGATAATGGATTTTAAACCACAGGAAAAACATATTGGACTATTATGTATCCTAATGATGCATGTAATACCTTAATCATGGATCTACCTGAACATGACTTAGAAAACCTACGCAATGGTCCTACCTTGATTCCAATCAACTCCCATTCTCCGTTATCAACGTAGTTGGAGAGGTCAATTGAGTCTGACCTTTTGTTTACGTTCACCTGGTATCCGTTATATGCCAGGATCCCAGTTTGAGGTAACATACCTACAGATAGATGCAAAAATCATCTGCGAAAATCATAATAAGACAAGCAAAAAGTCTTAAGATTGGTAAAATATCGAAAAGAGGGTGACAAACGAACACGCCCATGAAAATCAGCAAAGACGTTAAGGTCTTCCCATCCTAATAGCCATATCTTGCCACTGATGGTTATATTTCTATGAAACTCTGTCACCTTGGAAACATTCAAAAATAAAAATATTTCACCAAGAGTTTTTTTTTAAGTTTTTATCTAATTTGGGAGAGATAATCCGCATATAAGTTAACATTGGAGCCTATGGAAAATATGTATTTTCTCTGAATATGAAAAACTGAATTTGAATTTATGAGAAAAAATCATGGTAGAAAAAAAAAAATCTAAATTACCATAGGATATGGAGAAATATCATTTTTTTCAGGGGAGATAACTCATGGCAACAAAATAATCAAGGGGAGGTAATAAAAGAACTTCTGTCACTTGTCATAACATGTCAATTTGCCCCTAAGATTACCACTGTTTGACACTTTAAAAGCTTATATACATGTACATGTGTATTGTTAAAGTTATATGCATGGCTTAGATGGAATAGATAGCGATTAGGATGGGAAAACCTTAATACGACTGCAGATAGGTAATCGTACTGGTGATAATCATTGCAAATTCCTGCGGGTATTTAAAAAGAACTTTCGTGAAGACCTTGAGGGAAGGCATGGGGATATATGAAACATAAATGCTAAAGTATCTTATAAGCTAAAACGATAAAAAGAACGACCATATAAAACATAGGTTATATATTTATTTGGTGAACCCTTTCTCGCTAGTTTTACTGAGAATTGCTTTTATAAAGTCAGTGGATGACCGGCCCCTTTAGCCGAGTGGTTAAAGCGTCCAACACGATGATAGGGCCATGTCATTTTGTGTGGTATCCTGCCACTTGTCAATGACATGAAATCGTGGAAAAACATAACTTTATCTCAGAGTTCGCAGATAACTAAAATACTGTTTGTTTATTTAAGTAAATAAACAATGTCATTTGCCGACTCATATCTAGAAGAGATGGCAAAACTGTCAGTCTGTGGTTCAGATTGTGACTGAGTCAAGATTGGAAAGAGAGATTTACACACATTATACGGGCAAGTACAGGATATGGTTGAAATGACATGAACTCAATTTCATGTATAAGCACTGAAATACTGATTAAGAAATGGCTATATCACCTGGTCATCGAACGGGAAGTACGTTATGTCGATTTTACACGAGCTTCGGAACCTGACGACGGGGCCCCAGAACACGCGACCACTGCTGTAAACCATCGCCAGGCTCGGCATGTACCCGGATGTGTAATCGTCCACACTGCAATGTCAAACAATATGGTTAGCCAATCGTAATAACTCGTCTATCTCCGAAATTCCCGATAGACACCAACTGTGCTCTGTTGTAAGGCAATTCAATAGCAAAATTTTGTTCACAAACATGGCAATATCTTAAAACATGCACATGGAAACAAGCATGCATATTTATTCACATTCAGTGATAAATAACTTCACATGATGAAAAAAGGTTCATTTTTTTTACCATATTTTGTCATATTACGAGTATAGGTGAGTTCCGGTGACATTTGCTGCTAGCACCAGAATGACGATGTCCCTAAGTTTATACTGCACTTTTATTTTTATGTTTGACACATTAGTAATGTCATGATTAGAAATTAAAGAAAAATATAATTTCGTATTTAAAAAAAAACAACGTAATTAATGAGGTTAAGAGTAATCGAAATAACTTTGGTATGGAGACGGCGAACTATGCACGGTGCGGGGATAATTGCAATATTACAATATGTTACTCGCTCCTATTTAGTTGTCTATCAAAATCACCTGTTATACAGAACAATATCCGGCAGCCATAACTGACGACACGGTATTCGGATGCTCTCGGTTCCTTCAAAGTCAGCAACATTCCAAATCAGTTTCTCGTCTGTCCACTCCTATAGAGATATTGAATAAAGACAGGAACATCAGCATGATACTGTTATTTACATTGGGATGAAACTGTCGGAACGTATACAGTATCAATATGCAAAGAATAAAAGTAAACCTAAATATAAGATATCATCATGATACATGTAGTTGATTCAATGTAAATATAATTACGTTTCGTGTGTATTTATCAGGCATGACAAGGAGTACTCGAGGATCCGAGATCTCTCTCGATATCCGAGAGTCTATTTTTAGAAACATTTTAGAACCCAAATGAAAACTTAAAAAGCACATAAAAAAGAAGCTGAATATTCTACTGAACGAAAGGAATTAAAATTCTTAATTATATTGTTATTCAGTTATGCATAAACAAAAACAAAATAATAATATGAGTTTTTTTTAGTTTGTTCGACAAAGCGAATATCAAACTTACTCGATTTTGCTGTTACTTTAACCGATTTAAGAAAATAAAAGTTGATTTTTGAAGGGAAATAATTTGATCAAAATGGACCTAAAAGTTATGGTCCTTGATAAGAATGTAGCCATGTGACAGTGAGCAAGAATGTGAAATTTGATGTCAGAAGGTTTAATTGTTTGGAAGTTAGGACCCAGGTTAAAGTTTTAAACGACGACTACAACGTCGACGACTACAACGTCAACGACTACAACGTCAACGACGACGACTACAACGTCAACGACGACGACTACAACGTCAACGACTACAACGTCAACGTCGACGACTACAACGTCAACGTCAACGACTACAACGTCAACGACTACAACGTCAACGGCGACATCGGAGTGAAGATATTATCTTGATTGTGTGTGTGTGTGTGTGTGTGTGTGTGTGTGTGTGTGAAAGAATACACGAGCTAAAACTGAATCCTGCAATTCGAGCGTCTGTGGGTTATATCTTTTTGGGTAATGCGATCTTGGTACAGGCAGCTTTAATATAGCCGTAGGGCAGATCTAGATGTATCTACATTAGGCTAGACGTTGACTTTCATTGTCTGAGACACTAGACCTATCATACAAATTGACCATTTATCTCTGAATCACGTGTTTAGTAAAACACCGAGAAACACTTACATCCGTGAACGACCTGTCATATCATAGACGATAAGAAATAAAAACTGTCATTCTAATGGCATTATTTTCATTCACTGCGTAGAGTGGATACGGAGTAACTAAATATTTATCCGCGCCGATCGTTTGCATTTTTTTTGCCTTCGTACACACGAGTTTATACTTCCGCGCAAACTTCTTCATAAAATAGTGCACCCTTTAATTAGTCTTATTGGCGATATATATAACAGGTGTTATGTAGAGTTTAGTTTTGTCATTACACATTCAATATGTTATTGCTTTTTTGAGATGTGGGTTTTAATAATGATGTATGTATTACACTATGGTAGCGGCACCGGATGTTGGTACGTCTAAAGCATATTGCCAAACGGTAAATTTTATCAAAATTATTACATTTTTTATAATCGGATATTCTCCGCCGTCAACCAAACTTAAAATCATTCCGAAAGGATGCCATATATTTAATACCGCTCATAAAAAAATGACATCTAGTACCGGCAGGCAATTGTATCCGTCATTTTCATTCCACTTGAAAAAAAAAAGGAGTTTTATTTCAGTTCAATAATTGCGTATTTTCATCGGCGGAGCTTGTTGTGGATAAATACAAATAAGATGATCCATATCTATTTAGAAGAAATGTATGGTGGCATATTTCATATATGATATCCAGTTAACCTTAGTGAATATGTGGTTGGCAGTAGTGGTCAATAACAGACAGTTTAGTCCAGTTAGGTTACCTAAGTGGATAACTAGAAAATATTCTACTTGCCAGATAATTACTGAGTATGTGGCTTTTTTTTTCAAGAAACATTTGACATAGCTAAGTGGATAAGTGGCAGGCAGAAATATGCCACCATAGAAATTTCGATCAAATTTACCCTCTGGTCAAATTGCCTTAGGCATTTTCTCGCTTCACTTAGTACCATTGTCCGGTGTCGGTGTGTATAAATATTAATACCATTTACGACAACAGCAAAAATATTTAGCGAATGAACACATATCACGTGACTCTACCGGCAGACATGACTGAAAGATTTAAGAGTTCTGCAATGCTATGCTTATGCCTATGCATTAGAAATAACATTGCGTTGCCTACTGTGATATCATTAATTTTCGCGAGATACAAATTTCCGTCGATTTCGTGGAGGGTGTTTATCCACGAATATGAATCCCCACGAAAACTTGTCTGATATAGTCCTCACATTTTCTAGAACATAGATCCACGAATAAATGTACCCACACAATCCCTTAAGTACACAATCAACAAAATTTAATGTCAACGAAAATTAATGATTTTACAGTAAGCAATGTTAAATTTCCAGTAATACTAGATGGTGTCGAAGTAAAACGACGCCATTGTCAAACTGTACTGTATATGACTGCAGGTCCAAAAGATATGGATTCGATCCCCGTTTGAGTCAATGATGTTTTATGGCCTTCTGAGGCTTTACGTACTGGTTCATCCCTGGAACCCTCCTCGAGATGGATTCATTTAAGTGAAATGGTCTTGCTTCCATATTGACGTAAAAATAAATAAGTTTAGAATGCATGTATAGTAAGTAACAAGCACGACGTTACAGTATATTAATTCCTAAAAAAATATATCCCCAGCAATATTCTGTCAGAAGAGCTAATTAACTGTGTATCTTTTCTTCCTTGAAAGTAATTTCCCACGAATTTCACATAATTACAGAGTCAACGAAAATTAATGTTAGCGAAATATAGTGATACTACAGACTTCAAAAGTCAAGGTAGGGAAGTAACAATTAAAGAGACGACACTCTGAAATAAAAGGAAAAGAAAAGGAAAAAAATCTTCTTACCACTTCCATCCAGACGTTTGTCGTCAATACCTGGTTCTTTTCGTCCTGTAATAAATTAAGTGGTCATAAATTAATTACAGAGATGTTGGAAAGGATTTTCCATGGCTTTCCCAGACGCAAAGTACTGGCCCAATTTAGGATCAGTCGAGAGGGATTTGTATAAGTTCTCAGACTGATGTAAAATAAATGTCCCTTTTTTTGGCGGGGGGGGGGGATCAAAACCTTATGACAAATTAATAAAACTAAGTAAGGTTAGCGGCGTGTTAGGCGGCTGAGGTTTGTAAAATAATAAGACATCCAATACGTTTGTTCGTTTATTGGGTTTAACGTCCCGCCGACAGTATTTAAGTCATTTGGAGACTATGTCACCATGAGGCATGTATTGTGCTCCACACTGCAGTATCACACCGTATTCATGTGGCATGATACCACACCCAGTCACATTTTCCTGACACCAGGTCAAGCAGTCCTGGAACTACCCTAATATGCTGAGCCCCAAGCAAGGGAGTTATACTAGTACATTTATTTTACGACTTAGGTATGTTGCGGCCAGGGATCGAACCCACGACCTCCCGCTCGTGAGCCAGAATCCAAAATGTCAGACTGATAATTCATCGATATAAATGTTATCTATATGGTAAATAGTAAATATTTACAAATAGTTACAGGTGGCCACTTAGTATAGGTGGACACTAAATTAAGGTTAATGTCTTCAGGACTGTTACAGATGACCGCTTAGTACAAGTAGGTGCTAAAATGAGGTTAATGTCTTCAGGGGTCTTACAGATGACCGCTTAGTACAGACGGGTTCTAAAATAAGGTTAATGTCTTCAGGGGTCTTACAGATGACCGCTTAGTACAGGCGGGTTCTTAATTGAGGTTATCGTCTTCAGGGGTCTTACAGAAGACCACTTAGTACAGGCGGGTTCTAAAATTAGGTTATTATCTTCAGGGGTCTTACAGATGACCGCTTAGTACAGGTAGGTGCTAAAATGAGGTTAATGTCTTCAGGGGTATTACAGATGACCGCTTAGTACAGGCGGGTTCAAAAATAAGGTTAATGTCTCCAGGGGTCTTACAGATGACCGCTTAGTACAGGTAGGTGCTAAAATGAGGTTAATTTCTTCAGGGGTCTTACAGATGACCGCTTAGTACAGGTGGGTGCAAAAATGAGGTAAATGTCTTCAGGGGTCTTACAAATGACCGCTTAGTACAGACGGGTTCTAAAATAAGGTTTATATCTTCAGGGGTCTTACAGATGACCGCTTAGTACAGGCGGGTTCTAAAATGAGGTTAATATCTTCAGGGGTCTTACAGATGACCGCTTAGTACAGGCGGGTTCTAAAATGAGGTTATCGTCTTCAGGGGTCTTACAGATGACCGCTTAGTAAAGGCGGGTTCTAAAATGAGGTTATTGTCTTCAGGGGTCTTACAGATGACCGCTTATTACAGGTAGGTGCTAAATTGAGGTTAATATCTTCAGGGGTCTTACAGATGACCGCTTAGTACAGGCGGGTTCTTAATTGAGGTTATCGTCTTCAGGGGTTTTACAGATGACCGCTTAGTACAGGCGGGTTCTTAATTGAGGTTATCGTCTTCAGGGGTTTTACAGATGGTCGCTTAATACAGGTGGGTGCTAAAATTCGGTTACTGTCTTCAGGGGTTTTACAGATGGACACTTAATAAAGGTGGGTGCTAAATTAAGGTTATTGTCTTCAGGGGTCTTACAGATGGCCGCTTTGTACAAAACTTGGTCTGTCTCTAGTAGACATTGTCTCCAAATGACTGAAATAATCTCAGGATCTTAACCCCAACAAAAAAAATGGGAATACGATAAATATCAAAAATAAACCTAACAATCAACATTTAGATTTTTATGGCAAATATAATGACTGGATTTTCACACCGTGTTTTAAAAATAAGACAAATACTGTTTATTATTCATTTTTAAGTATTTTAAAAAAAAAAGAATGTAAAATTTGTAAATAATATATTTGTTCTATAAATTATTTATTTGCTTAGTGATTCGAATGAGAAGAACATTATATAAATATGATGCGAAGAGAAAAACAAATAAATAAAAATACAACGTTTTCATATTGGTTTTAACCGCCCTTATGAATAGCGATTTAATTTTCACGCCATGTTAAGAAATATGAAATTAAAATATTAAAATAAATGCACGCAGTTTGTTGCTCATATATATATATGAAGCAAAAATGAAGCATTTGGGTTTACAAAATAACTGGTATGTTATAATTTTTATATTGAGACCTATTTTTTTATTTATTTTTTTTATTCCATACAGGAATCGAACCCATGCGGTCAGAGAGATGATTTG
>CM037778.1:69419695-69469695 GCA_021229015.1 Solen grandis | reverse complement strand
AGAGAATACGTACCTCTTCCTTGGCATAGGAAGCCTCCGGTATTGTGCTGTTTGATTCGAAGTTTGATATACCATCAGTCACGAAAACGATCACTTTGGCAGCTTCCGGTCTGTTCCCACCTTCTGCTGTAAACATTTCTGTCCTCACTTTACGGAGAGCCTTGGCAATGTTCGTGGAGCCGTACAAGTGGGTTACGTCATCGATGGCATCGAGGATGTCATGCGTAGTGTTGTATCTGCAGAAAGCACCTCAACACTAGAACCGTATACCATAAAATATGGCGTGTATTACCTTGCAATATTCGATATATTCTATTTATGTGCAATAAGTATACTAGTCGAAACGTATAAGTACCCCGACTATAGATTTGTGAGTAACTCGATTCAGAATTAAAATAACGTATTTTCTTTTTTCAGTAGCTTTACGCGAAAATAGGTTTCGCATGGTTGATAATGCATCAAAATCGATTGCACTAATATGCATTTACAATATTGATTGGGCATATATTTAAGACAATTTACTTTCCTTGCAAGTTTAAAATCGGAGTACTTACAACATTTGTTAAGTTTATAATTTATATTCTAAATTTTTTTAAATTTATATGTTACCTTGTTCATTTATATTTTTCGGCGTAAGCTGTATAAAATTTGTTTTTGACCTATTTCTTGATCCAATCAAATATTGGTTAACAACCAAAGAGTTAGGAAAAGCACTCGTTTCATTGGTTGCATAAATTATTTTAGGATATCCCATCGTAAAATGGGAGTTTCAGGGTGCATATTTTTCTGCATGATAGTCAATTGGCAAATAACAATTTAATCTACCTATTTAAACATAAAAAACATCCAGTTGAAAAATTCAAACCTAAAAACTAAGCAGTTGAAAAAAAAAAAAAAAAAAAAAAAAAAAAAGTTGTGAGTCTAGGAAACGTAGTTAACCTTGGTAGTGGACTCGTCCCTCTAACTCGCAAATCTCGCAGTGTATATATTAGCTAACATTAGCCATATACTGTAAAATCATTAATTTTCGTTGACAATAAATTTCGTTGATTATGTACCTAAGGGAATTTTGTTTTTACAATTATTCGTGGATCTATGTTCTAGAAAACGTGAGGTCTTTATAAGAGAAAAGTATTCGTGGGGATTACTATTCGTGGATAAAACATCCACGAAATCGACGAAAATTAGTGTCCCACGAAAATAAATGATTTCTCAGTATAGTGAAACGATTTTAGGCTTTTATATTATATTTTGTTGGCTTAATTTGTTAAAGTAATTGTTTAGATTTTTTTATATGATACATGGTTCAGTTTTGTTATTTTAGTTTTGTCTACAAGGTGGTTATTATCAAATATTTTTTTTCTTGAATTATCTCCCTTTAATTTATTCTTATGTTAGTGGAGTGCCACATACATGTATATAATTGTTTGCGTCATGTCGTGATTAAACATGATTAAAATGGGATTGATCCGCTGGTACATGTTGCGTGTCAGTACATTCAAAACACTTCTTTTACATTTTTACGCAGAAAGCATGGCGCTATCTGGTGAGATGTAAGACTTCAGGTGGCGAACCTGCTTGGAGAAATACGTTAATTATCTGGTGTGGTTAACTTGGTAGGATTTAGGGTTTAAAGCGATTTTTTGAAGCTCAGAGTTGAAAATATAGAGAAAGTTAGGGCTGACTGGTTTAATTTCGTTTAGGCTAATGAGATAATTCTGTATTCAGTATTAAGTTAGGGAGTTAAATTCAGTTTGTTTCTAGCTTTGATTCTCAAATTAATTAAACGTTGATTATTAGAGAAATAAATCATTGTTACAAGCATTCGTAAACAAGCTCCGTATTTATATTTTATAGCTTAACTTTAATTTGAGAGTCACAAGGAAAATTTAGTTTCACATATAGTTATTCAATCAAACCGCTTGGACACGTTACAAAATTTTGTGGCAGCGGTGGGATCCAAAGATATTCTTTGCAATGTCTGACCCACTCGCATTCATAATGAGTTTCAACAATTCTTTAACCCTTTCCCTCATAGAGGAAACCATGAAAAGACCTATGCGAACAGCATAAAACCAGATCAGCCTGCGAGTTTTATGCTGTTCGCTGCTCCTCAGTGGTCTGGAAATGAGGACTTTATAATTAAAATTGGTAAGGTTTAACTGTGGCTTTCTGCAGATCAGGCTTTATGTGGTACCTATTGAGTGCGTCAAAATGAGTCTATATGAGGGAAAGGGTTAAAATGAGTCTTTATGAGGAAGGTCATTGTATTCTATTTGATTGAAAGTTAATTAAACGTCTATATGAGAGAAAGTAAAATCATATGACAAATTCAAAATAGCTCCTATTAGGAAAGCGTTCTAATTTAGAGTCACATAGGAAAAGGTTCACATAATTATCTAATCACGCTGGACACGTTAAAATTGGGCTACGTGGGAAAAAGGGTTGAATGATTATATGAGTTCAAAGTTTAAAAGCTTCCTATAGAGGAAACGCAGTAAAAGACCCATGCGAACAGATTAAAAAATGAGTTTTATGCTGTGGACAAAGGGTTGAAAATGAGACTTATAATAAAAAGTGGTTAAAACCGTGTCTATATTAGGGAAAGGGTCAAAATGAGTCTATATGAGGGAAAGGGTTAAAGCTGGACAATGGTTGAAGCTCACTAGTCTTATGCATGGTCAAGCGTAAATTACAGCAAAGGGTTTTTCAACGTCAATAAGCTGTGTAGCTCGATATTATTTTAAAGAATGGATGTACGTCTATTTGCTAGACATTTTATCTGAATTATTAAGTATAAGTATATTATTGGTATAAGTTTTAATGTAGTCATTCGGGACGATTGGAATCGGAGGCGTGGGTAGTGAAACGATTTTAAGCTTTTATATTAAATCTTTTGCCTTAATTGGTGCTGGAATATTTGTTTATTTTTTAAATGATATATGATTTAGTTTTGTTACTTTTGTTTCGTCTACAAGGCGGTAATTATAAATTGGTGTGTGCTCAATTTCTCTGCTGTTTGAACTGTATGATTACAATGTTTTTATATACATGTACTTACTGGATGTTAATTAAAGATTAAAAATATTTATTTTGACTTTTATTTCTTTTTAAAATCAATTTGAAAAAAAGAATGCAGTTAATATGTATGAAGTGTTCGGTTTAAAGAGGTATTAACTTAAAATAGCAGTTCATGCATCTAAACTGGATTTATTTTTTCTTGATTTGATTTTTTTATTATTATTACCTTCTTTTAACCCAATATAGTCCAAAACCTCTCTAATCTGGAAACCCCTCTAAACCGAACTTTTGGCTTGGTCCAGAGGGGTTTCACTGTATTTATATTTTCTTGAATTACCTCACTTTAATTTATTACCAAAATCTTCCACATAAATACTTTTGTGCGTGCCAGAAACTAGTTGGTCTGTCCCCTTTAAGGGTGTGGAATCGCCAGGTAATACGACTGTATATCAATAAACTATACTATTCTGGTCATGACCAAAGATGACTAGAGTGGTATTGGTTGCAAGTTAGTACATTCAAAACACTTCCTTACGTTCTTACGCTGAAAGCAATGCGCAATCTGGTGAGATGTAAGATATGAAGTGGCGAACCTGCTGGCCGGGCAGTAATTGGAGAAATATGATAAGTGAAGTACTTAAGATGGAGTTACTGTTATAAGTAGAAAGCATTGCGCTATCAGGTGTGGTGTAACTTGGTAGGATTTAGGGTCAAAGAGCTGAAGCTCTGAGTTCGAAATATATTACATGCTACATGTTGGGATTGACGTGACGAATATCTTTTAGGACCCGTTATAATTATATTCTATCTCTGATTCTTAAATTAACTAAATGCTAATTATTTGGGACAATAATTTGTTGTAACAATCATTTTTTAAAGATCGGCCTTGTATATATTTCATAGCTTAACTTTTATTTATCTAATTACATGTATATGACCAGGGGAGTCACAAGGAAAATTTAGTTTCACATATATAGTTGTTCAGACAGCTCGGACACGTTACAATAGCATCAGCCTCCGTTTGCTCAGTTGGTTAAGTGCTCGTCTGCTGAACTAGGGGCCCAAGAAACCCACTGAATGAACCATTCAATGTTTCGCTTATATAACAATTTTATCCCATTCTTTCTTTCTTCCTTTCTTTTCAATTGCTAATATATCTCCTAATTTAGCGACACATACGTTTTAAAGCATTATTTTAAAACCACAGACCATTTAAAACTTGCCAGCATTATAATAGTACATGTAAATATATTATATTGTAACACCTTTTCTTTCTCACGACTTAATTGTCATGAAGTGAAACAGTATAAGTAAACCTGGTGTATCCGACAATGCTAGACCAAACATTTTATAGAATATGAATCCACGTATAAGTATACCCATCGTCGGATACCCTTGGCTGCCTATTTCATCTGTCAGCCGTGGGATACTTGGCTTGCACTTTGACTGATAACGTTCTTTAAATAGGGTCCGTCTGCCTCCTCGGTTCTGTGGGCGGACCCCGGAGTGTGACCCTTCACTGGCTTGCAACTTACCGTTATAAGGATATTTATAAGGGGTACATCGACCAATCAAAATGCTGCTTACACACATGAGTACTCTTCAGTTGGAAATCTAAAATTTGTTATTCGGTATAGGTTTGTCTAGGTGCCGTAAGAACGATAGTTTCTATTGGTCCAAAAATATCCACTATCTATAGCTGGGCTGCGAATAGTGGCGCGGCTTTTCAAATAATCGATAACGAGCAAATGCTCACTAATAATTCCACGGGCGATGTATGGAGTAACAGGAAGAGCACTCGTGGGTTTCCGACGCTGAAGTATACTCATAAAATGGGCTTTATGACAGGACCAACGAAAGTAAATGACAACGAAAACATGATTTTAAAATATGTCAGATTTACATGTGTTGAAAGCATACTTACTGATTCAGGTTCCATATAATGTGTGAGTTTGTACTGAAGAGGCACAGTCCAACTTGGGTGGCACCAGAATCCACGTTCCCGTTCAAGACAAGTCTTGCCATGAAACTCTTCAGCATTCTGAAGTTCTCAGTCATGAGGCTTGTAGAGGAATCGAGCACAAATACGAGATCCATCCACTCGTGTCCTAGACCTTGAATACAACACGTGTATTTTTGTTTGTTTGATAGAATATTTGATGTAAACCATCGATGCTCATAACAGGCCAAAAAAAAAAAAAAGAAAAAAAAAAAAAGAAAAAAAAAAGAAAAAAAAAGGTCTAATGTGACCTTTAAACATTAAAACACTGACTCTGTTCTTTAAATGGAATCCGTAGGTACAAAAAATACCCTCGTTAATTTTTAAGGGTGCAGTGGTCCAGTATTAATGTACGTGAATACGAATCCAAAGGCTTGGGGCTTAAGGCAAGGATTTTTCATGACCTTCCCAGGCGCAAAGTACTGGTCCAACACAGAAACCGTCGAGAGGGAAAAGTATAAGTTTTTAGCGGTTGTTTCAAACAAAATCGACGTAAAATAAGTAAGTTTAAAATTAAGTTTTATCAATATTTTATTACTGAAAATAGACCAATGTGGATGAAAAATGTCCACCATAAGGACAAAATTTGCTATTATAGAGGACTTCGTGATTATTATTTGTTAAAATAATAGTAAAATGAATATGTGTTTTCGGTTTTGTTTCCATTACGGTTAATTATAAATACATATTTCCTTTATATGGCATTTCGTATCTTAAAGCTTCAAGTAGTTATGATTTTTTGTGCTGAAATTAGAAAGACTTCGTAAGAGAAAATCAAACATTTTTCTTTTATCTTTTTGGCGCTTATTGATAAAAAAAATAATTTCAATGGAACAGGACTCTTCTTATTGTTGACAAAGCAATTGACATTGTCGAATACTGATCAATAAATCTGCAGAGTGTCCGCTGTGAGAAGTTTTTGATACATGCGAGATCCAAACTGATTAAATGGAAAAAAAGCAATACTTTTATCAATGTTCATTATACATCAACTACAAAATTAAATGTTTTACTATGATCCCCGGCCTCGTGCTCTCGAAAAACACCCAGTACGATCTCGGGTTTATACTCAAATATCTGCTCAAATTTAAGTTGAAGCCTGAGTAGATATTTGAGCGGTGTTCTCGAAAAAAAATAATCTCAAAAATAATTCTAAAACTTAAGTTTGAGAAATACGGAGTGTTCTTAACCCTTTCCCTCATAGAGGACACCATGAAAAGACCTATGCGAACAGCATAAAACCAGATCAGCCTGCGAGTACAATTCTAGAAGCTCGGGCCAGGACACGCCCCGAGGTTATAAACATTTTTCATGTTCAACTCGAGTTTGTGCTCAAAGTTGATTTGTACTAGTCAGTTAAGTTTGTCAAATTTTGCTATACTTTCTCTGTTCCACAGTTAGCCCCTACTACAATTTACATAAATTCACTATCAAAGTTACTCAATTTGTTTTGATATACATAAAATAAGCAAACCAAGTTTCAGTCTCAAACTGAGTTGAGCTGGAAAAAGTTTTATAACCTCGGGTCCAGTTTTATACGTGATATTCGCGATTACCAAGTTTTAACCAGATTAGTGTGGGATCAAGATTATTTCAAAGTACAAAATATAATTTAAACCAATGAACCTTTGATGAGTCCTAAAATAAAATTTAAAAAAAGTACATAATAAAAGTACAGATTTGAATAATCATGTGTGCACAATCTTAATGAGAACAAAGTCAAAGTCAGAGTTTATTCAAAGTAATATAAGCTTCCGGCCCAAAATACAAAGCATATGGTCATGATATAACATTTTTCAGACAAAAGAAGTTGTGGCATACACTTTCTACAGACTCAACCATCATCATCACCATTATGTTTGTTATAATTATATCAAAATATGAAATAAATATCGAGGTGTAAGAGCGAAACTATGCTAAGTGCTTATATATTTATATGCACTTAGAATAGTTTCGCTTTCACCTCTCGATATAAAGTTATATTTCTCCATGTTACAATTTCAAAAGATATACCTTTCTCTCATTCACCAGTTCTAATTTAGATGAGATGAAAATTAATACATAATTAGACAAGGTGGTGATAATCACGTATGAATATTTTAACTGATTTTTATAAACCAGAAAAGTTCAGCAATTTATAAATATATAACGCTGTTCTATATATAACATCAGCATCAGTTGAACTAAGGATATTATAAAATCCTTCTAATTTTCTGACTGAATCGTACCAGTTCAGTAGATACTGATTTTGTAGATCTGTATTTTTCCCACAATGAAAAAGTACATGATATTCACATTCCACAACATTTGAATTATAGTTTTCAGTACGTGACGTTATATCTTTATTAATATAATTTCCAAAAAAATGACTCCACGCACAGAGTATATTAGAGCATACGGATTATATTAAGACCTTTCTACAGACAGAAGATCGAAGCGAGCCTAGGGTTCTACTGCCTGTAGAAATGTCTCAGAAGATTCAATCCGAGAAGTCAACCTAAATTGGCAAAACACTTGATTTTGTCAAAAAGTCCGGTCTATTTTGTATATGGTAAAACTGAAAATAGAAAGGTGTTCTATTGAAATAAATCGATGATAAACCACAAATTTTAGAGGGTGACTACATATTCTGAATAATGCATTTCGAGTTCGAATCCCTGTCACTTCGTAAACGGGTACAGAGGTCGTCCGGTCTGACGAGTCAGCTGTCGTCGTGTGTAGTATTTTCTTCCATCAGTAATTAGTGTATCCACAATAAACTTTTTTTTAGCATCAGACATTAAAGTCATAGAACTTTATTGAATTACTAAGATCATATCAGATGATTAATGTCAAAGCAATACCTTTCAGGGTGTTGAACGCCTCCATATCGCTCATTGTGCTTGGTTCAAACTCTGCGTCTAGCTTGTCATCTATATTGTCCAGTTTGTGCTCCAGGCGGGTCAGATATTCTGTCACTTCTTGCATGTATTCTGTCACATTAGGATCATCATCATCATCATCATCATCAGACTCAACAACCTCTGCTTGACAAATGCAATTATGAATATTCCTAAATATAATATCATCATCTTCGATAGCCAAATCTTTGTCATGATTCTTTATCAACTTTCAAACAGGATTAAGCAACTTTACCCAGGATTTCAGTTTATTAATATTCTCCCAAAATTTCGAATGTGAACTCTAAGCTTGCAGAATTAAAGTGGCCACTTCATTTGACGACATTTTTGTGTCAGCTGTAGGGAATAATAAGGAAATCGTTAAGTGGTATAGGAGAATAAAAAAGGAAATCGCTTAGTAGTATATCTAATTATTGTATAATGCATAAGGTCTAATTGAAAAACACTTGTGAAAAAAACTGCATTTAGGTCACGGACAAGATGATCGGTAGATAAAAATTTTCATCGTCCCGTTTCTCTGATGCATGGTATGAAGTTAAACTTGTATGTTTTCCTTTGCTAGATTTATGGCTATTATTATTGAAGAGTAAATATTAGAACATTCACGAGAAAAAAAGCGTGTAAAATAACTTAAGTCTCAGCAGAAAAGCTCAAATGCTGATTTAAGATTCAGATTCAGATTCAGATATTTTATTCGACTTAAACTTTACAGTTTTTCGTCTTACAAAAATGTATACATTTAATATAACAAAGAACACGTGACATGTTATTAATATCAAATACATGTACAAAATATTCACTCTCCCATACTTGTAGAACAGAACAGTACTTATAAAGTATTGAAAAAGAATAAATTAATTAATTAATTGAGGATGCCTTAAATTCAACAGGTCCTCTTTATATTTATGATAGAGAGAACCTTATTTTAAGAAAAAAATATATCTCTACTGTAAATCAAAGCGCTGAAAGCGCTGAAAGACTGCGTGGCGAGGGCTACTAATATTTGGGAATAGAATCTGAGAGATCATGTATGGGAACAATAAATTAACGTTTCTGAGTGTTAAACATCTTGCTAACAGCATTTCAATCATTTGGAGACTGTGTCTGGATGAGACAAATATAATGCTACCACACTGCAGTATCACGACGTAGACATATATCTTGATGGTATCCAGACGATTCGTTTTGTGTGTATGTGTGTGTTTTTTGTTTGTTGTTGTTGTTTTTGTCAATTCGCAGGGTCTCCTTACATATATGGAGACCCTGATTCGGAACCTGTTTTTGTTATTGTTGTAGGTCTCCTTACATATATGGAGACCCTGATTCGGAATTTTTTTTTAACTAGGAAGAAAGCGACGCTAAAACATCTTAATGGTCAATGGACAATGATGGACAACAAAATTGTCATTTTTAAATTTGTTTAATTTGTAAATAAATATCAGGTATAAAATCTAAGGCACAAATGTCGTCCGAAGATGTGAAAATGAAAAACATTTGAAGAGGGCAGTATCATAATGAGATATTATTTTTGTGGCATTCTATGGAACAGGATATTAGTAGTTTTGAAATGAGTAAGTTGAACTATAAACGTTAATGGACAGACTCGTTAATACATACAGTTACTTTTCTTTTCAGGAGTCCTCATCAGTTAATCACATATATTTAAGGTTTATCTAAAATAATCAGTAAAATAAAATGTCATTATGACGCAATCCTCCTTAACATACTGAAAGACAAATTCTTTGGAAAAGTGTCATGGTATCGAATCAGTAGATTAAACAACCTGCTCGCACATAAATAAGTAATTTGTTGCTGTCAACAAAACATGAACATGTGAGTATTATGGAGTCGCTGCACACAGACCATGTGTAAACTGAGGAATTAACCTGTCATAAAAACGTAAATATCTATTGAAAAAAAAATCTTAAAAAAAAATGTGTCATATGACATTTATGAAAATGAATGATTGAGCTTGTGATAGTTTTAATTGAATTATATGGACAATTTAGCTGAATTAAATGCAAGTGCCCCCCCCCCCCCCCCAAAAAAAAAAAAGAAAGAAAGAAAAAGAAACCAGTATGTAATCATCTCAACAATAGCCATAAAAAGTTAAGCAAAGCATTATGTTAATTCAGAGAGGCATAAAATAATGAGATATTAGATACCTATTTTAAATAACAGATGAAGCTAAGGCAGTTCACAAAAAGAAATTCATGGCTTCTGATAAGATGAATAATCCAATATAATGCTTAAAGTAATCCATCCATTATTAGATAGATTATGCTACTTCAAATGTTTAAAAATGCTCAAGTGCAAAAGCAAGCATTCACTCACTTGGAGTTATAGGCTATTTTGCTTGAAGTCTATCGAGGCTTGCATATACTATTGAAAGTCCCATATTGAAAGACATATAAATGATGGATGGATTACCTTAAATTTTACTTTAATCCTATATTAAGTAATCCATGTGAATCGATTATTGAAACTAATCATATGATACCTCACTACATAGGGTCTTGAAAAAGATATTAAAAAGGTTAGCATGCAGAAGACTCCAGATGAATATTAACAAAAATCATGTAGAAAAAAGTTTTTTTTTCCCCAGATATAAAATGCAGCAGACATATTAGATAACGAAAACTATAAAAGCATAAATTATATACATAGGAATGAAATGGAGCAATAGACATTTGAGAATAACATCTATCAAGTGACAAAATCTATAAGGTGACAAATTCAAACCGAGATCCTTGTGGAAAAGTAGAAAAAAATAAATTTAACAGTATGAAATAATATCAACTTTTGATGAATAACATTTGATGTACTTGTGAACAAGTGAGCAAAAACAACAACTTATCACAAAAGGGCCAAGGTGGCCTTGAAGACACTCACCTAAGAAAAACTGCCTTCATTGCCTGTATAAGTTATATATTAAAGCAAAAATGTACTGAATAGATAATCCATGGGATCAGTTAAATTCCACAAACTAAAGAGTACCTGTGCTCAAAATTTGAAGTCAAACTTGACTGATAGATAATAGCTATAAACATTGTCATGAAACTTCAAAATAATTGCTCAGGAAATAAAGATGCTAGAGTGTAAACAGTGAAATAATGCACTTAGGGCCGTAACTCCTGACCTAAATGGCCAATATCTGCCATAATCAAACTTGTCCGAGAGATAAGTGTATTAACATTTTCATAAAGTTTAAAGATGATTGCTAAGAAATACAAGAAAGTCAGTAGAACTGACAGATGCTCCCCGAAGAACGTCATTGTTACAAATAAGACCTTGGTGAATGGGTGGGAGGATGTAGGAACTGGGTCAAGCCGAAGATATGCGCATCTCCTCTTTGTAATAAAGCTTCACATAAAGTTTTGTTGAAATCAAGCTATTAGTTCATGAGAAATAGCCCGGACAAGAATCATACTAGATATACCGTTTGCATAAAAGTCAAAGGGCCATAACTCTGTGAAAATTGAGGGACAAAGTTACCCCTGTGATATGCAAATCTTCTCTTGGTAATAAAGCTTTCCATAAAGTTTCGTTGAATTCAAGCCATTATTTTCTGAGAAATAGCCCAGACAAGATTCATGCAATATGTACTATAGGCCAAAAAATCAAGGGGCCATAACTCTTTGAAAAATTGAGGAACCGGGTCATGCTGACGAAATGCACATCTCCTGTTGGTAATTAAGCTTCCCATAAAGTTTCGTTGAATTCAAGCCATTAGTTCCTGAGAAATACCCGGACAGAATCATGCAATATGTACTATAGGCCGAAATGTCAAAGGGCCACAACTCTTTGAAAAATTTAGGAACCGGGTCATGCTGACGAAATGCACATCTCCTGTTGGTAATAAAGCTTCCCATAAAGTTTCGTTGAATTCAAGCCATTAGTTCCTGAGAAATAGCCTGGACAAGAATCATGCAATATGTACTATAGGCCGAAAAGTCAATGGGCCGATACTCTTTGAAAAATTTAGGAACCGGGTCATGCTGACGATATGCACATCTCCTCTTGGTAATAAAGCTTCCCATAAAGTTTCGTTGAATTCAAGCCGTTAGTTCCTGAGAAATAGTTCGGAAAAATTAAGTGTGACGGATGGACGAAGCGGCGACTATATGCGTCACCTTCGGTGAACATAAAAGGATGTTAGAGTGCAAACAAACTAATTGTGGACGACTGACGGATGGATGATGGATGGACGGACATTCATCAAACCGTAGGTGAGCTAAAAAATGATTATGCTATTTACAGAAGAATGTAATGGAGAAATCGAAACATCAGAAGAAATTATTTGAAATGACAAAAAAATATTTTCCTGACAAGAACACTGGAAATAGGAAAATCACTCCAAAAATACTGAGGACAGAGTTATGGTCCCTTGTGCATGACACTTCCTCTCATCAAGTTCTTTCTGTAAATTAAATTTCACTTCAACAGCACAAGAAGAGAAATTATTGTCTGGACAAAATGTGCGAGACAGACAACTCTACTAAAAAAAAAGAAAGAAAAAAAAAAAAAATAGGCCTCCCCAATATAACTTTAGATATCACTGAATGTGACTGATATCCCCACCAGGTAGCTTTTAGTTCAGAGAAAGGAAAATGATTGTGAGGTTTTTTGTTCATTTTAAGTAACATTAGGGATATCTCTGGCAAACACCCTTATCCAGTTACAGTACAGATTTTGGTGAACGTTGCAAGCAATTCAGAGCCATATCAGAGGACTCCTATAAGAGCTATCCGATCAGGGTCAGTAGTCTTTGTTCATGTAATACTGCTAACAGTGAAAACCTTGATTTGAAGATTCTAAAGGATTCCCAATATTTAGTTAAACACCGTTTGCATGAAGGATAAGCATTGCGAGGAAATGGGATACTGTGAGACTGACATGTGTCTTTTTTGTAACTGGATTTATTTGGTTTTAAAGAAAAATGTGTGCAATGAAAGCCATTTTGCTGCAACATTTCACTGAAATGTCTAGCCTATATAGCTAATATAAACATGTAAAAATGTAAAATTAATCCAATCAGGGGCAATAACTCTGTAATCCTTGAGACAACTCTTGTGAAATTTCACATGTATCATTTGAAATCAATCAATGAAGAGATGCAGAAGTTGTAAGGCACATTGTGGTTTTGAAGAAAAATGTGTGCAATGGAGGTCATTTGGTTTCCATGGTAACCATACTTCTCCATATAATGCAATTCTTTTTTATACACTGCCAGAGAACTTTACAAGGAATAATTATGGAGATTTCATGTCAGTCTATTAAGCAGTTTAAGGCTTATTAAGGAAAATCAATTTCCCGATTTCGCAGAAATTAGGACGGACGGACGGATGGACAGATGGATGTACAAGGTGATTCCTATATAGCCCCCACCACAGTGTGGTGTGGGTATAACAAGAATGACATTAATGAAGTGATATAGCAGCATAGTTATTCAACTTTAATTTAAATGTAAAAATATTTTTTTTAAATAAACAATATCATCTGATGTTTAATTTTGATTATGGAAGGTGATAAATTTTCTCATGTTCAAGCTGTAAAATAAGAGGGCCATATAGCCTTAGGTTATCAGAGTATATCAGCTTATTTAAAATGATTCAAGTCATTGATTTTACCTGTTTTTTTTCTAGCAATAACCAGATTCAATTTTCAGATACAAAAAATTCTTCATTTAGTCAATCATCTGGAGGCCTTAATTTTCAAGGGATCGAAATGCTTACGCAATTATGGTATAAAACCTAAATGTAATTATTGGTACAAAACAAGAATGAATAATGAAACTAGCTGACCCCCTAGGGGCCTCATTTTTTAAGGGATCAACTTTATTTTAGCAATATGGTATAAACACATTAATGACCATGTGTGCTAAATGTAATTAAATTCTGACCATTGGCTTCATAGAAAAAGATTTTTGAAGTTTTCTGTATAATGTATAAAAGAAAATTAGGCAACCCCCTAGGGGCCCATTTTTCAAAGGATCAACTTCATTTCTGTAATTATGGTTAGAACATTGTGAGATGACCATTTGTGTCAAAGGAAGCTTAAATTCTAAACATTGGTTTCAGAGGAGAAGATTCTGTAGTAAAATTCTGAACGGTTGCCATGACAACCAAATTTCTGCATGGATCAAGTTTATTTTAGCAACTTTTGTGGAGGTTCACCAATGGATGATCCATGCCAAGTTTCATCAATTTCTACTCAGCAGTTTCAGAGGAGATGTCATTTAAAGCAGATTGTTGACAACAGACAGAATGATGATGGGTGATCCTAATATCTGACCTTGAGCACATTGTGCTTTGGTGAGCTAAGAACATACATAAAACCAGAGCTAAAAACTACAGAATTATGTATATCCAACATGATGTACACTAGAAATGGAATGGAGCAATTATTAATTCAAAGAGCTGGTTCGACTATTTGACACGTTTGTTGGTAAATCAAATGAAATTTATTTTAATTCTTGCCCTTCACATACCCTGTAATAAAAATAGTCAAAAATGTTTTACTTTGATTGTCTGATACTCTTGAATATGTTTATGAAGGCTAAAACCAATCCCATGCCAATTAATTTACTGAGACATAAGCATCATAACATTGTGCATACAAAAATAACCACAATATCTAAATAAGAACAGTGACATACTTTTTTTTATTAAATTTAGACAAGAATATCCTCCTTGGTTTTCTGATCAATGCTCCTGAACACCTTTTAAACTTTCAAGTCTTTAACCATAATTGTTTTCTGAGATATAAGCTAGACAGCAGCTTGCATGCAAAATTTAAAAACCAAATTTTTCTATTGCATGCAAAAATTTTAACCAAAAAGTCAAAGACAACTAGAAAAGTGTCCAGAGAACACAGATCATCCACCTGTCATATGTTCCAAAATAAAGGTCAACACCCAGGAGCACAAGTCATGCCTGAGTAATATATCCATTAAGTTTAAAGTCTGTATTACAAATACTTCTAAAGTTACATGCGTCACAAGCATAAAAGTCCATATTTTTCAAAAACAAAAGGTCCATAACTCTGTCAACTTCAACGGGGGTTCAATGAAAATACCTAGGTGTGCAAGATCATGTTCTGAATAATATATCCATGAAGTATTAAGTCTGTAGTACAAATAATTTCAGAGTTACATGTGTCACAAGCATAAATTCCATATATTTCAAAAACAAAAGCCCATAACTCTGTCAAATTCAATGGTGTTTCAGTGAAAATACCCAGGTGCACAAGTCCACTTCCTGAATAATAAATCCATGAAGTATCAAGTCTGTAGTACAAATACTTTCGAGTTATGTGTGTCACAAAGTTTCGGGATAAAAGTACATACATACGGAAGGACGGGCGGACAAAGGACCAGTTTTGGTGGGGGCGATATAAAGTGGCCATAATCTGCATTTAATCTATCTCTATAGTATGATACCACTGAACATATTAATGAAGTTTCGATCCAATCCAATGCCTAGTTACTGTGATATAAAACATGAAAGTACCTTGCATGCAAAACTTTAACCAAACTCATAGGTTAAATTGAGTCCATAATTTTAACATATTCAACTAAGAGTTATCTACCTTGAACATGTTTTAAAAAAAGTTTCAAATCAATCCCATGCCTTGATTCTGAGATATAAGCATTAAAGAAATCAGCCTGCAAAACTTTAACAATTTTTTTCTAAGTTAATAAGGGCCATACTTTATATTAAATTCAGTCTAAGAGTTAATTACCTTGTTTGTATAATGCCCCTTAACCTATTCAAGACTATAAATGGGGTTTTTGAGATATAAGCTTGGTAGTAGGTTGCAAAGCAAAACTTCAACCAAATTTTCTATTGCATGCAAAACTTAAAAGAAAACATCAAAGAATATGAAGTGATGTGTTTTAAGGTAAAAACTACATCTACAATATATACAGTGAAAATAAAGATAATATATGATTAAAGGGAATGAATTTATGTTTATCATTTATACAGGGTTATTTCTGAAAGATTCCTTGACATCTGCAAGTATGAAAACCAGGTTTTAAAAATGTTTTTGGCGACCAAGTGGATATTGGCCTGGTATCATGGAACAACAGTTTCTAATAACAAACAAAACAACAGTTTCTAATAACAAACTATATATTATGTAGAGAATATTAAGAAATATTCATGTCACTTATCATGTGCATTAATGGAGCCTAACAGGAAATGTTCTTAAACCCTCACATTTTCCACTGTGGCTCCTCGTTGAAGGATCTTTAACTTCACAGGGGCATTTTCAGCAATCTCTTTTTCTGGAACATCTGGAAAGATCTCTTGAAGGAGTTGTGCCTGAATGGTGACTGTTTCACTATCATCAAGGAGCAGTTCCATCTCCACTGCCGTTCCTCCGATACCTTCAACAGTTATCAGTTTCTGTTCGAGAGGTGCCTCTGAAGCCTAAAATGAATAGAAGATATATTATTTATTACACTAACATACTTAAAAGCATCTTTTTCTTTGCATGTCTTAATTATAGCTTTAGTATCTTGGCAAAAGAAATATTTAATATTTAGGCAAAAGAAAAATATTAAGTTTTCATGAAAATACATCAAGACTGTGTTTATAACTTTATGATTTTATGAAACTGTGTGAAATGAAATTGTGTGAAAACTGACAATTTAATATTAATGCTTTAAAGAAACATGTGTATGTGTAATTTTCATTTTTTAATAATATTCCCTATGATTAATTCAGAATTGGACTTATATATTGAAACATGAGTATAATATGAAAATAAACACAGCAGTGCGAACATTAGTTTTCTTCATACCTATTTAACAAACTGATCCATGCATTATATAACGAAGTTGTCATGTCAAACTATAAGAGTGAAATCAATTAAGTAATGTTTTGTTATCATGTAACTAAAATTTTCAATGAAATAGTCTTATCTGAAGATTTTCTTAAGGAAACCAAGCAATATATAACCTTAATAATCATTACTAAGGATGCTATAATAAATTGTTAGTTATGTAAGGCAAGAATATCTTAAAGATGCAATACTACGGATACGCCAATTTAGCTAGAAAAATTTAGAAACTTTCAGTTTGTAACAAATCATGGACATTTGTCATCTATGATGGACCTTGGGTAAAGAAAATGTTCATAAAAACTTATCTGATCCCTTATATTGCCTACAGATTATCTACAATACCGTAATCGTATCAACAAGTACGGAATTCCACGGCCACCAATTTGGCTGTTTCAACCATGTTCCGGAAACTGTCTAATTTATATAAACATAAATACAAGCCATCTAAAAATAGAAGTGCACGCACCACTTCATCTGGGAGTAAATGAAATATTTCTCATATGAAAAACATATGTTATGCAACTAGAGAATACATAAATTCATTTTCTCTAAAGAACTGTTGTGGCTTAGGTGGTTTATATACTTTTAGTATAAACAAACATCTCAATTTTCACGGGGAATCGTGTTACCGTGCACGGGTTGACATGAGGACATTTGCAAGACAACTGTATGGTTACATATGCTTATGAATATGCAGGACCTACAAGTGTGACTGAGCTTAATCATTTCTGGAAATCTTCATGAAGGGGTAGGAGAATTAATTTCCTACAGTCATTTAATACATTGGTTATTCTATCGACATCAATCAGGCTAATCGTTTGACCTACAGAGGTAATATTTTGCATATCGTCAAAAGAAATATTGAATTTTCATATTTTTACATTATTTTTTGCATTTGTTGCAATGATTTTGGGTAGTATAGCAACTTAAAGTAATGGTGTTATAATAAATGGTAATTCACAGTTTTCTTTTGGGAAACATGAATCATATCTATGAATTAAAAATTGAATTTTTGTGTTAGTTTTCATAAAGACCCACAAAATGTGTCATTATGATGCCATTTTATTTGATGAGCCTAAAGGCAGTCTAAAATACAGCTTAACCCCCCATCCCAGAATTGCAGTAAGAGTGAAGAATACAGCTATAATTTCATTTTGAGATATCTACAAATACTAATTCCAAACTTAAACCATTAGGCCTATGTAAAAGCAAGGGTTCAAACTGAAGACTTTCCTTCAGGTTTAGAAGGTATGGGACAAACAGGAAAGTGGTACATAAAGACATTGGGGATAAAAGGTTTGGTAGTCTATCTTACCTGTACTTTGCTCATTGGTGTCATAGAAAGAGATAACTCCCCTTTATAGATTTGGGTGAGGGCATCTGTGACATCAATAAAATCTCCTGGGCGGTGGGGCATGTCACACAGGTCACGCCACAAGGTCAACTTTATCCGGGTCTTTGAGTCACCTATACATAGATGTCTTTTACGCGAGTTGGTGTCTGGGAACACATCACTTCTCTTTCTTGATCCTCCTGCAGTTAGATTTTTGGTAATGTGCAAATGAAAAATCAAGGTAAACTGGACAAAGACTAGAATGAAAACTATCAATTAAAGGCCCATTTTTCTTTGAAAAAGCAGCGTATATTCTTTGGACAAAAAATCAAAGTGTTTGTTTCAATTTTGCTTTGAGATGCAATCTGTACACTCTTTGATGGCAACATTACTACAAAGCAGAATTAAAGAGATACTCTTTTACTTCAAATCATCCAATTGTTTACAATAAGTAACTAATTTGCATATTCCATATATCTTTGTCAATTTTCTGACGCTTTCCATTAACCTTTCTTGTGTCTTTTTTAACATATCACAAGTGCATAAATTGATGACGTAGAAAATAAACAAATTGTGATTCAATGACAATTTTCAAATTCAAATTATTTCTGTTTACTTCTGAATACTTGCAAATGAAAAATGTAAACAATGGGAGTATTTTGACATCCATCCATTTATTTTTGTCTACATGTGATATGTCAATGTTTTATTATGAAAATTAAATCATTATGAGATATAATGTGCCTTTATGGAAATGAAAAATTTTGTCAGTATTAAAAGATGGAACAAACCTTTCATATGATGTTAAGACATACATGTATGGTTTAAATTCAAAACTTCAGGAGAGAAGTTCTGACAATTTGACCAGAACTGATGTTCAATGGTGTATCAAGTAGAAATATTTGCACACATACCTGTACTATCTGCCCCCTGACAGACACAACTGTTTTCACTGGGGAAGCCTTGGTTTGTTCCAGGTTTATGAATGGTGCTGGTGGGGGTTCACCAATCTTTCTGCTGAAGACACATGGATATCTGGAACATTCATCCCTCCAGACTTGAATGACTTAGAATTCCTGGTTACAACCAAAGTCTTATCTGCTCGTACTATGAAGTTCTTTAATGCAACCACATCCCCAGTCTTAAACCTAGGGAACTGCTGGGGATCATAAATGATTCCCTTTGCAGACCCAGACTGGTCAGCTAGAGCAACCTTCAGAGATTGTTTGTCAACCCCATTACTTTGATATGTTTTTGGTCCATTGCATACAACAACCTTGACCTTTACTGATCCTGAATATGGTCCAGCCTTTCCTTGTTTGGCCTCAGTGATAGTAATGGCAGACATCTGAAAGAAATATAACATTTTGAGTAGTTTTGATTTACATATGCTGGAAACAGATATTCATGCAAACCTTTTACATAAAGCATGTTACATGTACTTTTTTCTATTAAAATTGATATTCTTGAAAGACTGTCAAATTAAGAAATCAAATATCTAATAGTTCTATGATATAAAGCATATTTAAGAAATATAAGAAAAATATTGTATTCAACCAAATAACAATGCATTGAAAGAAAATGGAGCATAACAAAGCTTGATTATTTAGTTATAACTTTCTGCTGTAACAAATGATAATCATGAAATCTTGTCAAAGTCAGAAAAACTGAAACCTTTTTTTGTTCGTCAGAGAAAGTAAATTAGAGAAACTGATTTTTTTTGTTCTGAAAGTATATCTTGAAGGGATATGCACTATCACAAGTTAAAAAAAATATAACAATGCATTGAGAGACAAGTGCATTACAAAGCTTGATTATAGAATAATGGCACAAAACAAATACATAAATAATCATAATAGAATGATGGCACAAAACAAATACATAAATAATCATAAATTTAAATTGAATCTAGAATTCCTTGGTTGAATACTGTTTAAAAAGATATTTTTAAAGATAAGTGAATCTATCTATGACAAAGTGTGGCTTAACATCAGATTCATTTAAGCAATCGTAATTTGAAAATAAAGTCCTGCCATTTTACATTTAGAAAGAACACTCCAATAATGCATACATTGAAAGATACACATTCGATAATGATGTGCCTGTGTATATCCCAATGTTGTGGTTTAGTTATTTTGCAACCTTGTCTTATATAGAACAATTAATCAAGCTGAAGTGTGTTTCTTCTTTCTCTATTATGATTTCTTGTAAATGAAGAAGGTTGGTTTGTGATCAGAACAGTAGGATTCCAGAGTACCACATGACAGTGTGCGTTCAAGAGAGCGGCGAGAATAAACATGGTCTAAACAAGAACCATAATCTGTAGTTGGCAACTTAATGATTGCTTCATTTTGTAAGTCTTTTCAGTAGCTTAACAACATGCAAATTATCTGCAAAATCTAAATTGAAATCACCCAGCATCAAAAAAGTCTCCTCCTCAGAAATCATCTGCATCAATTTTCTCATGAAGGATGTGTAATTTTGTACATTTGCCTCTGCAGGTGGGCAATATACAAAACAGACCACAACATTTGTTTCATTTTGAAACAAAGCACATTCAATATTTGAGAAAGTGTGGGTAGAGAACTGCTTTAAGTTTAACTTTGAGTACACAGCTATTCCATGTGCAGAAGTGCTTTTGGTTGAACATTGAAAAGTGAAGCCATCTAATTTGTAAATTTTTGAGCAATGAACTGGGCCATACACAGGTGTTTCAACAAAGCCAATCAAGTGAGCATTTAACAAATTGTCCTCATGTCGTATGTCATCTATATGCTGGGGTAGAGATCGACAGTTTTGAAAGCAAACAATCATTTCCTCCGCATAAGAACTCAGGTCAGGCAAGAGTGCTTTCAAACAGCTTTCATGTCGAAGACGTTCCATTCCCTCATGTACCTCAAAGGAAGTTCTAATTTTTTCCTCATTAAATTTCAAGATATTAATGCCTGAAAGTGATGTCACCCTACTAAGACCAACATAATGTAAATGAGACACAGCCCTATTTCCAAAGTGCATACCAGCATTTTTAATAGTTGAGCCTTGTGTTTTGTGTATAGTTTTCCCAGCCGAGACTACTAAAGGAAATTGACGACGAACAACAAGATAAGTTTTGTAGTATCTTATAGGAAATGTTCTTGTTGTTTCCAAGATAGGCACCCACAATGGATCAATTCCATGTTTATACAAATGTTTGTATTTACGCCGCCATGAACAGCCAATTGAAGTGTCATCAAATTGTACCCAGACAATGCTACATCTTTCAGAGTTGACAACACGAAAGTCAAATTTTTTCACTGCACATGAAGCCCCATTGGTTAGACCATCACTGACATCAATATTAAACAGATGTCACATGGAACTCCAACCCCAAGTACAAGATTTTTGCTCAGACCCATTGTTTTGCTTGGATCTGAAGACACTTTTGTTAATATCTTTTCTTGTATAGAAGCATTCAAATCCCCAGATATACAGTCTAATGCCTTAATGACAACAGTATCAGCCTGTGGTAGTGTAGACAGGATAGCAGAATTGTGACTACATGCATCAGCCTTATTTCAGAAAATGTGAGGTATTTTGGTTAGATTGTCTTTTGAGCTGTCAGTACAACAGTTCCTCAAAACTTCAAGATCTGCTTCTGTTTGGTTCCCTTCACGCAGTCTGTTCAGCAATAATGCAAATTCTTTGTCGTCTTTTTGCCTCATAATCTTTGTCAATTCAAACAAGAGGCCCAAGGACCATAGACGCTCACCAGAGTACATCTGCATTTTAAAATGAAACAATTTTTTCTCTAGAGGTAAGACTCAAAAACAATAAGGATAGTATCTGCCTAATGAATGAAATTACACATGTAAAGTCAAAGTTTGAAAATAAGTCAATAATAACAAAATACATACAGTTCTTACCAAGTGACAACTGATCACAATAACGCAACACACAGTGACAGTATGGCACAACTGATTCTTCAAATTATCTACAACAGAAAAATAACCACATCCATAAATTTAAAGTGGCAGACAGGAAGTCTGTCTCAGAACTTTCGTCCGCTTTAAATCGGACTTAATAGTATCATTGGTTAACCTCCAGTTATTGTCCTTGATTGTAAATTAATAAATATTTAGCATACACACATCTTTCCCCTACCACATTCTGTCCCTTGAGGTTATAATTAAATATCAATGCCAAGATAACCTCATGCACCAAATGGTTATATTTAGAAATCAAAATTAATCTAAAGGAACAGAAAATCATAGACATTTTGACACAAATTTTTTAGTCAACTAAAAATGTTACCGGTCATTAAAACTAAAAAGACATTAATGCTTATGAAAGTAATAATTCAAACCAAAATTCAGAAATATCAATGTTGGGAACTAACAAAATGTCCTTCATCGCTTTTTGTTTACATATCCTTAAGTATTCAGTTCTCGCTATATTGTTATTCTAGGGCTATATACACCGACATAATTTCACCTTGAGAGTGACGTTATTAAAATTGATTGATCCACGATTCCTAAGTGTGTGTGTGTGGTTTTTTTAATGAAAATGTTAGGGAAAAAACATAAATACATTCATGTAATAAACAAGAGGACCATGATGGCCCTATATCGCTCACTCTAAAGGCAACCTTAATTATTATGGACCAGCACTCTCATACAAGACATAATAATCCTTAGTTTTTAGTTGGGTGTGATGAAGTCACTCACAACTATAGTACCTACATTCTAAGGTTCCGTTTCTCTACATTTAAAACCGAATTACCTTTCAATTTTGTATGAATGACCAAACGATTGAACAGAATTCTACAATACAGTTATGCTGAGATTCAGCCAAAGTAGTGAAAACTCAATTCAAAACTCAAAAAAAATTGTATGTAGTATAAAAGCACAGAAGAACTATTTTCCCTAGGATGTTGCTAAGTTACCCTGCATATTTGCAGCTTGTCAAACCCTCTTCCACTTGAAAAACACGCAACTCCAGTGCCTTCAGTGCTTTGATTTATTATTATTATGTATACATCTGATCAAGAATGCTTTTATAAAATTAATGTGGATGCTAGAATGTAAACAAAGTTAAAAATGACATTTTTTATACTTCAAGTGCCAAAATTGGAGATAGTAGTCCAATAACAAGTCAGCCTAGTCATTTATATTACCATCTTGGTAGAGGGTTTCCCATAGAACATCTGCGCCATTTTGAAATCTGGCCAATAGTTCAAGAGCAGAAGTCTTTTAAAGTTTTCACAATATTCATTTTAGGCAAATTAGCCATGCCCCTGGCAGCCATGTTTTTTTAAGGATCAGAATAATATTGGCATCTTGGTAGAGAGTTACACAAGGATTATTGGTACTAAAACATTTGAAATCTGGCCAGTAGTTTTGAAGGAGATGATTTTTAAAGTTTTCAATTTTTCAAGGATTATCCCTGCCACGTTTAAACAAATTCTGTCCAGCAATTTCAGAGAAGATGTGGTTTAAAGCAACTTGTTGACAACACAAGATGGATGACAACAGATGCAGGGTGATCACAAAAGCTTACCTTGAGCACATTGTGCTCAGGTGAGCTAAAAACTATAACAAGAGGGCCATAGAGGCCCTGGATCGCTTGACTGAGTATAGGGTTCTGTACTAAAACATTGTGAAATCTAGCAATTGTTTTGAAGAAGATGATTTTGCAAGTTTTCTTAATTATTTTTTCTTTCCATTTCCATGGCAACCAGAGTTCTACATGGATCAAGTTTATTTTAGCAACTTTTGTGAAGTTCACCCAAGGATCATCCCTGCCAAGTGTAATCAAATTCTGTCCAGCAGTTTCAGGAGATGTCATTTAAAGTTTTCATATTATATATTTAAGGCAATTTAGCCCTGCTCCTGGCAGCCATGTTTTACGAATCAATAACATTTTTGCAATCTTGGTGGTGGGTTACACAAGGAACATCCATACTATAATATTTTGGGATCTGGCAAGTATAGTTTTAAAAGAGATGTTTTTTTACAGATAAGAATAATTTCAGCAATCTTGGTAGAGAGTTACCCAATGAACAACTGTATTCAAACATTTTGAAATCTGGCCAGAAATTATGAGGAAGATGATTTAAAGTCTTCATATTTTTTTTTCTTTCCATTGCCAAGTCAACCAGAGTTCTATATGGATCAATTATAATATATCATGTGGATATTACTGGAGACAAATTTAGTGATTCCATTGGATATGATATCAAGTGTGTTATTCTTACCAAACATTTAATAAAACTACTGCATAATTTTTAAACCTAAACATTTGCAACCATCATTCTTTTTTTTTTTCAGATGGAAAATAATCTCAAAACCGAGGATTATTTGTCAATTCCAGTTTGCTTTCATTTTCTCAATATCTCTAAAAAGTACTGTGGCTGCTGAACCACACTTATAAATACTTGTTCTATTTTTAACAGTGTTTTGCTTATTAAAAAGTTTTTTATGACTTAGGTGTACAGTTAGTCTAGATACAAGCTTTTAAATATAACTTATCTCGCAAAACAATGTTTATTTTTTATCAAAAATACTGTCAGTGTTCTGCAAAGGATTTTGAAATTAGGAGATAAATGTCCTATAACCTATAAAAACAAGTAACTGGTAATGCACGCAACACCCGAGTCCCCTAGCGGTGAGGTGTATATTTTTTCCATTATCATAGCAACCAGAATTTTAGTCTGAGAGAAATAACAAAGTGACATACAGAATATTCATACTGCCATATATTTATATAACAAGTTTCTTAATATTATCTGAAATGTTTTTGAAGTTATCAAGGGACCCAGATTTCCAGACATCTGGACAGATAGATGGATAAATATAAGTAAAGTTATCTTTTGAGTCTAACAGCCTTCACACAATTCCTGTTCATTTTGCAGATTTATGGTCACCAAATTCTGTATGAGACTAAGCTACAATAGTGTAGCAAAAAATTTGTATTTCTCTGTAAAAACGTTTTTTGTTGTGTTTTATACACAGATTACAAATCATATATATTTACCTATGCATTATAATTTATAAACCATGACAAATCTCAAAGCCAACTATGTTGGAATGTCTTAAGACTTACGGTACCCTTGGTGTCCGACAAAATTGCTTGCATTTGATTTCCATCATGGGTGTCTTAGGTGGGGACAAAGACAATGATTAATTTGGAGAAGTATTACTTCCTTCAGACGTGCCATTATTTGCGTCACTTTCAGCAAACTGTTAATTTCCTAAGTAACTTAAAATTGTTCCATTTTTTTTTTCGCAACCAGCCAAGCCATGTTGATAACAGATGATAAACAGTTGTTTCAATCAACGCCAATGGTCGAGAAATCCCACTAAGCCAGGGCTGTACAAATCCCATAGCCCGACGTCCGGGACAAGTCGTAAATTGCGCCGGGCAAGTCACTCATTGAAAAATTTTAGTCCCGGACAAGTGGCATTTTGCGAAAATCCGCGTCCCCTATTTCTACCCATTTACTCAGCAGTTGTCTGATAACACTCAGCATGACATCATGCAGACTACTTGACGCGTCGCAGGGAGTATTTCTTGACACGCGCCAGTGTTGACAACACCGTAGCTTGTGACCTGAGCACCGCGGGCAATTTTTCGTCCACGCCAGGACATCTCTGCTTTTTTTTAATCACGCAATGAAAATACCTGTATTTATATAAAATGAAAGAGTGTGAATTCTTTTCTTTGCTTCAAATGCGAAAAAAGAAATGAATACAGACGGTTTAAAGCGTTTGTGCCACTTGAGTAGACTGGTATTATTTTTTGTTCGACAAATCACTATAATAACTGCTGCAAAGAGTGAAACAGTCTAATTTTGGACTGGTTAGATTTTTTGTTAAATTCGAATCGACGCACATGGGTAAAAACGGTAACACAGTCTGCATATGCAAAAGTGAAAGTAAATTTCCAGAAAATCGTCTTAGCCTTGCGATATTGTTTTAATAAAGTTGAGCAAAAACCGTAACAAACACACGTTCAATAGATTTTTGATCATCTTGTCAATTATCCATTGTAAAGATTACCATCTCGCGTCTTCTACGGATCATCGATTTTAAATAGATCTAGTGTTTTGACAATAATTAGCTGATTGCCGGCGAGCAGAAGTTTGCACCTGTTGAATTTTCACACATTCAATCAGGGGATGGCGCATCAAGGTAATTATTTTTTGGCCCCTATTTTAATTAGTCTTAATTGATAGATCCAGTTTGCATGTTATTCATCGAGTAAATTATTGTTAACACCTTGCCGTTTTGAGTATTACTATACAGAATTGTATAAAATGACCCACTTTTCGTATTTGTACTTTATTTCTGTAAACACTTCTGTAAGAAAAAGAACTGTAAAAATGAGCTTGCTGATATATTTCAACAAGCTGGGTACGTCGACTAAACGAAAAGCAGAAGAGCAAACTAGTCTCACACCTAAAAAGTCAAAGATAAATGACACTGTCAGTGAAAAAAACAAGAAGTATGACAACCAAAAAAGAGAAAGAAAGTTCCAACAGCACTGGCAGGATACATACACATGGCTGTTTTTCAACAAAGAAGAAAACATGATGTATTGCAATGTGTGTAAGGAATATCCAAAGCTTGCCACTACGAATCCAGGTCAACAGCCAGTGTTTGTAACAGGAACAGATAAGTTCCGGATTGAAGCCATCCGATCCCATGAGTCAAGCGCTCCACACAGAAGCTGCCTAACACAGTTCCATCGTGAAAAAGAAGCCCACCACATATCTGACCATCCTGTGCCACCAAGAGAGACAGCCATAGGGAAAGCTCTAATAAACATCGGTGAGAAAGAAATGGAGAAAATGAGAATGCTATTTAACACAGCATACACCCTCGCAATTGTTAATATAAAATTAAATATCCATATCATGGTTGAAACAATTTAATTTTAAATTCACTGGTTTAAAACACAAGTTGATCAGATGTTTGAGCCAGTTAACTTGTAGTATTAATTTTATGTTTGAGCAATTTATTTTTAAATTCACTGGTTTAAAACACAATTTAATCAGGTGTTTAAGCAAGTTAACTAGAAGTTATATGCATATCTGAATGTCTATTTTCAGATTCCAGAACTTCAATGAGAGTCCAATTAGGTCGTTTAGGGCCCTTGATTACAGAACTGTACCAAGTGAGAGAGTCCAGCTGGCCCGATATGGCAAGGAAGACATGAAGATCCTCCTAAACCACATGCCGACCATCTTCCCCCCTGAAACGCATGAACCAATATTGACAGAATACGCACAGGTTAAAGTGAATATGAGAAACATGCAGTATTCCCAGGAATCAATGCCAGAAGTTTACTCACGGCTTCTCAGAGCGTCTCAATCCAGTCACTTTGAAAAACTCATTAAACTGATGCTGGTGGTCAGTCCGTCGACAGCAGAGTGTGAGAGGGGGTTCTCCTGTATGAAACTAATAAAAACTCACACCAGGAACACCATGACACAGGAGACCCTTCAGATGCTGATGACAGTGAAGCAGCTCGGACCTTCACTAGCCAACTTCAGTCCGGACAAGGCTATAGCTCACTGGATGAGTTGTGGCAAGGGTGGTCGTCATTTAGGACAGTGAAGTGAAGTGTAGTGAGTGACAAGGTAAATCAATGAATTAGAAAACCGGTTATGTGTGTGTTGTATGTGTGCAATTTTTATGTGCCCCAAATGGGACTTTTAACACTTCTAAGGGCCCTGGCCCCATTCACAAAAGGGTGAAAAACAAATACTGGTGTGTGTGTGTTTAAAAACTGATATCTTATTTATAAATGTGCTAAATGTTAGTTATCCATTATCATGTGAATGACATCTATTTATCATTTGAATGTGATTGTTGTGTTTAGAATTGTGCCACAAATGGGACTTGATATGGCCCCATTCACAATTGCCAAAAGTATGGTATTTTTCCCCCCACAAAAATCAGTCTAAAACTCACAATTCAGCAGTTTCATTATATTATCTTTAACAATTCTAAGGGGCCTGGCCCCATTCACAAAAGGGTGAACAAACTTCTGGTGTGTGTGTGTGTTTAAAAACTGATATCTTATTTATAAATGTGCTACATGTTATCAATTTATCATGTGAATGTCATCTATTTATCATTCGAATGTGCTGTGTTTTGAATTAATTTGAAAGTATTTATTTATCACAAAAACTGTTGTTGTGTGCTTATGTATGTTTATAAATGATTGAAATACAAATTAATAAACATAGAGATCATAACTATCTTGTTTCTCTATTCTAAAGCATTTGGTTATCATCATTCAGCATTCAAAAGTATTGAAGTAACACAGCTGAGTAATCAGTGGTAACAACATATGTGGACAGTATGTTAAACGCGTTGCGCAGAAAAGTGGGACAAGTGAGTATCTTTGCAGGACAAGTGGCATTCTGAAAGTCACTTGTCCTGGACAAGTGGCTAAAAAAAATTTTTGTACAGCCCTGTTTTAAGGTTTTGTCCCTGGCAATTTCGTACGCGACATACATCGCACTAGGAGCAATTTTTTAATTTTTTTACTTTTTAGCTATTATGTCACAAAATCCTGTCCTTGGTAGAACACTGTACTGTGACTGAATTGAAGTTCATTTAAAAAAAAACGATAATTTCGGCTTGCTGAAAAAAGATCAAGATATTCATGTTACCTCTGAGCTCTAAATTGTACTCCCATTTAAAAAAACTCAGTGAGCACCCAGTAATATAAAATGGACTCTGTGAATGTGCTAAATTATATGTTTCTTGTTCTCATTAATTAGCATCATCTTAATATTTGCACTCCAATCTGTTTCTATTTTACAGGCTTAGGACAGTTTCTAATATTTTGTTCAATTATCATTTTATAATTACAACTGACAATTTATTACATTTGAAAGAAATATAATGATGCATTCAGGACTATGTCTAAGTTAAAGAGAAGGGATTTCTTACGCTAGCGAGAACTGGATACTCCAGGATAACAATTAAACGATTATATTTAAAACCGACACTTATCAAACGGAACAGAAAATCAAGTCATTTCGACACAACTTTACATAGTATTTTATATATTACAGATTTTACATTTAAATAGCTGAAGGAATCACGAAAATGATTCAAACGAGGTCAGGACCCAGGCGACTCGATCAAAAGCAAATGTAGAATCGTGAAATTTGGCAATTATTCTTCCTTAAAGACACGTTCCGTGCCACAGTTTGAGGAGAAAATAGACACAGGCATTTCCAAACCTTAAAAGTGTATCGGTCATAACAAATAACAAAATACTTACAGTTTTGCTTTGAGGAATCTGAGATGACACAATGGCGCGAAAATAAAGTAGTCCCAACATCACAGATGTCGCTTGCTTTACACTTTCTAACTCAGATGCTGTTGATAAAGCATCTAAATTTCATGTATAGATATTGCTTTTTCTCAAGAGTTTTGGAATTTCTCTCAGTGTTCTCTTCTTAACCGACAGGTTTCAACATGTACTATTTTAACCTCAGAACTACTCCTGCGTAGTAATATCTATCGATGTTAAAAATGACGTGCCAGCTGCTGTCAATCGAATTCAGAGCGTCGTTTAAAGACTTGCTTGCGCATGCGCACGCAGTCTAAAAATATATCTCTACTGTAATATATTTAAACATCTATATATTGATATTTATTTATTCAACGTTCAGAAAATCTTTACGTATGACGTTAGCCTTATATATATATTTACTCAGCTTAACTGACTTCATTAATTCAAAAAAAAAAAAATTGTTTCTTATCCCTTGTATAAATTTGGCAATGTCTCTCACTTCTTTCAATCCTATCTCTAGAGTATCTTGCAGTCTCTATTCTTAAACAGTGTGCTGAAATTTTCAATCTTGTAATGTTTCTTCTTAAAAATTTTGAATTTAATACTTCTAAATACATATCCATTTGAAAGAGAGGCTTCAACTCTTTATACAAAGTAAGTACCCTATTATTTGATAAATCAGCATACCAAGACTGTATAAAAGTATCAATTAAACGTTGTTTGAAAACTGTAATAAATTGCGTCGGAACAACTGAATGTGGGTCGTTCCAAACATTTGAAAAACCGTGTTCATTTAGCATCTCTTTCACTCTTTTAAGCCAGTTATGTTGACCTTCATTTAAATCATTCACAAGCATATTATATACTGTTTTAATAATAATATTTTCCTATTTTAACAATTTCAACCAATATTTAATAATATTAACGTACCTTACAATATACAATGGATAACGAGCTAGCTCACCATATACTGCAGCATTACCCATATACTGTTGTGTTCATGTACTATGAAGTGGGCATGGGAAATTTACAGTAAATGCCTTTATATACTTTGAGCATAAAGTCTATAACACCAAACTAATGGATGCTTATATCTGCACTGAAGACTCTTTTAGCATATGAAGGACCATGCATATAGTCTAATGATGCATGGATTACCTTAATAAGAAAAAAACTCGCTCCTAAGTATTTATTTAAGTATTACTTAGCGCCAAGAATGAGCCAGTAATTCCGCATAAAACGTAGAATTCTCTATAGCGTATACGAAAAGTTAGATTTTTCTATCTCTCTTCTTTCATTATGAATCAATTCACAAAAGCACTTTAAAATTTGACATTTTTGTTCGTTTAATGTATCGTTACATAACGTATAGCATTGCTGAATATTTGACACTTGAGCCTAAAAAAGTCCTGACAGATTTGTTTGTAGGCCTGAGGTCCACTACTCTTTCAATTTTTTTTTTTAAATTTTTAATATTTCATTATTTACAGGTTTTAATGTCCCTCAACATCCTCCTGAAACTAGCCAACATTGTATTTTGTATATGTTGTTTTTTTATATTGACTCATTTATGCCTATAGTGTTAGTTTTGTGTGTGTGTTTTTTTTTTTTTTAGCTCACCTGAGCAATTGTGCTCAGGGTGAGCTTTTGTGACCGCTTTTTGTCCGTCGTTCGTCGTCCGTCATCAACAATTGCTTGTGAACACTTTAGAGTCCACAGTTTTGGCTCAATCTTTATGAAACTTGGTCAGGATGTTGGTCTACATGATATCTCGGATGATTTCGAAATTGGATTATGTGGGGTCAAAAACTAGGTCACCAGGTCAAATCTTAGAAAAACCTTGTGAACACTGTAGATTAAACCTTGAAACTCGGTCACATATTTGGCCACCTCCATGTAACTTGGTAAATGTTTTTTGCATCAAATTTGATGAATTCAAAACTGGGCCACATGGGTCAAAAAGTAGGTCACCAGGGAAAATTTTAGTAAAATCTTGTGAACACTCAGGGGCCTACATTTTTAAAAATGACAAATTCAGGTAGGATCAAATCTAGGTAACTTAGTCAAATTTTAGAAAAACACTTTAGATGCCACATTTTTTGTCATCATGCCTAACACAGCAATCTTACTCAGTTGAGCGACATATATGGAGGCTATTCGTTGCCAAAAATCCAGCCTTGTTGATCTGAGTTGAACAGTTTATTTTCCGACAAAATACACAATTCACTTGAATTTCTTAGTATTTAAACTCCATAGATACATTCTTGGACTGAATTTGCCGATGCAACATTGTAAATACATGTACGTATTTTGATAAACTACAAAAACGCCTTCTTACGTTAACGCTCGCAACTTTAAATTGTCCGACCATCATGATTCGGCTCAGTTTAATCCAGGTTTACACGTTTGCAATGTTGATAAATAAGCTCCGCCCATTTCCCCGCCCACTACATCATCGTAAATAAACGTAATTGTCCGCTCACTTTCGGTATTTTCCGACAACGACTGGCAAATCTCCACGCAGTTATCTCCCATGTACGAATAAGGGAAGTGTTGCAGCGTGTAGGTCTACATATTCAAGGTATTCTCATTATGAGAATTAAACAGTATCACAATTATGTACTAAGCATCATGTGTTTCAGTTGCATGAGTGCCATTGTATGCAGGTATTGAATCAACATCAGAAGATATAAAAAAGATTAGTTTTTGAAACGTACCCCACCTACACTGAGCCACCAAAACCACATGATATGAGAACCCACTTCACCACAATTGAGCTTTTTTCAAAATTTAATATCTAGCCACTGCCATTACTGGTGTTGTGAATTCGCGCTCAATGCCACTGTCATAAAAAAGTCGATTTTTATTCACAATTTTCAGAAAAACAATGCATAATTTTCACAAACAGAGCTGAGGTGTACCGGACTCAATTTTTTTAATAACAATTCAAGAACACATCCAAAATTAAGGTGCCTTAAGTAGTCAATATTGACTATTCGCAGTATAAAGTTCAAGTTGAAGTATTCATTATGTCTTTAATCAGGAGATGTTCTATAAAGATATAAGATATCTCCTGCTTTAATAAAAATTGATCCTTTGCTTGTCACCTAGTATATTAATGTTTTAAATGCAAAAAAAAGTGTCTGACTTCCAATATTATCTTGAATCTCTGTGTTTGTTGTTATATCATATACATACCTGCAGATTGATTAATTCTTTAAGAAAAATACACAAAAGTTACATGCCATCAACTGTTTGTGTCTTAATCCAACTCTTAATGTTTTTTTCCAGACAGTAAAAATTACTGCTTGACTATAAATCAAGATATTTTATGCAAAACAAATATATTTATAGAAGGAATAAGTCAAATTGATATTTAAGGTTCAGTTAGGTTGCTGCTTTACTATTGTCCAATTTCCAAGTCAAAACAGATGGAAAATTTGCTACAGATAGATCTATACAATAATTCTTACAGGCCAAATTCTGGCTGCTGCCTTTCCCAGTAACATTAAGTAACATTTAATTACTATATCACAAATATAACCTTAATACTAGGGTATGACTGGATAAGAAAAAAGAGAAAAAAATCTATGCAGTTTCTAATGTAAAGCTTTCATTTCTTAATATTCACTTATAACGTTAGTAAAATTAAAACCAATATCATGAAGCTTAAATGTCTGTACATAGCAACTTCCCTTTCGTAGATCTACATAACATTTTTTCAACCAATTTTTTTTTTTCGTTTTCATTTTACCATGTATATATTAAAAGAGTCCAAAGGTAAGTATAATGATTAACAATTTTTGTATATAAAATTATTGTATCTACAAAGTATCATTTTCAGACTCAGGTAAATACGAAATCTTTCTGTACTTACCGATTTATAATGGTGTAAGAGTTACCTCTCTTTATTTTCCGCTCGTGAAATTTGGCTCCGCCTTTAAATCTTCGCCTATTTCCGTGATACTGCCATATATGGAAGTTGCAAAATCGTCTACAAATGTTAATCGCGTAGAAATGTAAAAGTCAAGTATGCAGTTGTAAACCTGAGAGTGTTATCTGATGCGGCTCCATTCTCGAACGTCGTGATGTACGGCGTAAAACGTGTCGTGTATGTCGTTGTACATTTCGTAAATTTGAGTTTGAAAAATTATAAATATTATTTGCATTTTATCTTAGCTGCATGTTACCAAATTACATTCTAGAAGTAAAAACGTTACTAGTTAAATCGAGATAATCAAAACCCACAATACGAGCACAATATGTACCTCTCGGATAAACGTTTATACTTTTACAAATCTGTTTAGTTGAACCGAAGTATAAATTGTCATGATTACAAGGCTGGATTTTTGGCAACGAATAGCCTCCATAGACATAAAGCTATCTCGGCCCTCTTGTTTTTTTTTATTTTCTCTTTTTTTTTCTTGTTTTTTTTTTCGTTTTTTTTTTCTTTCTTTTATTTAATGAACAGCGTCATTAGATTTATTTGTTTGTTAAAATAGGCATTTAATCTAATGTAACAGTTTACAGTTTTATAACCGATATTTAGCGCTAAAAATGGTTGGTGAAATTCGAGCCATTAAGTTTTTTAGAGTACAGATTTTTTCCCCAATCCTTCTAAATATACGTTTTCATATAAACCGTCAACTAATATCACTGGTGTTTATTGTGGTCAAAGCTGTGCCAGTATTCAAAGTTGCAATAACATAGGTCCAACTATCAAGTTTATCCTGATTTATCGTAATTTTCTCCCATTTTGCAGTCCGTAGGAGACAGTCACGTGATTATATGACGTCATAAACGTCTATTTGAAAGGACTGCAATTATCTTTATATGTCCTGAACTGATGAGAGCGGAATTATATGTTTTCATGCACTTGTTGTACACTGACCAGAAGGGTCGTTAAGGCTTGTCTTGGCAAAAGGATGGACAGAGGATTGTAACTCAGGAGGTAAAACCATTGTTTATAGGATCAGAAATGTCGTGTACATGGTAGTCTAGAGCTTCGGTGGCGTGCAAGGGAGATCACTGCGGAAGTGTTTCTATGACGCCATCAAAATACTGCTACGCTATGACGTCACCTCTTAATACTATATAGAGAGACCCTGAGTCAATACACTGCGCGCCGGAAAGTTCTGTCATTATGTAAAAGGACTTTTAGTTTATTCATTTCATTCATTTATGTAAAAAAAATGCAAAAATATAACTTTCAGGGGCAGATAACTCAAAAAGAAGCACGCTGACCCTAATTTTTCTCCCATAAATTTGTTACTAGTGTGAATCTTTATAATCATGCAAAGTTTTAACAAATTCTACAATGTATTTTAATTTTTCTTTCTTTGTCTGTATAGAAACTGTAGTATTCGTCATTAAATATCAGAAAATATGTGATGGTTATACGAAACCGGAAATAGCTGTTTGAGCACAATGTCATATGATAAATAGTGATATACATATAAAATGTATGACCAACCTTTCGTGCCAGACCCCTGTGATAAAGAGAACAATGCCTGTGAACCACCCAAATGACCTGCTTTCAAAGTACGTTGTTGTCCTGTAGTACACGACTAAGACGCAACCATACTGGCCCAAACCCAGAACCGTCGAGAAAGGTTAAGTATAAGTTGTAAGAACCTTTCTCCCAATTGTCAAAATGGACATGATAGAAACTGGCACATAACGAGTACTTTTCAGTGACTTCAAGTAGTCGCCACTGGTATTCAATCAAGATTCATTCTTAAACAAGAAATATCGATCTTTAAAAATATATTCAGCGTAGCTAAGTAATTTTCAATTGTAACATGTAAAACAGATTAAAACTATCATAAAGTTGGAAACGTTAGCAAAAATGTTTATAAATACCAAGGTTATGGGAGGTATTGTGAAGACAATATCAATCATATTTAAACACAGCAAAATCGAAAGATAATAAATCGCAATATATCCATAATTTGTTCCCAGATTCGCACAATAAACAGCCCAACTTCTCCGCAATAATCATACGAACGAACGAACATCTTTTATTCATCTCAACGTGTACAATAGTACATAGTTGCAATATTATTTAACAAATGCAATATGGTCACACATACAATCACACTTGTGTCCATACTCTCTATCTCTCTCTCACAAATACAAACACAAAAGCTCTATAGGTGTGTATGTTTTCATAACTAGTGAAATATATGAAGTATCAGAAAATAAGAAAACATTTTAAGGGTACTAGAAGTATGAAAATTTTATAGGAACTTAGTGTTATGTAAAAAACCAATATCCTAATGTAAAAGCTTCTTTATGAATTTACATAAATTACTAAATCTTCTTTATTTTCTAACTCATTAACGAATAATTTATAAGCTGGGTTTTAGATATATATTTTTGTTTAGATATTTTACGCAATCGCTGTACATATTACAAACACAGATAAAATAAATTCATCTTCAATGTCTCTCTTCTAACACATCTAACAATATCTTTCAGCCCGTCCACTGTTCACCATAAGTCCGATTCAATTTTAAGGAATGAGAAGATATGAGTATTTTAGTAAGAAAAACTGACTAATGTCCTAGGAATAATATCTAAATATTTCTCGAATTCAAAACAATTCTTAAACAATCTATAGGAACAAAGGGGGCCACATTTCTCTAAATCCCCAAACCATGTTTGCTTGAAACAGTCTAGCACTCTCTCTTTAAATATAATAGGGAAATTTTTTGTGATTTACAGAAAAGGGGTCTAACCAAACATATCCAAAGCCATATTCCTCTAAAAGTAACTTAACTCCTGAAACCCAGTTGCGATATCCCCTATCATAACTTAAAACAAGTTGACTATACATTTCCTTCAGAAGAATATTTTCTGTTGTAATAAGTTTTAACCAATACTTAATTATTCTGACATATCTATTAACAAATAAAGGGTATCTCCCAAGATCACCATAAACTGCCAGTGACGACGTAGATCTTTTTACACGTAACAATCTTTTACAAAATTTCAAGTGGACCCGCTCTATATTCTTAGATTTTGAATTTCCACACACCTCACATGCATAATTCAGTATTGATACAACAAAAGAATCAAAAAGCTGTAACATAGTACTATTTTTCAAATTAAATCCATTTGTATTAGAAAGCAGTGCATTTAAAGCTTTTAACCCTCTACCAACAAGAAATTCATTATTCAATGAAAAACTCCCAGTATAGTTAAATATAGAACCAAGATAATTAAAATCGTTGACTGACTCTATAGGACTATTTTTATAATACCATCTTTCCTTTTGTCGTAAAGGACCCCTCTTTCTAAAAACTAAAGCTTTTGTTTTGTTAATATTTACTTCTAAATCCCAGTTGCAACAATATTCATGTAACTTATTTAAATTATATTGTAACTCCTCTGGTGATTTTCCAAAAATTACTAAATCATCAGCAAAAAATAAGGCTGTCAGAATAAGATCACCGAATTCTAATCCATTGCCAGTAGAATCTAATAACCTCAACTTAAGGCCGAGTCCACTTTTACAAATTAGGGGAAATTGTGGTCTAAAAATAGCCATACGCCTGCTTCTTATTTTGTTGTTTTAAATCATATTGCCAAAGCGGCATTCCTAAATGATATGGAAGTGTTAAGTTTTCATTACTGTTTTACCTTTCATGTTTAACCTAGAAAGAAACATGTTATATCAAGTGGGAAGATATTTACAACATGAAACTTCCATTTAAATTGGAATATCCTTAATATCCTTGAAATAAATTATACAAGCCAATAATAGCATTGCATTTACTCTGGCTTCATTTGCATACCAACATTTTATTGGTTTAAGAAGTAGGTGAAAATCAATCTCATAAGCAACGCCGAATAATTTAAGCAACACGAGGAATTAATATAATTCCATTTACATACATTTACATACATACAGTTTCTTCATGCGCAATTTGTCTCAGAGGGAGGTCCGACAGGGATAATTACAATGTCCAGCTCTAACTATGAAATTCACCGAACGAGGGGCACATCGTAATTTGATGTAAAAACACTAGACTGGATTTTAAACATAATAACCAAATCCCAGAGGAGGTCATGCCCCTTACCCCCCCCCCCCCCCCCTCTCTTTTATACTTATTTAAAGCATAACAGCCAAATCCCACCATATGTATGACCCACCTGTCGTGCCGGACCCCTTTTGTTTATAGCCAGTATTTCAAAAGATGTTTGAACATGTACTTTTTTGGATTGTTTGTTGTTGTTGTTGTTGAAAATGTACATATTAGAACATAGTGCATTGCTAATTATATATGACTTTAATAGGCAACTGTTAAACATCTATTGTTGTTTATTTTGAATCATTTATTCGTATTTTTTTCATCAAAATCATTTATTCCTTGTATAAACTGTTTAAAAATATTTCTTCAAAAACAAAAATATAATGATAATACCATTTAGTTTAAACTTATTATAATACCAGTTTGGTAACATACATCCATATGTTAAAGATATTTTGAATAATTTTCATCATCATTTATCACATGTTTGTCATATAAAACTTTTCCTCCCTTTTATTACCTACTATTTTATTGTTAAGAGAACCATATGGAAGAATAGCATTGCCAAATATATTATCCTCTAAAAAAAAATATATATATATATCATTATTATCTTCATAATTATTATTCGATTAGGTCACTGGTCCCTTTTCTAAAATTATCATGTCATAAATTAAAGATCGTATCAAGTTTACAATGCACGTTTTAATAAGCAATAATTTTTTTCATCAGCTCCCTTATTAGCGTTCAGCAAAATTACGGGGTAGTTCCAGAGCTGGTTGATCCGGTGTCAGGATAATGTGACTGAATGTGGTATCATGCCACATGTCTACGGCGTGATACTGCGTGACAGCACATCATAGTTTCCAAATGGCTGGGCCGATAGGCTCCCCCCTCTCCCCGGTAAACAACAACAACAACAACATCAATAACAACAACAACGAAGCCCTTACGATTGGTTTTCGATTCCATTAAACCATTATGATTTTTTTATTCCATATTACATATTTGAAATTTTAATGTTAAAATGGTTCAACAGTTGGCATTCCATGCAGTTTGATGTTGAACAGCATAAAAGACCCCTAATTAGCAATCTCAGGTTTATTATTTGCTAATTCAATTGACTACTTGTTGTTATATAGTGTTTAATTAGAGTCTGTCTGCTTATCAAATGACTCCTTTTGGAGACTTCGCTCCATTTGGGTCCCAGGGGTCGTAACCGTAAAACGCAATACTACTTAAATATACTTAAGTTGTCTCCCTTATATAACTTTTTCTTATCACGCAGCACTTTGCACATAAAGTGCTTATTTTTTTCAAATTTTATTTTAGAAAGTGAAACAATTACGCTAAAGAAAGACTACTTTAAAGAAAGAGTGTGAGAGAAAGTGAAAGAGAGAGAGAGATATTAACACTCATCCCGGAAACAAATAGGGCGTGATTATAAAGGGAGATAATATAATAAATAATAGAGTGGTTCCCTTTAACTGTGCGAGCTCCTAGCTGAGAACCAGTCAAAATAAAATGGTGGACTTCAATGAGAACTAATCTGTTTGTTATGTCAAAGAGGTAAGTCATTCACGTAATTTTTATTTTCAGAAATTGGTTTCCATATATTTACGTGTAAAGTTTCCGAAAGATACGATTAAGTGTGAGTAATAAGATATTATTTCTATTAGTAAATCAATATTGTAAATGTTTATGGTAAAAATTTGGTAACCGGTGTCGAAATGTCGATACGCATCACTGGATTTCGGGTGCCCTGTCAGATTGACATATTCTATTCTTATATTTTTCATAACACCTTGATTAAAAGGTATAAAGTGTGTAAATTTTCCAAACGGCATCATAGGCAATTTGATGTTCCATTTTAGCTTGCTAGAATATTCAACTTCAACAATAAATCTTGCCTTAAAAGGATGGGTACCACTAATCTCTACTGAGATCCGCTCCGGTTATATTTTTCGTTCTGGCCTCAGCTGGATCTCTACCCAACCCTTATATAAAAGCTTCGGGAAATTTACACCGATATCCCTAACTCGTTTCGGCCGTTCAAATCGATTGTTTTAAGATGCACACCTAAAAATCCACGCATGTCTAGTAAGAAGACATATTTTTCTTTCCATTTCATACAACATCATTGTCTTAGCTTGCCGATTTCATGAAATACGGTGATGGAAAACACCAAACCGCTCACCTCATAGTTTTAAACAGACATTTTGTAAATATTGATCACGTGACTAGTGGCGAAACAGTTTAAACTACAGCTCCGTTCAGTTACGACTGTTCAACAGCAAAAGGTAAATGCTCTTTGCCAATAAGTCGGCCCTGGCAAAGTCAAAGAAATTTTGCTGTATAAAACGATTTTTCAAAAGAAAGTTTATGTGAAATACGTTCTGTTTACTTATAGATCGAGAAAACCACACACTGCTCTGTACCGCATAACCCGCAAATTGAACCTAACTGTAATTATCCAATCACGGATTAGTCACGTGATAACCATCGCATGTAAACAATATGGCGGTTTAAACGGCGAGTTTGGAGGTTTCGTGAGTCTGTAGCTGTAAAACTGGTGAAATCGGTAAGCTAAGGCAATGATGTTGAATGAAATGGAAAGAAAAATATGTCTTCTTACTAGACATGCGTGGATTTTTAGGTGTGCATCTTAAAACAATCGATTTGAACGGCCGAAACGAGTTAGGGATATCGGTGTAAATTTCCCGAAGCTTTTATATAAGGGTTGGGTAGAGATCCAGCGGAGGCCAATACGAAAAAAATAACCGGAGCGGATCTCAGTAGAGATTAGGGTACCACAGGCACGGATTATAATCGCTCTGTGTTTTATTCTTCTAACTAGGACAGAAGATATTTACAACCTGAACTTCCCTACTGGTGGTTCCTGGGTTGGACCAGGAATATGATTAATGATTTAGTGATATGGGCCAAGTAATGAAGTATAATGGTTTCTTGTGGTATCACATGTTCTCAGTTATAATCACAGTATTTGCATTTTATTGAGAAAACTTTGCTGATCACCTCAAAGTGATACCACTTTGTAAACAGGATGTTGCGATTTTTGTTGAAATAAGAAAAAAAATAAAGGTAACAGGTAAGACATTGCTCCAGAGTGAGCCATATGCGATTACCTTGAAGAAGAAGAAGAAAAATTTAAATTTCTTGCAGTAAACCTCTTTCCTACTATAATACTATTGTGTGTCTGTCTTATCACCTGATGTCTGCCAAATCTCATTTTATTGCATTAATAATGAACTGATGGACTTGACAGATGCTGCAATCAAGTCTGCTTCAATGTTTTTAAGATTGATAATTGTTTTGGTCAGATAGTGGCACCAGTAAGCATAGCCATTAAATTAAATTTTCCTGTATCATGATAGAGCAGATGTTCTGCAGGGTCTCAGGTTTGAGAAGGGCCAAACTAGGAGAGAGAAAAGGGGGTGAAGTGTAGCGATATAGGCCAAGCATAACTGCCTTGCATTTGAGCTTTTGTGTGATGCAGTTATACTTGCTATTTTTAATCAGCATTGATTAGGTTGATTTGGTCTGATATTACATCTGAAGTCATTCATATTGCCACCTTAAAGGTTGATGCCAAAAATAGACCAGCATCTACCATGAATCAAAAACCAAGTTGAAAACCTGTTAACCCATACAAACCTGTGGGCACTTGTGACTGTCTTTGTGATCAATGGAGACCAAGATCAGCTTGCACATCTGTGCAGTGAGTCTAATCATGGTCTGCACTGATCACTATCCAGTCAATACATTTTCAGCAAGCACCCATATTAGCAACAAATGGTAGTACTGCACAGTCCAAAATGAAGAAAGGACAAGTCCAATTCAGAAATTTAGCATAGTATCGTTCCAAGGTCTGTGCATTACTTTGACAATAGGCATCAGCATGCCTTGTTTGATAAAACCTACGTAGAGTCTGCCTTTATGTCTTAAAGCAGCTTGTTCACAGATGGTTATTGACTAAGAATTTTATGTTTATCTATATGTGTCAGTGTATTACATCTATCAATACCCATATACAGACACATGGTCTCCAAATGTAAACATCTTGATTAAAAAAAAAATGGGTGGTTTCCCCATCACAAGCAGTACCTTCACAGACAGTATTGAAACTATATTTAGCATTATAAAACCTATATTTAGATTTTCTGTTTCCTTTTGCTGTCACATGCCATGGCTGATCACACTCACTCTTTACGCATGTGCAAACTTTATAGGCAGAATTTACGAAAATTGCTACCCTTAGCTGGTGAAGATGCCATGTTGTGGAACATGTCATGTGGTACTGTTCGCACCTACTTCGGTGATACCATATTCTATCTTTTAGTTTACCATCATGTACTTTTCGTTATTTGAATCGTTGGTTAATTTTCTATGTTTTTTATTTTTGTATATATTTGTTATTTAAGTGTCATACAGAAAATTACCATCAAGCAAGTGTAGTCATGACCTAACAGAATAAGGTGAATTTGGAAAGTTTTAGATAATATATTTTACATTTAAGGTGCTTATTTTTTCTTTTTGCTTTTAAAACAGTAAATGCCGTTAATGAAAATTTAAACAGCACTAGCCTGAGAGGGCTAGTTTCCTAAGCAAACTAAAATTAATCAATTCCAGGGTTATGACTAGTGGTTTATGATGATGATTGTTGTTTATATTGTGTGTAGTATCATTCTAGTAAGTGATACGTTACACAACAAGAATTGAAAGATCTTTGTTCTGTAACAAGTTCACAACAAAGTATACCAGTGCTCAGTTGTAACACTTTGTTGGGAAGCAATATATCTTCCCAGAGTAAGTCAGTAAAACACACAGTAACTGGTGCACTATTAAACTGCAGAGCACTTGTGTTTGTAGGCACTATACTCAATGTGATAGCTTGGGGGTGTGGTTGGAGTTGTGGGGGTGTAAACTGTAAAGTAAGCTGTCTGGAGGACATTGACCTACATACACATATGCTTATGTATTATTTTGAAGTAGAACATTGTAAGTAGGGCACTCAGGAATATGGTGCTTGTTAATTTGGTTTGAAGTTAGTTACACTAGTAGTTATTACATCATGTTTTAACTAAGCAGATAATGGATATTAATTGGAATTTACTGATTATTTAGTTTGTTTTGATGTTAAAAAACAACAACTGATATATCCTAAATATCTCATCTAATATGGTTGTATTTTACTTAATTTTGTACAATTCCCATACTTTTCTGTACAAACCAAATTTCAGAAGTACTAATTTTATGCTTAATATTTTTTGATGTATGGTGTCTTTGTGAATTATCATGACAAATATGACTGAATTTACGTCAGGTAAGGCCAGTGATCACAACAGTTAGAACCCCAATATTTGCTCCAAATTCTCCATGAAGTGTAAGAGGCTCTTTTTTGTGTATGAAAACACTGCATAAAAGCTAAAATGAATGATAGGAAATTATCTTCTATTTACATGAAATAGACATATCAAATGGGCCTAATTTTCTATCACCTTGGAATGTGTTTTTACAGTATTCAATTATACCTTTAGCCATAATAGGATTTCTGTTTTATTTTCTATGTGCATGGGAAGAATTAAAAAGTACATAGCTTACATATGACAGACATTGGGGGGGTGCATATTGTTTTTTAGTCTGTCTGTTTGTTTGTCACAAAACTTTAACCTTGACCATAGGTTTGTTTACACTGGAGGGGACTATAGGTTTGCCCTCCATCTGTCTCAGGCCCTCTGTCGGTCCGGTCCGTATATCTGGATCCCGCGATAACCTAAAAACCGTTTTAGATAACATTATGAAACTTGGTATATGATTATGAATAGATGGCAGTATGGAGATTCTGCAAATCACAAAATTCTGGTTGCTATGGTAATGGAAAAATTATGCACCTCACTGGTAGGGGACTCATGTGTGCGTGCAACACCAGTTACATGTTTTTTTTATTTACTTGAACTGGACTGTTCCTGTTTACAATTGTGTATGTTTTTTTTTTATTTCATTATTTAAGTTATTTGTTTCTTAAACATTTCATCTGAGAGCTAAACATGTTATACTCTTGATAGAAGTTAAATGCTTGTTTTTATTTACAAAATGTATCTAGGTTTAATAATTGACAGTTTAAAATGATTGAGGTGTGTAGTAGCAGAAATAGGACAACGCTGTACCTGAAATTACCGGTACTCAGTTTTTTATTCACTTTTTTGTCATAGGTAATCGTTAGACATAGAATAGGTACCTTCCATGTAGAAACAAGATTGCCAGTAAAGGTGCTGGTCCATGACCTCATGAATATTCATGTACAAAACTATGATTTAATGAATATTAATTTATTGATCTTTAAATGGTTTATGAAATAATTGAATTTTCTTTGCCACAGATGACTGTATAGGAGCTATCTGATCAGGGTCCACTCTGCGTCAAAATTAGCCTTTGTGAAGTAAAGGGTTAAATACATTCTTTGAAGCTGACTAGTTAAACTAAACAAGTGCATATCATGCTAAAATAGATTGTTCAGTATTAAAACAAGGATAAATCAAGCCACAAGATCTAGGGCCATAATGTAGTTTGTAATCATCCCTATACTTGTGTACAAGACAGTTCTTTTGAGATGAAAAAAACATCTTCGAAAAGAATAGGGTTGGTAGGTCGGCTCAACTTCTAAAAATTTTTTTCTAACTTTTTACCTTATTTGTTTTAGAGGAATTGATGAAAAACAGCGTTTTGCAACCGTAACAGCCGGAATGCTAAAAAAAAAGTTTAGGGTCGGTAAAAATCATAGGGGTAGTCAGGTTGGTGGAAACAAGTAACTTTTTTATCACGCCTAACCCTGTACATCATGTTGATGTTATTTGAGGCAAACATAGCAGACCCAGATCAGACTGCTCCTTCTTTAGTGTCTCAAAGGCTGTTTGCTTTTACAATAGTGTAGCTGCAACTCTATACAATCTGTATGGAACCAGTCCCAGTGGCTGAGTGGTTAGTGTGTTTGTCTTGGAATCAGGAGGTTGGGGTTTGATCCCCGGCCATGACATACCTAAGTCGTAAAAATAGTTCTGGTAAAGCCTTACTTTGTGATCAGCATAGAAGGGTAGTTCCAGCACTGGTTGGCCTGGTGTCAGGATAATGTGACTCATGGTTGTGGTATCATGCTACATGTCTACAGCGTGATACTGCAGTGACAAAGTCTCCAATTGACTGAAATACTCTTGGTGTGATGTTAAACCCAATTAATGTTAACTTTTCAAGACCAGAGTGAAAACCTGTCTCAGTATGTATTTTAAGTTAGGCCTAAGGAAATATGATAGGTGCAGGCTTTGGCTATCTGTCAATACAAGCAAAGAAATAAATACTGCTTTCATTGAGAGTTTGTTTACTGAAGACTTTTTGCAAAACTTTTATAGGTTTTTCTTATTTATATGTGATTACCTCAGTTGCTCACCAAGCGTTCAATAGGTTTACATTACAAAGCAACTATTAAAGGACCCCTTATCTTTAAAATACCTGTATTATTTTGGTTGGATGTATAGTTAAATTATGTCCCACTGGCAAATTTTCAGTCATTTTTTGACTTTGCAAACTTTTTTCTGATGATGGGCGAGGAGCCTTAAGGTAATCTATCCATCATTAAATTATAATCATGGTCTTTCAACTGCTGAAAAAAAAAAATCAGTGCAGATGCAAGCATCCATTGACTTAGAGTTAAAGGTTCTTTTGCTCTATGTCTATAAAGGCTTGCATTTATTATAAAACTCTCACAAGCACTTGATGGACCATGATCACAGTTTAATGATGGATAGATTAAACTTAATTAAAAGTACCATATTCTTGAGTTTGGGGAGCAGAAATTCCTGGGGTTATTTTTTAGAAAACAGCATGAATTTAAAGAATTTTTCAGAGAGGAAGTTTTTAATACTGTTTCTGTTGATACTTTGATCGGTTTTATTAAAAAAATTTGTGTATATGATAAACTTTTATTTTGTTACATTTGTACCATATCTAACTACATTCTCCTGCTGTGTGGGAATCACTATTGTATTTGAAATATTTTACTATATTGTAAATATGCTAAATTTTAATATATTATCATTAAGACACCATATGACGTCTCTCAACTGTTGAGGTGTCTTTAAATCAATATTCTATTCCATTCTGTTCTATTCTATTCAGAGAAGAAGACGCCTATGAATGGCCCATGATAGGAGGGAAAATAAGTACTGATCGTGCAGTCACATTGTGATACCATACTGTAGACATTTGGCATAAAACCATACTGTAATAATACATCTGAGACATGTAATACCATACTGTAGACATTTGGCATAATACCATACTGTAGACATTTGGCATAATACCATACTGTAGACATTTGGCATAATACCATACTGTAGACATTTAGCATAATACCATACTGTAGCCATTTGGCATAATACCATACTGTAGACATTTAGCATAATACCATACTGTAGACGTTTAGCATAATACCATACTGTAGACATTTAGCATAATACCATACTGTAGACATTTAGCATAATACCATACTTCATAAGAAGTAATTAAGTATGAATGCTCACAGTATTTAACACTTAACCTATGTAGACTCATTTGGATGCCTTGGCAAACAGAGTAGACCCAGATCACACTGATCATTGCTTATACAATTTTGTAGCTCAGATTCTACCAAGTCTTCACAACAGAGAAAATACTTTTTTTTTTGTATACCATTTAAAGTTCAGTGACTTAATATTCTTCCAATCATAAATGTGTACATGAAAATTAGGTGATTAATGAGGTAAAGGGTTACATGATCACTGAACCGAGACATGCTAAATCACTCAGCTGGGTTTAACTTTGAATGAGTCAGCTGTCAGTTGATTGCTTGAAGTTTGGATATATTTATAAAATCATATATTTATGAACAGAAGTAGTTGCCTTAAACAACATTTTTAGCTTGACTATTCAAAGAATATGAGAGCTGTTGTAGTCGCCCTTGCGTCGGCGTTGGCATTGTTATTGGCGTTTCAGCTTTTGGTTAAAGTTTTGCATGCAAGTTACTATCAACCTTATATCCCAATAACCATTTATGGTAATGACTTTGAAAGTTTATAAATATATTCAGGGGCATCAAACAACCAAGGTAGATAACTCTTGACTGAATATAATATAAATTATGGCCCCTTTTTAACTTAGAAATTTTGGTTAAAGTTTTGCATGCTATAGAAAATTTGGTTAAAGTTTTGCATGCAAGCTACTATCCAGCTTGTATCTCAATAACCATTCATTGTATCGACTTGAAAGTTTATGAATATGTTTAACAACAAAGGTAGTAACTCTTGATGGAATTATTCAAATTATGGCCCCTTTTTTAACTTAGAAATTTTGGTTAAAGTTTTGCATGCAAGGTACTTTCATGCTTATATCTCAGTATCCAGGCATGGGATTGATTTGAAACATCTTTAATATGTTTAGGGGTATCGTACTATCAAGGTAGATAACTTTTGATGGAATATATTGGCAGTTATGGTCTCTTTTTTAACTAAGAAATTTCGGTAAAAGTTTTGCATGCAAGGTATATTCATGCTTATATCTCAGAGTCCACGCATGGGATTGATTTGAAACATCTTTAATATGTTTAGGGGTATCATACTATCATGGAATACAACACATGATGGAATATATTACAAATTATGGCCCCTTTTTTAACATAGAAATTTTGGTTAAAGTTTTGCATTCAAGCTACTATGCAGCTTATATTTCAGAAATTGTTTATGGTATTGACTAGAAAATTAAGGAGTGTATTCAGGGGCATCAGAAAACCAAGGAGGATAACTTTTGGACTGAATTTTATACAAACTATGGCCCTTTTCTAACTCGGATACTTGGTTAAAGTTTTGTATGCACGGTGTTATTATGCTTATGTCTCAGTAACTAGGAATGGGATTGATTTAAGACGTCATAAAAATATTAAGGGGTATCAGACTATCAAGGTATATCATTTTTGACTATTATTATGTACAGGGTATGTGAAGGGCAAGAATTGAAATAGATTTCATTTGATTTACCAACAAGCATTTTGAATAGTCCAGCATGCTGTCCTCTGACAGCTCTTGTTTTGTGTACAAATAACAGAAATACTTTTGACGGGATGTTAAACACAATAAAGAAAAATAAAACAACACTATTTGCTGTGAACTGAGCTGTGACCTAATCAGAGGGTGTCCAGATCAGAGGGGGTCAAGATCAGGGGGTGTATCATGATCAGAGGGTGTGTCATGATCAGAAGGTGTCAAGATCAGAGGGTGTATCATGATCAGAGGGTGTGTCATGATCAGAAGGTGTCAAGATCAGAGGGTGTATCATGATCAGAGGGTGTGTCATGATCAGAAGGTGTCAAGATCAGAGGGTGTATCATGATCAGAGGGTATGTATCATGATCAGAGGATGTGTATCAAGATCAGAGGGTGTGTCATGATCAGAGGGTGTATCATGATCAGAGGGTGTATCATGATCAGAGGGTGTGTCATGATCAGAAAGTGTCATGATCAGAGGGTGTGTATCATGATCAGGGGGTGTATCATGATCAGAGGATGTGTCATGATCAGAGGGGTCAAGATCAGGGGGTGTATCATGATCAGAGGGTGTGTCATTCGGGTCATGATCAGGGGTGTATCATGATCAGAGGGTGTTCATGATCAGAAGGTGTCAAGATCAGAGGGTGTATCTTGATCAGAGGGTGTGTCATGATCAGAAGGTGTCAAGATCAGAGGGTGTATCATGATCAGGGGTGTATCATGATCAGAGGTTGTGTCATGATCAGAAGGTGTCAAGATCAGAGGGTGTATCATGATCAGAGGGTGTGTATCATGATCAGAGGATGTGTATCATGATCAGAGGATGTGTCATGATCAGAGGGTGTATCATGATCAGAGGGTGTGTATCATGATCAGAGGGTGTGTATCATGATCAGAGGGTGTGTCATGATCAGAGGGTGTATCATGATCAGAAAGTGTCATGATCAGAGGGTGTATCATGATCAGAAAGTGTCATGATCAGAGGGTGTATCATGATCAGAGGGTGTATCATGATCAGAAAGTGTCATGATCAGAGGGGGTCATGATCAGGGGGTGTATCATGATCAGAGGGTGTGTCATGATCAGAAGGTGTCAAGATCAGAGGATGTATCATTATCAGAGGGTGTGTCATGATCAGAGGGGCTCAAGATCAGGGGGTGTATCATGATCAGAGGGTGTGTCATGATCAGAGGGGCTCAAGATCAGGGGGTGTATCATGATCAGAGGGTGTGTCATTATTTTGATTGGTTGAAAAAGTAGGTCACAGGAGCTAAAAATAGACTTAAAAAATGCAAACTTTGAAATTTTCCTCTGCAAAACTGCAAGGCTTAGAGCTTAGATATAGCATTGTGTAGTGGACCTCTACCAAGATTGTTCAAATCATGACCCTGGGGTCAAAACTGGCCATGCCCCAGGCATTACTTGATTTTACATATAGGCTTATATATATAAAAAAATTAGAAAAATTTTCTTCTCAGAAACCACAAGGCCTGTAGTTAAGATATTAAGTGTGTAACATGGCCTTATGAACATCATGGCCCTGGGGACAAAATTGGCCCAGCCCCAGGGGTCACTTGATTTTACATAGGTTTAAATAGTAAAATCTAGAAAAATCTTCTACTCAAAAACCACAAGGCCTGGAGTTTAGATATTTGGTGTGTAACATTGCCTTATGGACATCTATCAAGTATGTTCAAATCATGGTCCTGGGGTCAAAATTTGCCCCACCCCAGGGGTCACTTGATTTTACATAGACTTACATAGGAAAGATTTTTAATAGATATCCTTGTCAGAAACCACAAGGTCATGGGTTTAGATATTTGGTATGTAACATGGCCTCGTGGACCTAAACCAAATTTTCAGATCATGGCCCTGGGGTCAAAAAATGTCCCACGCTAGGGTTTACTTGTTTTTTTTTTAATACATGTTAACTGTTTGTGTGGAATTAAGATGATATTGCTGTTCTTCTGCATGGATTTTGTATTCAGTATGCTTATGTTGTAAAAGGCGATGAAAGCAATATTTCTCGGGTGAGCGATTCAGGGCCATTTTGGCCCTCTTGTTCATCAGTTGTTGTCTGCATTTGCACTAAGGGGTATTGTGCATGGTGCTGCGGACATAGCACGCCTTTAAGGCCCAGCATCTCTGACTTTGGTTTTCTTGGACTTTTTCTGTCAGGTTGCCCTCCTTTAGCACCTCTAGACAGGTGTACCTACACACAGACAAATACAGATACCAGGGATCTGGGTGTGCTACCCTAGCTCACCCCAATTAGACCCCCAAGTTCTTTAATGAGCCTTGTTTATAGCACTGATACAATCAAACCCCCTTAACCACTGTCTGGATGAACTAACACTTGGCTTCTAGTTAGGCGGGGAATATTGAAAAATCTCCCAAAATTTTTCCAAGGTTCTACCGGGATTTGAACCCCGAACCCCTTGATTATCAGTTTAGCCCATTAACACTGATCCACTG
>CM037778.1:69369595-69419595 GCA_021229015.1 Solen grandis | reverse complement strand
TTGACATATGTTTAACTGTTTAAAAGTAAATCAACAAATAGATCTAGAAGGTTAATTCATATGACTACATTACTAACCAAATAATATTTCTAGATAAATATGTCAAACCATTTTTCAATCACTGAAAACTGGTACAAGTTATCGAGACTAAATATGTCTATGAGTCTCAACATTTAAGATATCTCTACATATTTTGAAAGCCCTCATACTTTTTCAATTAGAATACAGAGAAAAATACATTTTTCATCTTAGCATCTTGTATATCAACAATTTTCCTATCTTAACATATTTATATGGTCCCATTTGATGAATTTAATCTCACCGAGCCGAGGTCATGTCAACATAAGGAGCCCGCACCTGTATTATTATATGTACATATACATATACAAAGTATCCAATGACCACTACCTAACAACCTTGTGGACAAGACTTGTTAACTTTTGAACCTGACTTATAATTATTCTATGTCATGACACTATTAACCTGACCATGATGTGAAAATACTGTAGCTTAACTATCTTGTGGACCTGACTTGATTACTTGTACAGATGAAATATGAACTTGCTGTTTAGAATATTCCATGTTCTCAATATCATGAATAAGGAAACTGTCTTAACCCTTTCCCTCATATATACTCATTTTGACGCCTTCAATAGGTATCACATAAAGCCTGATCTGCAGAAAACCACAGTTAAACCTTACCAAATTTAATTACAAAATACTCATTTCTAGACCACTGAGGAGCAGCGAACAGCATAAAACCTAATCAGCTCGCAGGCTGATCTGGTTTTATGCTGTTCGCATAGGTCTTTTCATGGGGTCCTCTATGAGGGAAAGGGTTAAATATGACTAAATTATTTTTTGGCAATGATTCCTTATTGTATTTTGTGTAAATAGTTCAGTTTGCAGATCACTTAGTTAGCAACTAGATTATGGTGTTTTCAGAATTTTGTGGGCAGGTACATCATATACATTATATGAACAGCTTTTAGTACTTCCAGATCCCTTCAAATGTTGACATGTCGTGTTTTTCTTACTTTTAGTTTTTTATTCACCTCTTCTAGTACGGTTACTCTTTTTACCGGAATCCCCCTATTTACCGGAATCTACCGGAATCCACTTAGATTTTACCGGAATCCACCTTATTTTCATGTCAAATAAAGCATATTTTGACTTACGTTATTGGAAGTACCTAAGAAAATGTGATCACATGAAAGCCAATTGCATTTAGCATTTTTGTTCATTTCCTAACGGACATTTCATGTATTTGACTTACCGGTACCAACTAAGTGGATTCCGGCATGAAGTCATCCTCGTGGTTTTGAATGACTATTTCATCTGATCTTCGTAATAATACTAATAAAAATTGTCATATCCTTTTCATCTTTTAGTTTTCAGTGGTTGGTACGTAGAGCTTTATAAAAGTTAAGTAAACTGAACATGGCCGATTTATTAAGTGGAATATGCGGCATCAACATAGAATCACGTCTCACGAAATAGACAGCGTGAGTTTGAGTACGAGGCTCTATCGCTGACAATATTGGTCTGACTATTTCTTAAATTGCAATTAAATTTTAAACAAAATTATGAATTTGAAGAGTGCTTAACTATGACACTTATAAAGGTCATTTTATTCCTAACCAAAATATACTTTCAATGTATAAATAATGTACATCCCTAATCGTCTTTTCAGTCACCGCCACCTTTTTATTTTAAATCAGATTACACAATCAAAATTTACAGGTTGCAGAGCTAAAAGAATACCTAGCGACTATGCGGTCTTTGATTACCGCCAATTAACAACGAAGAATTTAACGCGAGTAATGAGTGTGTGATTTCTAAATTAAAGAATAAATTAAAGATTAACACGTAATTAAGAGGCGTTTTAACAAGTTCTTGTTAAAACACACACACGCTTATTGAAAAAAAAAAGTTTGCACATAATGTGTTATGCCGACTTATATTGTCTAACAGCATTGGGGTAAAGAAACGTAATTATGCGGTTCTTTTTATGTTAAACCGATTTAATCAAACTGTGTCTTGACAGCTAACAAGTTAGCACCTGCTGTGACACACACACTTAGCAAGTTCTCCGCGGGGTGCAATTAAAATCCGCTACCAAATAATACCTTAACGATGACCGCAGGAGGTTAGTAGTTTATACAATTCATACGTATGCTGTGATAAAAATAGATACTTTACTTTTTTCGTCGTTTTTGAATTATAGACTTATAGTAAAAAAAAATATGTATGGACAGAAAGATAAATGTTAATGCATGGATATTATATATTCCTCAACAACATTAAGGAAATAATAAACTTCATCCTTTCCTCCATAAAATGTTGTGCAAGATGCACGTTACGGTTACATGTTATAAGCAACAAACGGTCACTCATCAACGAACAAGTCAACCTCCTATCTTCCTTGGCCCCATATTTATACAAATCATTATATATCCGCCCATTTTGTGTTTTGTTGTTATTCCATTTGGATTTGAAGTTTCCAATTACTCGTTTAATTGGTAAAACAAACATAAAATTGCTGCAGAGCCTCGTTTCTTAACTTACGATGTCGATTCCGGTCTACCTCGGTATAAATAAAATGGTATATAGTAGGCCTAACATGACAGTCAAAATACAGACAAAAGCTATATCAAAAGTGTTTTATTATAACTGCCATATTTAATAAACAGATTTGACGTAAAATGTATTGATGTTTTAGTGAATCAAAGTAAATTACATGTATCAGTATCTTCAATAATGCCGCGTGACGCCTCTATGGAGTTACTGATCATAAGTGTGCCGCGTGACAGTTGACGCGTGTACAGTATTTCACCTTGCGGCACGCTTTCGGTAATTGGATTATCACCTTTATCGAAGTTAACACGGCACATGCCACAGTGGTCATGCCAATCACCCCAGTTGTGCATGTATGTATAATATCAAATAGAAAATAATTTTGCGTTTGTAAGTTTATGGAACCGTACTAAATGTTTTATATTATATATGGGTATTATTAAATCGCGCCAGTTATATCTACTAATGGAAACATCATTTCTCATAATCATATGAGAGAGAGAGAGAGAGAGAGAGAGAACGAGAGAGAGATGGAGAGAGAGAAATACATTGCAATTTCTAGTCAGACAACCACCAAGGGAAAAAAAACTATGTACCTGGCTTTTAGGTTGATACCGGATAATACACGGTAAAGTGATTCTGCCATTTCGTTCGGTAAACGAAACAAATTATAAACTAGATGTCATTCGTGAAAACGAATGATAGGACTTTCTGCAAGCTGTGTTAATGCAAAAAGCAGGAAATAGAAGTTTCATGTAATGATTCACCTCTGGTAGTATTTCATGTTCATGCTAAACAATTGACATTATATTCCGAAATTAGTGCAAATGATAAGAACTTAGTATTAGTCTGTGACGTAACATGATGTTATATGACGTCAGGACATGACTGCAAAGTTGATTTCTAGTTTAAAGGTCCTATGTTCGAATCTTGCTTCAGCCACAATACTTCGGTTTTTCGGAATTAAGGTTAGCTGACAAAATATTCACACCTTAGTTTCAAGATGTACCGTCTGTAAAAATTTGAAGAAAATCTGATCACAAATGGCGGCTGTAGAGCGCGAATACCATTTTTCACTATTTTAGCTCTGACGTCACGTGACGTCATAGGGTGCTGAAAATGCTGTTGCTCTAAAGCGCACACTTTACTGCAATAACTCTGAAATTTTCATTATTCTGAACAACTGGCATCATGTCGAAATCATTGCCCCAAATTAAAATTAAGTGGTATGCTTATGACGTCCAATGACGTCACGATTCAAAATATTTGTAGAAATGCTGCAGAACTGTAAACTGTGTAAGTTTCAACTTTCTATCTCATCCTGAAGATCTTTAATTATAATAAAAACATATAAAATAACATAATACAAGATAAATAAGGGGGATTCCGGTAAAATCTAAGTGGATTCCGGTAGATTCCGGTAAATAGGGGGATTCCGGTAAAAAGAGTCACCCCTTCTAGTACTATCTTAACTATGACTTGAATTCCCTCAAAGTTTCTTACTGTCCTGAAAATGTTCATTTTCAGGTTTTTAATTTCTATTAAAACTGTTTCTAACATTTCCAATGTCTACATTTCCTATTTAAACTAGAGATTTGTTTTCGTAGAAAACTGATGAGACTTCCTCTCATCAATTTCTTTCTATAACTCAAATTTTGTTTTAATCACATAAGTAGATTGTGGTCAAGAAATTGTGAAAAAGGGGAAAAAGTCCAAAAAAACTGAGGCCAGAGTTATGAACCTTGTGCATGACACTTCTCTCATTAATTTCTTTCCATAAATGAAATTTAAATTCAAAAGCAAGAGTCAAACGGGAGTTATCTTAAGGACACAAATTGTATAAAAGCGGAAAAACTCCAACAAGAAACCTTTGACATGGATTATGCTATTGTATACTGCAATTCTTGAACATAACGTCTACCCACCTATGAAGCTTCAAGGTTATATCTCTCATAGTGTATGAATTATGCTCTGGACAAAACTTAATTCAATTATGAAATTAAACAACAGGCAATAACTCCAAAATATGATTATAGAGTTACGGTTTTTATGCATGACACTTCTCCTCCATAAGATCTATCCACCTGTGAAGTTAAAAGTTAATAGCTTACATACTTTATGAGTAATGCTCTGGACCAAAAAATAAGTATGAAATCTAACAAAGGGCAATAACTCAAAAACTATGATGCACAGAGTTATAGTTCACTCATCACTGCACTTCTCCTTCATGTGATCTATCCATCTATGAAGTTTAAGTTTATAGCTTTGATACTTTGTGAGTTATGCTTCGGACAAAAAGTGTGACAGACAGACAGACAACTCTGACAAAAACAATATGTCTTCCCCATATAAATATGGGGAAGAAAATAATGATAACACCCACAATAGGGGTTGGCAAGCAACTGAAGATAGTATTGGGTATCTAAAACAAATTATGTTATACAAAGTTTACACAATTTACATAAGTGAATATTTTAGTCATTTGAGTAATACAGTATATGCATGCAAGATTTTACAGAATCCAGCAAGGCTTACTATAGGGGCCATCTTTTTATGTATATAGTACATTATACAGATTAAACTGATGCTGGAAAATGAAAATTCAGCAAAAAAAAAGAAAAGAAAGAAAGTTAGTCTATTTGTATAACACAGGAACATAATACAGGAGCATATTAGTATTATTACATGTGTATCTTCACATGCCTGCAAGATCAGATATGTTGGGTGTAAAAAGTTGTTTGTAGTTTGTTGGGTTTTACATCCTACCTAGTATTTCAGTTATTTGGAGACTTATAATGTCTACTTGAGACAGATATAATGCTGTCCTGGCTGTCACACTGCAGTATCACACCAAAGATACGTGGCATGATACCACATCCAGTCACATTACCCTGATGCTCATGGCCAACCAGTTCTGGAACTGCCCTTATATATGCTGAATAGCAAGCAAGTACTATTTTTCACAACTTTTGTATGTCGCGGTTGGGGATCGAATCCATGACCACCTGTTCCCAAGACAGACACTCTTAACCACTAAGCCAATGGGTGTAAAGAGTCTGTATTGTTAAATGATTTTTGAAATGTGTTAAAAAAAGGTTAGGTATTGCAGATGGTGCATAATTTTTAATGCGATGACTACATTTGTACCAGGACATGCAGGTAATGGAATGACAAGTACTCGGGTAAAACAAGAAGTCAAGATTATATTGTGGTGTTTGTTGACAATTGTTGATATGATATCTCAATTTTATTCCATCCGGCTTTAAAAAAAAGTTTTAATTTTTAACCTATTGATACTAGGTGTGGCCAATATATCAAAGGGGTATCCAGTCAAAACGGACCCAAGTTGAAACGGTGCCAAATTGGTCAAAACGGTCCCAACTGGGTCAGAAGATTGGTCAAAACGGCCCCATATAAACAGACCCATTATATATGAAGAGTTACGAATGTGTGGACAATCTGATAAATCAATTAAAGTAACGTGTTTAATGCAACGTGACATTAAGAATGAGTAGTTACGAACGTGTGAACAATCAAATAATTTGATTAAAGGAACGTGTTTAGGGCAAGACAATATTTATTATAAGTGTGACAAATCAAATGTGTGAGTGTGTACTTGTGTCTGTACGAAATAGAAAGGTTATTTATATGATAAGAATTTCTTACATTTATTTTTAATAAATATTCATAGATTTAATGACTTCATATGTGAAATTTTTTATAATTTTAAAATGGTCTGTTAACCCTTCATATCTCTTTCATATTTAAGATGAAATATAATGAAGGTGTGTGTGTGTGTGTGTGTGTGTGTTCCAAGTTTAACCATCATAATCTTTCTCTCTGTCGTTCTCTCTTTCTTTTTTTCCCTCTCTCTCATTTGAATTGGAATTTATACTGCACGATATGTCAAGTACGGTATGTAGGGGAATAGAATCACTTGGTAGATACCCATTATATCTCTATCGTTATGTGCGAATAGTGAAGTATTGATTAAAATTATTTGGCATAAAAAATAAAAATTGTATTCTAAGTACTGTTGTAAGATTTCAAAAATAAAATAAATGAAAATAAATGCACGAATGTGAATTGTTCATCAAAAGTAAAAGAAATATTGCAAAACGCGGGCTTCAATGATGTTTGGTTATTTCCAGAGTCAGTGAATGTAAGTGCATTAATTCCTGTTTTATTGAACAATTAAGAATATCTATATTATTTTGGAAAAAATTTTTTTAAATCATTTGATAGGGAAAAAATTGAGAATGTGAAATTTAGAAATATGTTAGCTAAGATAAGACTTCCTTCCCATAAACTATGTATTGAAACAGGTAGGCATCGTAATATTGAAAGGAGTGAAAGAAAATGTATTTATTGTAATCTGAATGATGTAGAAGACGAGTACCATTTCATATATGTTTGTCCACTATAATTATAAAGATTTAAGAGAAAGATATATTCCAAATTACTACTCACGATCACCAAGTATGTTTAAATGTTTAGAACTGCTAAATAATGAAAACAAATCAACGTTGTATAAATTAGCAATATTTTGTACTAAAGGGATTAAGCTTGTAGACAACACTATTATTAGCAATTAATTACCATATTAGTAAAACATATTTGTCAATATTTATATTATGAATACTTAAATATTTGTCCTTATGATTAACACTCTCACAACGCATATTGTATTTTTTGTTGTTAAAAAATCACTGCATGCATTGAAATGAAAAATATGTATTTATTGTAAATGTAATGAGCTGTAATGCTTAATAAATGTATGTTGTGTTATATGATGTTTGTAACAATAATTAATCTCTTTGTATCAATAATTTAATCTCATAAAAAGTTTCATTTTTTATTAACTTCAAAGTACTTACTTATTCATCCTTTAAATTTATAATTGGCACCGTTTTGACTATTTTGAATGGAAAGGGGTCCGTTTTGATTTTTTTGGGTCCGTTTTACCAATTTGGCACCGTTTACTTGGGTACGTTTTAACTTGGGTCCGTTTTGACTGGATCAAAGGTTATTGCAATATGTTGCTGACAATATGATATACCAATATGATTTTCCTATACTGGTATTTTAGAATATTAAAAATAATCACAATATATTGCAATATACAAGTCCAATATAGTGGTTCTTGTGCACTGCAATTCTCCTCCATGACGCCTATACATCCATCTATGATGTTCAAGGTTATATGTCTCATAGTGCATGAATTATGCTCAGGACAAAAATTAAGTATGATAATTAATTGAGGGCAATAACTCCAATAATATAATGTGAAGAGTTACGGTTCTTGTGCACTGCACTTCTCCTCCATGAGATTTATCCACCTTTCACGTTAATAGCTTTTATACTTTTTGAGTTATGCTCCGGACAAAGAGTGTAACAGACAGATGTGTGCAGAGTTCAAGGTAGTCTAGGAAATTCTTCTTAACACTGATACGTATACATTAACATGCTAAGCTCTTACCTCTAAAAGTAAGCTGTATCCGAATTAAGAAACTTTTTCTGCACACTGTGCTGTACGTGACTTTTGACACTTATTCCGACAGGGACGGTAAGTTAATGTCACACGCAGTTACAAAAAGATGTTTTGATTGTCTGCCTTGGTACACAACGTTCTGGGGATTGTTTACTCTAACACCGTCAACTGATTGGTTCAATGAAACTCTTCCACATTACCTACTTTCATAAGTGATAAGCTGCAAGCCAGTCGAAAAGATGGGTTACATTCGGATTACTCCCAACACATCCTTAATTTTCATTGAAATGTCAAAATAAAGAATTATCACACATAATCATTTCGAAATACATCATCAAATTGTAAATAAATAGGCGTCGTGGTATTACAGCTTGACACATCAACAACGACGTATATAAGATAAAACATTTGTGAAGGTAAATACATCATTTATTAAAAATGACTCTAAATTTTTTGTACATATAAAACATTGGCATCTGATTTTTTTTTTACCAAGAAACATTGTTCTTAAAATAAGTGATAGATCTAAATAGATTTTAAGACATATTCATTGAAGTGTTCTACACTACATTTCTTATAAAAAAAAATATAGTGCCAGAAATATGAATGCCATCTGCGATATTGTAGCCATCATAGACGTATATATACGCCTATGTAGCCATCGTCGAAATCCCCCGGCTGACTTATTCCGTTTCACAACATGACATGTAATGAAATGGAATAAGTCAGACGATGTATTGTTGCCTATAAGGGTTGGGGGTTTCTGTAGATTGACATTTTTTAAGTTCATTCTCAGTTTATATATATAGTCAAGCATTATGTTTAAAAATAATTGTCACAGGGCAATGTAAACTGCTATTAATAAAGTCAAGTTGTACAGTAAAATGAGAAAGACATTGAGTTGAAGGAGTCTTTCTTTCTTCCGTTACTGTCTTCTATCAATTTCTGATAATTACGACAGGGTGGAGGCATATATGCAGTTAGAAACTGTATAAATAATTAAAAATAAAAGTTGAGTACAGTTCACAAATAAAAATAAAGGGTTACATCTGACCTCAACATTAAAAACATACTAGCGTAATGAACTAGTCGAGTTGTGTCTTGAAGGAATCTACAGTGGTCAATGAAACAGTAGATTCTGGCAAGGAATTCCATATCGGTATAATTCTTGGAAAGAAGGAAAATTTCAGAAGATCAGTGGATGCAGTCAGTCGGTTGTATTGTTGAGAATTCGATAGTCTTCCAGAACGTCTAGTTGTCATGTTTGTTGATAAATAACGGTCCCTGTCAATGTCCACTAGTCTATTATGTATTTTGTAAAATAATGTCAAGCTGGTATTTATACGTCTATTTTCTAAAGTTGACCATTGTAGCTCGTCGAGCATTTCCCCTACATGACTGGTATTATGCCATCTCCTACATGTCCATCTAGCTGCGGTTCTTTGAACCATTTCAATTTTCCGAATGTTAACCTTGGAGTGGGGATTCCAAATGGGAGAGGCATATTCTAGTTGGGGTCTAACTAGTGTCTGGTAAGCATTAACCTTAGTTTCCCTGGGGGCAAGTGACAAATTTCGGCGCAAAAGACCAAGAGTTTTAGTTGCCTTGCTGGTTATATTATGAATATGCGGCGTCCAGTCCAATGTATTGGTGATAGTAACCCCAGGTACTTTGTTTCATTTACTTTGTCAAGCGTCTGTCCATGTAAGGTGTAGCTGTGTTGTATCTGTTTGTCAGGTCGATGTCTGGATATTCTCATTGAGTGGCATTTGGACACATTGAACTTCATGAGCCACTTTTGCTCCCATACACCAAGTTTTGATAGGTCTTCCTGTAGTTCAATGCAGTCCTGGGGAGAGAATATGTTTTTATAAAGGACACAGTCGTCTGCAAAAAGCCTAACATTTGATAATATACCATCAGGAAGATCATTTATGAAAAGTAGAAAAAGGATGGGGCCTAGGCAGGAGCCTTGAGGGACACCGGATATAACTGGGGCTGAGTCTGAGTGTGTTCCGTCGAGTACTACGTCTTGTGTCCTGTCAGTTAACCATGAGGCAATCCAACGGTTGGTTGTCCCTCTAACACCATAGTGTTCAAGTTTCTGTGAGGTACTTTAAATGCTTTGGCGAAGTCCATCACAATAACGTCAGTCTGTTTGTGTCCCTTACCTCTGTCAAGATTATTGCAATGTCATGAATAATTGGACGAGCTGTGTATCACATGAACGTCTGCTTCGGAAACCATGTTGTGAGTCAACTAATATGTCATTTTTCTGTAGATGCTTCATGATATTACTGACAAGGATATGTTCAAGGACCTTACAGCTAATACATGTGAGTGAGACTGGCCTATAGTTTGAGGGGTCATACTTTTCCCCTTTCTTAAAGATAGGAACCACATCGGCTTTACGCCAGTCATCGGGGACTTGTCCAGTTTTTAATGACCTATTAAATATAGCTGTAAGGATGTCGCCCAGTTCATTGCAGCATTCTTTGAGGATGCGTGCATTGATGGTGTCAGGTCCTGAAGCCTTATTGGGATTAAGTTTACTCAGGTAAGACTTGACACCACTGGGGTTTACGTAGATGTCGTTCATTTTGGGGAATTGACCTTTACTGAAGTTTGGGAGGGTTGATGAACCCTCCTCAGTGAAAACTGAATGAAACTGATTGTTCAGTATATTAGCTTTGTCCTTACTATCAGTCTTAAGGACACCGTTTTCCCTTAATGACGAAATGTTGTTTTGACCATTCCTAAGGCTATTTATATATGACCAAAATTTTTTAGGGGTAGCCTTAGGGTTTTCGTCTTCATTCGGGGTGAAAATATCATTCACATATTTCCAGTGGGCATCTCTTATTTTCTTTTGGACATGAGACCTGAATTCTTTAAACTTTTCTATGTCATTAGGGGAGTTTGACTTTCGAGAACGCCTGAAAAGCTTTTCCCTTTTTTTCAGGAGTCTCTTTATGTCAGTGTTGATCCAAGGGTGACCAACACGTGACTTAGACATTTTTGATGGAACAAATTTATCCATCGCCTTAACTATCTCTGTCTTAAAGTCAGTCCACAAGTCATTTGGTGAGATATTGTCCAGATCCTGGGCTAGGATATTGTCTCTGTATTGTCCCAGGTGAGACTTCAGTCCGTCCATGTCTGCCCTTTTATAGAGAAAAATCTTCCTAGGGGTCTGTCTGACTCTTTTTGACTTAATGTCGTACTCCACTAAAACAATGTCGTGGTCCGCTTTACCAATAGGAGGTAGTGACTTAACCCTGTTAACAGGAACAGGGTTGTTTGTCAGAAGGAGGTCTAAAGATTTGTCTTGTCTAGTCGGGATGTCAACAACTTGGTTGAGACAGTGCTCCTTCACAATGTCTAAAAGTTGCTTTTGGGTGTTGCATTGATTGGCACCTGGTGATACAAACATGTTTCCCCAATCAATGTCTCCACAGTTAAAATCACCACCAACAACAATTTGGGCTGATTTGTACGTCATTATACGTCTCAGGGACTCATTAAATTGTTCTAGGTAATAAGGTTGGGATTTGTTTGGGGGTCTATAGAAGGATGATAAGTAAAGGGTTTTAGTGCCAATGACCTGAAGCTTGCACCAAGTGATTTCACAGTCTGTATTAAGTTCAGGTGTTGCAACACATAATAGGTCCCGCTTATAAGCAATAAAGACACCCCCGTGACCATCTTCCCTGTCCCTTCTGATAACTTCAAAATCTTCAGGAAATATCTCAGAGTTTGCAATGTCAGGATTTAACCATGATTCATTACCAAGGATTATATCAGGCTTGGAAGATTCAATAACTGTAAGGAGTTCAGCCTTTTTATTTTTAATGGATTGGCAATTCATTATCAATATGCGAAGTGGATGGTGTAGGTTAACCTTTTTTCTTTTGGATTTGTTATGGAGTGGTCTTATAGGTGAGGAAGAGGCCTTTGGGGATCCAATATCATCTGGAAGGGGACTAAGAGGAATGTCAGAGGAAATAGAATTGCATGATGATAGGGTCTCAAATCTGTTTGTAGAGTTTATGCATGCCATGGTATCAAAAAGGGAAGTAGAAAAGTTAGGAAGTCCACATCTAAAGCACTCCCATGACATATTCTGATTACATGACTTATTGAATAAGCTGTAAATAGAGGGGTTCAATCCCTGACAGTCAATGTGAAACCAAGTTTCACAAGAATCACACACAATGGCACGATCTTCCCAACCCACTTGGTTATTACAAACCCCACATAAATAGCTGGTGGAATCAGGGCCAGGATTCAATTCACAGTCTCCCGAGTTCCCAATAAGTAGTATGCAAATATACAATAAGGCCAATTTATGATTTCCCGATGCATAGTGACATTTTTTGGACTGCCTAAACAAAGATAAAGCTGCAACCATTGATGAGGGGACTCCCTCTGAAAAGAAACCATGAGAACGTAAAGGTGGCTGTACAGGGGTTGCATGTTTACAGAACGTTGCCACCTTTACTGTAGCAACTAAACTTACCAATACAATGAGAAACAGTCTATTAATGTCAGTTGTCCTCCTCCTGATCATTCTAACATGAAAACAATGTTTATAAACAATATTAAATATAGTGTAAATGTAAAATAAACACAAATTCTACTTATTAATCTATATTTTCCTACACAGGAAGTGAAAAGAGTAAACAAACTCCAAACCGGAAGTAGCAAATAATAATCGTATCTCTTGTATTTTATGAAAATTTTTAAATACAGTATAGATGTAAAATAGACTCACAATTTTACTTATTAATCTTTATTTTCCTACACAGGAAGTAAAAAAAAGTAAACAAATTCCAAACCGGAAGTAGCAATAACCGTAACTCTTGTATAATGCAAATAATGATTTATTCTAGAAAAACCTTATATTGCACCAAATGCAATAAAAATATTAATCAATTGCTCTAGTAGCACTTTACCGACACTTATGTATGATACTTTCAATGTTGTGGTCAGGAAATTATTTATTAAAGGCAAAAAAGCCAATATTTAACTCTCTGAATTTTTTTTGACAACTTTCTATCTGCGCATGCGTCCATTATATTATTATTATGCGTCAGCAATTAACAAATAGAGACCTCCAGAAACTTCAACTCAATGCTTATTATTCCTGCATAAACAATCTCATTGATACTCAGGACCCTGAAAATCCCAAACCATCTATTAAAAAATGCTTCTTGAGTTACATTAAATCAATATGCAAAGACAGTAATAGAATATCACAACTGAAAGATAAAGGTAGACTTTTCAATGAACCAAAGGATAAGGCAGATATTCTAAACAGACAGTATCAGTCAGTTTTTACCTACAAAAATCTAGAAAATGTACCCAGCCTTACAGGTACACCACTTCCTGAGATGGCAGATATCAAGGTCACTGTTCAAGGGATTGAGAAACTGCTCCACAATACCAACCTGGCAACCAGTCTAGATGGCTTTACAACACGCATCATTAAGGAATGTGCTGTGCAGCACCCATCTTGTTTAAGACTTGATCTGCATCTTCAACTCCTCGTCACAGGAAGGGACAGTTCCAGAGGATTGGCGAAATGCCAATGTTACAGCAATATATATAAAGGGGAATTGTTATGATGCTGCCAATTCCAGGCCAGTATCCTTGACCAGTTTGTGCTGTAAGCTGTCAGAACATGTCTTTGTAAGCGACACCCTCCAGCACCTAAATGAATATTATGTCCTTCATGACTGCCAACATGGCTTCAGAGCCAGAAGGAACTGTGAGGAGCAACTATTTATCTTATACAGTGTTTTCTCTAGCACAATATTTTTGGGGGTCATGAATGACTCAGTATCTGAAAAACTGTGTCATTTGGAACTTTAGGGGATCATTTTTATTTTAGAGACAATTGAACAGTGAACAATAGCATGAATGGTGTCAGACTTTTGACTATACCAATAATTCTCATATTGAATCATCTTTTTTTAGGGATTCCTTAAACTGAATAGGTAAATGGCCAACACTTTTCTTCCTAAATATGTTCGACCACAAGAAAACATATTTGTTCCTTACAAGACAAATTGGTCTGAATCTCCGTTAACCAATAACTCTGCAAGCCATTTTGAATTTTGTTTTTTAAAACATAATCCAGTGAAGTGCATTATTACTTATGCGTGTATAACACTAAAAAACTTGGTGTTTTAATTCTTTGCTTTAACATTTTTTGATGTTTATGCAAGCTTGAACCAGACGATTCAGCGTAATGTGCTAAATCTATCTGGTAAGTGCACATATATAAGAAAACATACATTTTATGTATAAAAGATTAAAGCCATATCATACATTCTGGTAGAAAAAAGAAATAAAACCATAATTTTGTCCAGTAAAAAACACCTCCTGTTGCAAATCTATCTTCCCTCTTGATAAAAATTTGGCCATCAGCAACTTGCAAGTGGCAGCTTCCAATCTGAATGAAAGCAGATGACATTTTTCCTGATGTTTACTTCTGGATACCAAGTCACACACTTTTGATTGAACAAAAATTTCCAAGCCTCTCGATGATGCTATTTAAGTGTCTATCAGGCTCTATATATCTCCTTGATTGACACCTAGTTGCTTCGCTACTGTGTTTAACTTTAAATGCTGATAGCCAAATGAATATTTTAGATTTAAGTTGTGTCAAAAATGGCACATATTTCCAGTTTGTTTGGGTCAACATTTAATTCACTGCATCAGGAAACACGCTCTAGAGAAAACACTGCCTTATTTCATGAGCTGGCGTCAGTGCTTGACATAAAGTTCCAGACAGACATGATAATTTTGGATTAAGTAAGGCTTTTGACCATATCCCTCATCTCTTCTGCTGAAGAAGGTCAACCTTTATGGCAGCCTGGGAAGCACACTACAGTGGATCAAGTCGTTCTTTTACAGGAAGGACCCAGCAGGTATTGGCAAAGGGGCAGGTGTCGGGGATGGTACCTGTGGTAAGGGATGTTCCTCAGGGATTGGTCCTAGGGCCTCTGCGTTTCTTGGTATTCATAGATGATCTTCCTGAAAATGTCCTATCCAGTATAAAACTGTTCGCCCATGACTATATTCTCTATGGCCAAATCAGAACCACCTCTGACCAAATACAACTTAAAGATGACCTTGATGTATTTTCAACTTGGGAACAGAAGAATTCCATCCAGATAAATGCAGCATCCTCTGTGTATCTAGATCAAAATCCCCAAAGACCTGTGCCAACACTCTGAAAGGAATCTAACTAGTTGAAGTAGATCTACAATCAAATTTAGCATTGAAAAAGCACATAAACAAAGTCTCCAAAAAAGCAAACAATATGCTAGGCTTCAACTGCAGTAACATACAGATATCAAGCGAGAAACCAAGACAAGAACCTATAATTTGCCAAATAGAGATGCAGCACATTTTGTCACAGTAGGTATTACTGATACACTGAACCAGTCTCGAATCAAGGTGAGAAAAGCTGCAACTCTCTCTTCTCTACAAAATAATAAATGACCTTGTAGATATACCACCCTCTACATATTGTTCCCTATTAACTCCAAGAGGAGTAAATAAAAAAACACTTCCAGCAGTACTCTACATGCACTGATTACTTTAAACACAGTTTCTTACCTTGTGTAATTCCACTATGGAATAGACTACCAACTACAGTAGCTGAGGCCCCTTCTCCTGCATCCTTCAGGAGGGGGTTATTTTCCCAGCCCTCTAAGATGGATCATTAACCCAGCAATCTCCAGATGAAGAGATACAAGCAATGCTCCTGCCCTGGTAGCACCATGCCAGCCAGATTGGTTGTGCATTTTGTCTCCGATGGTGATAAACTTTTCTTCTCCCTGTTAATTATTATCTTTTTCCTTATTCTTTGTGCACCGTTTAGTAATTGTCAAGTATGACAGGTTAACATACAATATAGATGTAGATGAATCAGATAATTCACACTGCATAAACACAAATGGATGAAGGTTCTTGCTCTTTTCTGTCATTTTCAAGGGCAGATAATTCAAAATCAAGCCAAGCAATACCTAACTTAATTTCACATTATTGTTTGTTGCTTCATTTCCAGTCATTATACAAAGTTTAAAACAATTTTATTCATGAGATTTTCACTATAAAACATATTGAGTTTTTTTTTGTTTTTTTTTTTAAATAAAGAATATTTCTATGTATTTGCATATGTGACTATAGTGTAAAATCTGTTGCATAGAATTTCTAAAACTTACACAGTGACAGGGAATATAGTACAAACATCATTCAAGTTGATATTAAATGAGGTGTTGCTAGCCCTTAATATGAAGTTTTTGCCCCTTTTTAATGTAAAAAATTGTTCTTTTTCACTTTTTTTACACTCTAGCATCTTCATTTCTGAACCAATCATCTTCTGCTTGTGGCCATAATCTCTCATCCAAGTTTCATAATGGCTGTTATAGTCCAATTCGGTCAGCAGTTATGGGCCTTGAATTATAAAAAAAGAATGCCAGGATTGAACTTTATTTCACATTCTAGCATCAGTTATTATTAAGCAATCATCATTAAACTTATACACAATGATAATGACAACAACATCTTGTTAGAGTTTGATTATGGCTGATATTTGACTGATAGATCCCTTGAGTTGAGGTAACAGAAAATCACACAAGTTTGCTGTTTTTCACTTTTAACATCTTCATATCTTGAGCAGTGCAGGCAATGAAGGCAATATTTTATCAGGTGAGTGTCGTCAGGGCCATATTGGCCCTCTTGTTTTTGTCTTCCTGTTAATCTCTTTCTTCAATATTTTTTATAGGAGAAAATTTACAGAATTTGAAATATACATATACCAATCTGTTGATCATTCATTCAAATAAAAAAAATATTTTGAAGCTATTATTTAATAAATAACCTGCTTTAGTATAATATTTTCAGTAATGTTGTCTTTACACATTTATTAAAAAGAATATCATTCTGCCACTGTATCATGAGTAACATAATTAATGTGCCATAAACTTTGAAAATGAATTAGGGTTAATAATCAAATATATATATAGAAAACTTATACTGTTTTAAAATAATCACAGAAACTATTATGATTCTCTTTTTTCCACTTTTCATTTGTCTGGTATGGTGTTTGAAGGTTATTTTTTTTTTTTTTTTTTTTTTTTAGACCCATGGTGTATCTCTATGTACTCTGACTCTACTTTCTACCAACATGATATGAAAAGGTCATAAACAATTGATTGTGTTTTGGTTTTCAATTTGCAAGGGTTATATCCCTTAGATCTTGATATATTTTCCTCACAGAATAAAGAACTGATAACGATATTAACTCATTACCATACTTTATAAATAATGAGAAATTGTCTGTATCCATTGAAAATAAGTCCCTACATATGACTGGTCATCTTTTTTATAGGGGATTATCCTCTCATTGAGTGGATGTCAGTGTGATTTTAAACAAAAAAAAAAAGAGTAAATCTGTCAATAAATATCTCACCCCTTCATAATCCCTGCTCAAGTTAGTCAAGTCTCCAAATGACTTAAAATAATAACAAAATCCTTTACCTTATGAATATTCATATAAATTTTATTGACTTAATGAATATCAATGTATTGAACTTTAAATTAAAATGATAGACTCTATAATCTGAGCAACAATATAGTTTGAGGAAACAGTGGAGTCTGATCAGGTTCTGCTGTGTTTGCCAAGGCATCAAAACATGTCAACACGAGGTTCAGTGTCACTAGGCCTTTTATTGAGACTATTACTTTCCTGAACGGTATGTCTTTAATTACTCGGTAACTAGACTTGCTGATATTCAAGGACATCGTTTATACCTCACTGTGCTAATAGACTTATTATTCTGTTGCATTATGGGTAATTGATCTGAGATCTGGGTGCTTGGCTTCTGAGGCTGGATTGTATTGATCAGTAATATGACACAATGCCATATGATATATGGTAAAATTCACAGATCAGGGGACGTTATGCAGATAGTTCAGCACAATGAGCCAATTTCTAGTGGGTGTTTCTGCGTATTGGAATTCCATGTTTGTGAAAGTGGTGCCTGTAACTTTGCTTTCCATGGAGGACTTGGAGCTTTTGCAGAGCTTCGTCCACACTAGGGTACAGCGCAATTGACATCTTGGAAGGTTAAAATAAGATTATAAACGGTTAAATCTGGGAAATCTTGACAGGCTCTCTGGAAATCTTCTCTGTTTACAAACAGTATCATGGCTTGATGTGGATTGAAGGTTTTAAATTGATTTCCCAGTACTGTCATCTTATTTGAAGTGCCTAGTAGATGGCATTGTTTTGTTTTAAGTGTCTCGTTTATCTTGTTTGTTTCTACCAGACAATTGTGAACCAGGAATTATTGGATTAATTGGATGTTGACAGACTTAGTGTGGAGTCTGTGTAGATGTTGTATTGTGATAGAAGTATTGCCGGAAAGAATCAATAGGACTGATGTCTGGTGGTGGTGATTTATTTTAGGAAACGGAATAGTATGTGTTATATTGGGAACTTTGTTGTTTTATATCCCTGAGTTATTGATTTGACACTAAACCAGGTATCTGAGTTTTGCACACACACAAAATATCAGTCGTAATTTTATCACTAAAAGCTTCCAAATACTTTGACAATTAGTTCACTGTGAGTCGGACTGATCCTTGTTTTCATATTGTACAGTTTGAATCTGGAAAGAGATTTTAATCACCAAAACTTTGTGTACTTAAGTTGTGTTTCTTTTCCTGGATTTAAATGAAAAAGTTTGATGCATCATACAGAAACAATGTCAAGGTAATTATCTGCTAGTTTTTCTATACTTATTTATCATGGTTAGATCACATGGATCCAGGGGTGTATAATTCCTAAAATGATCACTCACCCTGCCAAGCCCTTCTAAATAATGAGGTAGTAAAATCAAGAAAATTATAAAGAAATATTCTGATTTTTCACACGCTCGGCACTAATTTTCACTAGCCAGGGCGAGCGGGCAAGTGAAATGTTGAACACCTGCATGGATCTTCTATTAATAAGAACATCTATAATACAACTAAGTGTTAACAATACATGAAATATTCAAGGGAGGTAAATAGAGCTAATTACTTATATAATTATGTTGTATGTACATTAAGGGTTAGTAATTTGAATACACAAAGATGTAAATATGAAATAATTTTGGTCATTATATTTAAAATGACAGCAATAAATTTTTTCATACTTATTAAGTTAACCCCTTCACTGTTGTTTAATAGTCGTTATCATACACCGGAATCTAGCGAATGTTTTGAGTACTCTTTACTAAATAAAACCATCAAATTGGTCCATTCGGTCACATGAATGCAAATGAAATATTCTTTTTCTTTTTTTTTAAGCTCACCTGAGCATAGCTCAGGGTGAGCTTTTGGGATACTTGATTGTCCGTCGTCCGTCGTGCGTCGTCTGTCAACAATTTCGATGTTTACACACTAGAGGCCACAATTTTGATCCGATCTTCCTCAAACTTGGTCAGAATGTTTGTCTTGATGATATCTTGAACCCTTTCGAAAATGGGTCAGGTTGGATCAAAAAGTAGGTCAGTAGGTCAAATCTTAGAACAATCTTGTTTACATACTAGAGGCCACAATTTTGATCCAATCTTCCTCAAACTTGGTCAGAATGTTTGTCTTGATGATATCTTGAACCCTTTCGAAATGGGTCAGGTTGGATCAAAAGTAGGTCAGTAGGTCAAATCTTAGAAAAATCTTGTTTACACACTAGAGCCAAATTTTGATCCAATCTTCCTCAAACTTGGTCAGAATGTTTGTCTTGATGATATCTTGAACCCTTTCGATAATGGGTCAGGTTGGATCCAAAAGTAGGTCAGTAGGTCAAATCTTAGAAAAATCTTGTTTACACACTAAGGCTAAAATTTATCCAATCTTCTAAACTTGGTCAGAATGTTTGTCTTATAGTATCTCGAAATTTCGTCAAACCACAGGATGTTTTGTTCATTGAACTGATCCCTTTTAATGTTTAAATTTGTGTGTTAAAGCCATACTATCTCTCAGTCAAGTATGACTTCAAATTTTAACCACAGGCACTGTTTTGTTCATTGAACTGAAATGATGTCATAGATTATGTATTCTGACAGTACAACTATGCTATAATTTAGTAACTTGTACAGGCAATGAAGGCAATTTTTTCAGGTGAGCGTCTTTAGGGCCATCTTGGCCCTCTTGTTTCTTAAAAGCTAGTATTAGATAGACAACTACTTATTTGTTCAATTTACATAAGTTAGAGTTGCATATCTAGGACCATCAACTACGTAATAATCTGAGCAATGCTCAGGATATAGTGTGTAGCATGTACTTGTTACTCTGAGCAAGGCTCGAGGTAGGGCAGTGAAGAGGTTAAATGAGTATATGTTGCAATACATGTTTAAATAATGATAAATTTTTTTTTTCCAAATTAAAATTTTGTATTTAAAAAATACATGTATCATATGTGTTTATACAGTAACCTTGTACATATTTGCTTAATTTTATTTCATGATCACGTGCCATTGTTAAGTACTCAACATATGTTTGTTTTAATCTCAAAGTATTATTATTGTTTAATATGTATTATAATGTATATGCTGAATGCCAATGAAATTTGAGTTAATGCTTCAATCATTATCTTGCATGTTTCATATGTTGTAAAGTTCTATAACACTCTCATTAATATGATACCGTCTCGTTCATTTAAAACAGGGGAGATAATTCACTAAGGAAGAATCTAGACAGGGAGATAATTCTTAAATAGGAAATGCTTTCCTTAAGCATTGGAGATGATTCCAATTATATCCATAAACAGGGGAAATAATTCTTTAAGTTGGCAGATTATTCTGTTCAAAGACCTATAATAACAAAGATTGGCAAGTAATCAAAATCACGCGGCAGATATCATTGTCCAAACCTCGCAAAGTCACATATGCAAATTTCTGCTATTCTATTTGAGATATTTAGAAGTAATTCATATCTTGCAATAGAATTATACATTACCTTCAAAATGATACCTAATATATTAAAATTAGTAAAGAAATAAAAAAGTTTTATGTAAAATACAGAAGCCCCTACATGAACAAAAATATGTAGATTTTGTTGTTTTTCTTGGTTTTAAATTTAAAAAAATTTTTTTTTTTTTTTTTTAGACAGTTTGCAAAATCCAGTGACCTGCTGCGTGACAAAATGATATTTTCCTCTGTCTGTTACAGAAGTTTCCTATCTATGTTTAATAGGTCTTTGTTCTGTTTAAAATGGAAATAAGTTTGTAAAATGACCCTAATATCTGTACTTAACAAGGTGAGATATAGACACTCATCCTGTTATGTGATTGTAACAAAACGTACACTGTATGTAAATGAATGGTATTTTAGTTCTGACGGTGATATTTATTCTGCTATATGTCATGTGACCTTCTATTTATACTCATATATCTGTGATTTCTATTTTTCTGCTACCTTTTTCCCCATATCACTTCTATTTCAAGTACATTTTGATTTTCTAAGAGTGGATTATTTGTTCATATGTTTTGTACAACTAATATAAGGTGATATATATAGTGGCAGTTTCAAATGATTTACCATTGAGTGCATCATATTCTCAGAATTGGTCATGAAAAAAAGTTATTTATAACTGAATGAATGGTGCTTAAGTGATCAACAGTGTCTTAGATGATAGGGCAATAAAAGAATCTAGGATGCAGGTCATTATCAAGGTTCTGCTCTATTGCCAATGTGTCAAATTGAGTCTATATGAATGTAAATAATGTGTATCATTAATGTTAATTTAACCCTTTTCTTCATAAATATTCATGCACAAATTTATGACTTCATGAATATTAATTAACTGAATTTTAAATGTTTTTGAAACAGTTTATTTTTCTTTGCTCTGCAAACGTGTAGAATCTGAGCTCTACAATACTGTAAGTGCAAACAGTTCAGCTGGAGGAGCTATAAGAGCTGTCTGATCTGGGTCTGCTCTGTTTTGCCAATGCATCAAAATGTGTCTACATGAAGTAAAGGGATGTCTAAAGACATGTATACCAAGATATAGTGGCTATTACTGGTTGCATTACCTGAAGCAACATTGATCCTATTTTGGCAGAGCCAAGTTTCTTGTCTGGAAATTGGGTAAATATTCAATACCCTACTTATCTGTTTAACTCTGACAATGTATAACTCTGGAGTTTAAAATTATGAATCTTATTTTATAAAATGGACATTTAGGTTTTTTGTTCAGTGTTTTTGTTACGTTAGAATGGATCTGGGTGTATAATATTATTTAAAATTATGTATATATACCAGTTATATACCTCTTCCATATAGTGGAAGCTTTCTCTAACACATGGTTATGTACAGAGGGAAGGTCTAATTGATACATTTGTTGCCATATTGATTTTTCCTGATGTATTAGCCAATGTTGTGTGTATTGCCTGTGTCTAGTGTTGTGAAACTTCTCATCAGCTTAAACTGGGTAATGAATACTGATTATACCAGAGCTGTGTGTGGAATTTAAGATTTTAATCAAAATGTGTGAAAGGTTCCATTGTATAGGGGACTCACCAGAATTTCAGGTAGCAGAAAAGGATGTTAGTGAAATTCACACATTTGGTCAGTATTAGAATGCAAAGTCAGGTATAAGGTTTTATGTACTTGAATGTAATGGATGTAAGAAAAATCATACATAAGCCATTAGACAATTGTGTAGTTTAAATGGTGCAAAAGTCAATGTTACAAGGAAAGGTGTTAATTTCTTCAGCATGATTGATCAGGGGGATTACTGGTACTGGTCAGTCAAAATTTGGGCTTATGTCAAAATTCATTTAGTTTAAACTTATTTATTTTACGTCGATTAGGAAACAAGTTCTTACAACTTATACTAATCCCTCTCGACGGTTCCTGGGTTGGACCAGTACTTTGCGCCTGGGAAGGTCATGAATAATTCTTGCCTCCAACGGGGTTCGAACCCACAACCTTCGGATCCGCAATCGGAAATTCATTTGAATTTCTTCTTTATTCTACATGTATTTAATTTTGAAAAAAAATCCTTTAATTGTAGATGTTTAGTTTGAGATTTAAATCAGAAAATAGAGAGTTAATACAATTTGGCAAGAACTAAACCAGTGAGATATTATAAAAATGACCCTGGGCAGAATCCTAGATACTTTACAACCACAAAGGCTCCTTCCTTGTGTTATAAATGATCATCTTTGTCTCATAACAGAATGATTCAGATGAACACTTATTGATAAAATTTGATGTAACTTCCTGTGAATACCTTTGAAACAGGGCGTTTATTACTTGGTGATTTATTACTGAGTGATGTAGGGCCCTGTTGAGAGGGGAGAATATTTATTAAAGTATATCCTGTATCAGTTCTTCTCAGATTCTCCTTTCTTTTTGATAGCCAGTTTGTTTAATCCCCCACCCATCTCCAACCTGAATCATTGATATTTCTTGTGACAAATTGCTGTGATTATTATCTTGCTTTTTCTTTGCTTACACTCACACATATTTGTTTGATTAATTAAGTGACCTGTACATGTACCTTCTTGTGACAGTGCCTTTCTGGTTATTTCTTAAAAACTTGTTGAGTAATCGAGATGCTTTTTGCATTACCTATGTCGCATGGAAGGGAGCACTTTGTCTGTCCCCATTGTTACCATATGCTTATCCAGATTTGCTTGTCTTATATCTAACTCAAGTAAAAGTAAACTGATCTTCATGAAACTTGGATGCAATGTTTATGGGAACAATAATCTTGTTTGAGTTATCCATTCATCTAAACTGGAGTTATTGCCCTTGTAAAATAAAAAAAAATAAAAATGCTGAAATATACCTTGACTGATCTCTTTCCTCAACTAACCGTGAACATACCTCATGACATGTTGATATAATGTTTATGGTATAAGTTTGATTGTCAGTGGAACTGGTTTTATTGCCTAAGGGCAAGTTGTAAACTGAAAAATCCTAGGATTAGCTTTGTTCAATCTCTAACTCAACTAAGCATAAACACATCTTCAAATAAAATACATATTTCTATTTGTCCTGTTTGGATCAAACTGCTTTTTGGTCCAAACAGTGATATGAATTTGTTTTATTGTAGTAGTATAGGAGTTGGTTGTGGCATAGACTGTAACTTTAGCAGATTATATATTAATGTTTGGTGGTATAAAGTATGTGGTTATAAAATCTTTTCAAAAAAAATTTTTTATCATTAATAGCTCAGGGGATATCTTACAAATGGATAATTAAAACAGGAACACATAGAGGTATTTTGATATATAGTAAAACCTGTGAACAAATGCTTAGTTAATTTAAGGGAAACAGCCTTTATCATTCTAGAGGTTGCTTTTATTCAGAGGTTACATTCTTTATGCAAACAGTGCTGTGATACCATTCCCAGGCCTTTGTTCACAGGTTGGTAGTTATAACTCGGAGGCAATTTGACTGTACATGTGTTTTATTTTGCAGGCCTTTAAAGACAATCTGATATTCCCTATGTCTGGTGTCAAGAGCCATGGGAGTGGTCCCTAGTTCTCACATGGTAAACTGCATGGTTCTAGTTTGTCATGTGATAGGTGTTGTTGATTTAGATCTCATTTATTTTTGGTTATCTTCCTTTATTGACATTAACCTATGATTTGCTTATCTCCAATTGCTGAAACAAAAAATATCGATACAGATTGTTATTTAATAAGGCCACCATGGGGTCATCAATCTGAATTTGAAAGTAATTCAAAATTACTTTGCAATGAGCTATTTTAAAAGTTTATTGTGTGATCTACACATTGAATTAATATTTAACAGAATTTATGTTTTCCATCTTAGTTCTTACTTTTTTTTTTATTGGAAAATTTTGTTATGCTTTGTCATGGTAGTGTTATAGTAGGATTTGGTTGTTTTTATGTTTGATTCAGTGTTTCAGTTTTGACCCATTATTTCATATAATCCACAGACTTTGTAGCAGCAGCATGATTATATATAATTACATATGTATTCAACCTGATTGTCAGTATGTATATAATCTTCACTCATATTGTTACATAAAGTATTTAATAACAGAGCAGCTTGTAATTTCCTCCGGAATTGAAGCCTATAATTATCTAATTGGTTAATTTGTCTACAGCAGCAAATGCTAGTCTATAATTTGTGGCGTTTCAGGCAAGCCCCTGTTTACCATGAGAACTACAAAAGAGTAGTAAACTACTTAAAAAATTATATAAAAAGTTTATTTCCTAAAGAAAAAAAGCCAGTAAAAAATTATAATATGTGTGGGAATATTCATTAATTTTTTAGCTCTCCTGAGCACAGATCCATCATCCATCGTCCACAATTTGCTTGTACTGTAGCATCTTCATTTCTTAACCCTTTCCCTCATATAGACTCATTTTGACGCACTCAATAGGTACCACATAAAGCCTGATCTTCAGAAAACCACAGTTAAACCTTACCAAATTTAATTACAAAATCCTCATTTCCAGACCACTGAGGAGCAGCGAACAGCATAAAACCTGATCAGCCTGCGAGTTACTCGCAGGCTGATCTGGTTTTATGTTGTTCGCATAGGTCTTTTCATGGTTTCCTCTATGAGGGAAAGGGTTAAGCAACATCTTCAAACTTTATGACAATGTTTATTAGCATCTCTTGGCCAAGTTTGATTATGGCTGTTATCGCCTAAGTCAGGAGATAACGGCCTTTTTAATATTAAAAGATTCCATTTTTCACTTTGCATTCTAAAATCTTTAATTCTTAAGCAGTAATCTTCAAACTTTATGATAATGTATATAGCCATTATCTTTTGGCCAAGTTTGATTATGGCTGATATAGGTAATTAAGTCAGGAGTTATGGCCCTTAAATATTAAAAAAAATGCCAGATTTCACTTTGCACTCTAGTATCTTTATTTTTTAAGCAATCATCTTTAAATTTATGTCAATGTTTATCTTCACTAAGTTTGATAATGGCTGATATCGGCCAAGTATGTCAGGAGATATGGCCCTTTTGATATTAAAGAAATCTAGATTTCTTTTTGTTTTCTCTCTAGCATCTTCATTTCTTAAGCAATAATTTTCAAACTCTATGACAGTTTATGTTTATAAACATATTTCCTCGGCCAAGTTTGTTTATGGCTGATATCGGCCAATTAGGTCAGGACTTATGACCCTTTTAATATTACTTAGGATTTTTTTATGCTACAACCTTCAAATTTTGACCACATGTACTGTTTGGTTTGTGGAGTTGAAATGATCTTTCTGTATTTCTGCATGGATTATATATAAAGCAACTTGTGTAGGCATTGAAAGCATTATGTCTCAGGTGAGCAATCTTCAGGGCCATCTTGGCCTTCTTGTTGATACTAGTGTGACTTCAGATTAATTGAATTAAACATTTTGACTCTAAGAATTCAGATTTTTATTTTCGATTCATTGATTCTTAAATATACATAGTGTTATTTATGATATAGTGTGTTTAAGGCACATAATTTTATATTTTCTTAAATTTGTTTTTGACCATAATCCAATATCAGAGTACCAGTATGTTGAAAAATTTAAAAATTGTTCAGAAAAATATGATAACAAAAACTGAATATTACATGTGATACGGGTTTAGCATAAACAAGTTTTATGGTGCAGAAGATAATTTTGTCTAGGTACTGGTAATAAACAGGGTAAATAATATAAAATCAAAGCGCACAATGCACTGAGAGACGGCGACGGGATTAACATTCTAAACCCAGTGTTTCTGAAGTTATTGAAGCAGTCACATGACGACAAAAACTCCATCCGCTGTTGCTACAGAAGTTCTGTTCGTAACATAATAATCCGGAGTAAAGGTCATGAACCTTTCATTCATAAAGAGCTGCATACCTAAGTAGGTCATTCTCTTTCTCTAGTGCTAGCGAATTCTATCTGTTGTTTTGTATGTGTAGAAATTGACCAGGTATTTGATTATTTAAGATACTAGAATGTTTGCCTATCTATTTCAAAGTTATGAAATGCCCTGGGAGGAACCTAACTCGCCATCATGCAAAATATTGTGTGGACTGCTTTAGGTCAATTACATACATACGGAGCACTACTTTTTCTTTTTACAGGAGTCGATCTTCATGTTCGTAAGATGGGTTGCTGTTCTGGTTAAGAAATGTCACGGATATTTTTTTCACGCTTAAAATTGATGCTTCCAGTGCAAAATAATGGCAAAAGAAAACATGTTAACAAACAATAACACACTAAAAGCGGTTACGGTAAGGATTTAAACGTGTATGTAACATATTCCATTCGTATTCGTTAGTGCAGAATCGCATTGCATGGATCCGCACTAAGCGCGGAGAGGTACAGTTAAAAATGTTGTGGAAAATATGCAAATTAGCAAGGCCTGATTTCGTTCTTCAGCATTAGACGGCTATCGCCGTCTAAAAACCCTTCATTTATATTTGTTTACTGTACAAAACAAACAGAGATAAAGATTCTCATTCTGCATTTGGTAATTAATTTGTGCTCTCAGCAAGTCCCAGTAAATCAAGTTAATCAACTCCATGATTATTCATGTACAAATTTATGACTTATTGAATATGCATTTGCTTAACTTTGAATGATACAGTGCATATGAAACAATTGATTTTTCTTTCGGTGCAGACTCAGGGTAGGATCTGAGTTAGATATTGTATGCACAAACAGGAGGCACTGATTAGACAGCGCTGCTCCTTCCAGGACCTGTCTCATGATACTCTCCTCTTGGTTTGCCCTGTCCAGTTTGCCAAGATGTCAAAATAATTATGTCCATAAATTTGCCAAGATATCAAAACATGTCCATCTGTTTGCCAAAATGTCAAAATATGTCCATCTGTTTGCCAGGATGTCAGAACAATATGTTTGCCAGGATGTTAAAACAATATGTTTGCCAATATGTCAAAACATGTCCATATGAGGTATAGGGGTAAAACTGAACAAGAGGTGGAATCTCCTTGCTAACCATAAAAATAGAAATCATAGCATTCTGCCGGATTGTATTTTGTCTCTCGACAAGAGTCGTTATTGATTATTTATTTCCTGGATTAGTCGGAGAGACATTAATTTTGTCTAATATGTCAGCATTGTGATTCCCAGGGGGGAGATATTTCCAGGAGGACTGTTCTGATGAAAGAGGACATTTGGTGAAAGTATGTCTACAGTGTCAAAACAACTGATTTGTTTGACTTTTGCTTTTTATGCTTGAATATGTTTGGGGTGCACAATGAGTGAAATTGAAAAATGATTGACCTAGATTGTGATGAAAAATAGAATGGAAACATTGAATTTAATCTAGGAGGTGTTATAAGAAGTAAAGCATTGTCAAGACATGGTATAAGAAATATACCTACATGGATGGTATTTAATGCAGTTTGGCCAGTATTATTATACTTTAATTCTCATTTGAACTCTGATGAAGATAAACATTATTTAGAAATAAAGTGTCACATAATAAAGTGATGTAGTGTCAGCTGGGTCAATTCCACCAACAAATCTTAGCGCTAACTAAACCTTAAATACTTAAGGGCAGTTTCATTGGTCTTGTTTCTCCAATAAAAATACCAAAATATTTCATTTCTTAACAATTATTGTTAGTTTAATATTAAGGTAATAATTTGTTTCAGATGACTCACATACTTTAATATTTCATTAAATATGAATGGCGGAATGTGTATATACCTACACTCAAAGGAATTTCTAAACATCCACTTATAGATTTTTCATAATTTTACAGAAATAGGGTTTGCATTTAATTCAAACAAAATTATGTGTTTCAAACAAGGTATTAGTTATAATGTGGTACAATATTTTAGGTGTACATAGGCATTTGTTTGATGAACTGTTGGTAGTAAAAAAAATCACCCTAAAAATAAGTCAGACACCATGGTTGGACTCATAAACTGTGCACCCTCAAATTTAGGTGGACGTTTAGAAATTCTGTTGAGTGTAGTTTAAGAATTTAAGTATTATACTTAGCACTAAGTATTGATGGTGGAATTCGAGCCTGATTAAAATGTACCATTCAACTAACTCAAATTAACAACACATATCTTAGGATTTGTCCAGGATGTTGGTATAAAGTATGTATGGAAGTGAGGGTCCACAATTAACATTGAGATAATTTAGATATTTGTTTTGTCAGCAATGCATATACCGGTACTTAATGATGCATTTTTGCAATTTGTCAGAAATCCTGAAATAAAGTTTGCCTTTACTGTCAGTATTGATTAGGATAAGAAAAATGAAGTTCTATTTTATTTAAGTGAATACAGGGAGCCAGTAAAGTATATACTTACTTTACAAATTTAAAAGATCAAGGATGCAGTAGACATTTATTTTCATTGAAAATATGACCTTGACCTTGAAATCGCTAACCACAGGTTATAATTATGTATCTTCATCCGTAATCCCTTTGCTGTCTACAGGACAGAAGAACCCGTCCTAAACATGAGACAGTGCAGTTGCCAACAAGACTGGTTCACCCATTTTTAGCTCACATGAGCACAACGTGCTCAAGGTGAGCTTTTCTGATCGCCTTTTGTCCGGCGTCCGTCGTCCGTCGTCCGTGCGTGCGTCCGTGCGTGCGTGCGTCCGTGCGTGCGTCCGGCGTCAACAATTGCTTCAAACAACATCTCCTCCTAAACCGCTTGGCCAATTTGAAAAATATTTTGCAGGAATGTTCCTTGGATGAAGCTCTACTAAAGTTGTATAAATGGTTCTGGTCCATTGCATAATTAGGTCACAGGAGCTAAAAATAGATTTTAAAAATGCAAACTTTGAAAATCTTCTTCTGCAAAACTGCAAGGCCTAGAGCTTAGATATTTGGTATGTAGCATCATCTTATGGGCCACTACCAAGATTGTATAAATCATAGCCCTATGGTGATAAATGACCCCGCACCAGGGGTCACTTGTTTTACATAGAGTTATATGGAAAAATCTTAAAAAATCTTCTTCTATGAATCCATAAGGCCTAGAGCTTAGATATTTGGTATGTAGCATCATCTTATGGGCCACTACCAAGATTGTACAAATCATAGCCCTATGGTGATAAATGACCCCGCACCAGGGGTCACTTGTTTTACATAGAGTTATATAGAAAAATCTTAAAAAATCTTCTTCTATGAATCCATAAGGCCTAGAGCTTAGATATTTGGTATGAAGCATCATCTTATGGGCCACTACCAAGATTTTCAAAGTCTTGGCCCTACGGTGATAAATGACCCTGCACCCAAGTCTTCTCTGAAACCATATGGCCCATTGCTTAGATATTTGGTGTGTAGTATTGTCAGGGGTAAAATGTTTTAGATTAAGTTATATCAGAATCCTTGTCTGTTTAAAAACCTTGACATCAGTTGAAGCAATGGTACTCAGGTGAGCGATTCAGGGCCATCATGGCCCTCTTGTTGGGGTTTCCAATGTGGAAACCACCAGTAAAAGGTAAACCCATCCTGTTGGCAAATACACCATGCCATGTGTAGGATGGGTTAACCCATCAAGGGAAGCAGCCACATTATGCTAGTACAGTAATAGCCTGTAATTTCTAAGAAATTTCTAAGATATTCCTTGGCAAATAGCCTGTTTATATATGATAGGTGACCTGGAAGTGAAAGGGTTAATAATTTGTCCTATATACTGCTTATCCATTCTCCAAATTACTTTAACCTATATGTATACCACCAAGACTGTTTCCCATAGGAACAAATAAAAATCACAGCTAGCCTGAGTGGTTAACATTAGCACTAGCTGAGTATCTTAGAGAGAACAGTTTATGCACTGCAGAGTTTGAAGTGGAATCTACATTAGGGAATTGCAGGGAGGGACTTTGAGCATCTCTTCCCCCACCCCCACCCATCCCTCCCAAAAATGTTTTTTTTATAGGCTAATCAAATATTAAGTGCATTAAAATTGATACATATAACAAGGTGTTTATTACTAGAGCTGCCACAGACTTTTTCCTGTTTTCGAAACAATGTAACCATTTTCCCTGATATTTATTGATCAAGAATCCAAGTGGTGGGAACTTGTAACATGATTGTAGCGTTTCTCCCATACATTTATGGCTAGGGCTAATAAAGTGCAGGATGTTGGTCTGATCATGATGGTGCTAGGGCTATTAATTGATAGCAGTCATGGTGTTTAATCTTGTGTGGTAGAAATAATGTCAGCATGTCAGGGAACAGTAATTCAGTTGTAAATAACTGTAATGTTGTTTTTTTTTCATCATCATCATCATCATCATCACACCCTGCATGATGTATCATCAAGGGCATGAGCAGCTGAACATCAGCTTCATCATCCTTTTTCATGATCATGTCTTTTTATGTTATGTATCTGCCAATTCAATATTTCAGTTAGGAGGATGTTTATATTTTGTAGGTTAGGGTAAGCCTGTGATTTCTCTTTCTAATTTTCTCTATGTATGTGTGTTTTATACAAATATGGTAGCTGTTAGTTTCCTACCAGTATATGCAAAATCTGTGTTTTGAGTAAATCCAACCTTAAGCTTGATACCCAGTAAAAACATCAGATATTCTGAAGTGAATTTTAAGATGTTTTAAGCAAACTTTATTTACATGAATAATCTGATAAGTTCTTGCATTGTAAGAAGTCACACTAAATGGTGTGGATGGCAGCATACAGTGAAATCACCTTTGGGACTGCTGTAAACTGGTCTTAAAAATGAGGCGGTCTGAAAATTGAGTTTCACTTAACAGGAAATAGGGGAAAAGGGACCTGAAAATAGTGATCTTAATAGTGAGGTGGTCTTTATATTGAGGTGGTCTGTCTTTATATTGAGGTAGTCTTTATATTGAGGTGGTCTGTCTTTATATTGAGGTGGTCTTTATATTGAGGTGGTCTTTATATTGAGGTGGTCTTTATATTGAGGTTTTACTGTATGTGACAGTTAATGTTTGAGGAAACCTGCATGGCTTCCCATAAAAAACCTGTGTACCTTTACATGAACATGACCAAGAGCCAAACCTGGGGCACGTCATTGAGAAGCAAAGTGCATTACCACTATTCTGTTTGAAAAATTACTTTCGAACAAAAACAAAATACCAGTATAAATTCCTACAATTACTAGATTTGTCTATCAGTGACTGAGTGTGAAACATTGTAAGGAAGACGATATGATCATCGCATTTGAATTCCAATCAATACTTTCATATGAACCTTCTTGTATTGATATTCACATCTACTCCAGTGAGACCTATGGATGAGTTGTGTTAAGCAATACATTAATGTTATTGGTTTTTAGCTCTACTGTTCACATATCCACTCACCCAAACATTGGCAGTGCCATTATGGTCAAGTTTTTGGTTAAATTTTTTGTACCACCTCTTTATTACTGAATTCTTCCAGGTATTGCTTTGGAACTTGGAATACTTGTTTATGACTCTCACATCCACCTTTAGGCAAGATTACATAACTCTTGTCATGGATTTTGACATAATTATTCCTCCTTTTGAACTTAGAATCTCAGTTAAATTTTGCATACTACATTACTCTTACTGAACCCTTTAAGGTAATTGCTTTGATACTTTTAATGACATGCACCTTCACTTTCAGGCAAAAGAATTCACTTCTGCCATGGATTTTGATATAATTATGCTCCTTTTGGACGGGAATCTTGGTTAAGTTTTTTTGTAACACATCACTTTTTCACTGAACTTTTTTAATTAATGTAATGCCTCCACTTGTGGGCAAGAGTACACACCAGTAACTCTTTTGTGAATTTTGACATAACTTTGCCTCTTTTTTCCTTTTGAAAATTTGAAATAGTCAAGTGGGGTGCCTTATGGACAGCTCTTGTTAGTTCACCTAAGAACAACATGCTATATATGAGCTTTTATGATCTTGTGCTGTCAGTTGGGTGTTGTCAGCAATTTTCTTTAACTGACTTTACTTCACATCAGAAACTGTGGCCTTGGGAGACTTAACCCTTTCACTGCCAGGTACCTATTATATATAAACAGGCTATTTGCCGAGGAATGATGTGGCTGCTTCCCTTTTCCTGCCAACAGGACAGGTTAACCCGTTATGGTGGTTTCCATAATGGAAATCCCCCCCCCCCCCACCCCCACTATGGGTGAACCAGTTTTGTTGGCATCTGCACTGTCTCATGTGTAAGATGGGCTCTTCCATCCTATAGGCAGCAAAAGCATTAAAGGCTGTTATCCATTTTGAATTAGTCGCCATAGCAACCTTTATATTGAAAAAAACCTTTTCGCTAAAATCCTGTGGCCATTATTCAGTTTAATTTGATACAAATTATTAACTTTGAATGGCCAACAACCAAAATTGCAAAAACAAATTTGATCTCCATAAAAATGAGCCCCCAAATTGCAGACTTTTTTTTTTTTTTTTTTTTTTAATGGACAGCAACATCCCGGGTACCTTTGTGTAATATGGGTAACTAGTGGTATACTTTCTTCAAAGTTCTCATGTGGTAATGGGTGAAAGCATGGATAAGTAGGGTGCTAAAAAAATTTGTCAACATATGACTTTACAGAAATACTCAGCGGGAGGGTAGACATCCAACTCTCTGATATTAGGTTGATTTACAATACTTGTCCTAATACTTAACTCTCTAACCAAAAGCTTCTTGATATGGCCTGTGAAATTCAATGAAGAATCTCATCTCATCTTCATTGAAGGCTGAATTTGATTTGGTTTTAATCATTCAGTTCTCAAGAAATTCTACTTTGGAGATACTACACCAGCAAATGATGTAATTAGAAGGGAAATGTCTCTTCACATGTCAAAGGATAATGGATGATGGGTTACAGACTAGATCCACTGGGGGTTGTTAATTAAGCTTCATTTCAATAGAACCAGTCTCCAAGCATCTGACAAATGCCTCAGGGACTCCCAATAACATGCTAATACATCCTCATTTCTTGTAAGGAGCATAAAAACCGTTTTGAAAGAAAAAAGCAGTGAAACATAAGGAATCCAAGGACGTTGTTGAAAATGGAAATAAAAATGCCTTATAATATTGATTTATTTTGTCCCCCTCTATATACTGGGTAGGGCAATATTTTGATTTTGTGCTTTCTGTCTTTCAGGATTGATGTCACAATTCATTTCTACTCAATAATTTTCATTTTTAGATTTTTGTCATGGCAAATCCTTGGTCAAGACTTATTTAAGGAAAATTCCTTTTTCCATTCCATAACTTTGTCAATTCTTGATGGAATTTGAAATTACTTACCAGAAATTTTCACCCTGTTAGTAGCTCCAAATTCAAGGTCACACTAAGACATCAAAGGTCAAAAATGGAGTGTATTTTTTGTCCGGTTCATTACTTTTTTTATTCCTTGGTGGATTTTGAAACAACTTTGCAAAAATGTTCCCCATTATTTGACAATGTTTGCCTGTATGTTTACAGGAGTGTACTGCAGACTGTGGGTCCATGGGACAGAAGAATGGTAAGGCAGGTAAAACTGTGACCACTCTCAGAGCCACTCCGTCCTCCGATGAGGATGAACCGGATCATCCCCACCTGACTCGAGAGAAGAAGCGGAGCCACAAGGATAAAAAAATGCCGTTTTTCCGAAAACAAAGTGAAGAGGCAAAGAAACGCCTGCATCATCAGCTTTATCTGGTTTGTATTTTTTTTGTGGCAATTTTTATGTCAACTGCTGTAAGCAGAGGTGACACAGAGGATCACATCTCCTTCATCTGACTGTCTGTCCGTATGTCTTACTTTTTTTGTCATGCTTCAGCAGGTTACACATGTGTTCCAGGGAACACTCTTGATGTGTTGAGAAACTTGCTAAATTTGCTTTTATCTAATGATTATTTAGTTAAATTATTCATATTATTCATTTTTAGCTCACCTGAGCACAAAGTGCTCAAGGTGAGCTATTGTGATCACCTTTTGTCCGTCGTCCGTGCGTGCGTCCGTCCGTCCGTCGTCAACAATTTGCTTTAAAGAACATCTCCTCCTGAAGCGCTGAAGGGATTTTGACCAAACTTCACAGGAATCATCCTTATGATGCCCTCTATCAAAGTTGTACAAATTATTCAGATTGATTGAAAAAGTAGGTCACAGGAGCTAAAAATAGATTTTAAAAACTCAAACTTTGAAAATCTCTCTGCAAACTGCAAGGCATAGAGCTTAGATATTTGGTATGTAGCATCATCTTATGGGCCATTACCAAGATTGTACAAATCATAGCCCTATGGTGATAAATGCCCCCGCACCAGGGGTCACTTGTTTTACATAGAGTTATATAGGAAAATCTTAAAAAATCTTCTTCTGTGAATCCATAAGGCCCAGAGCTTAGATATTTGGTATTTAGCATCATCTAATGGTTCATTACCAAGATTGTTCAAATCATAGCCCTATGGTGATAAATGCCCCCGCACCAGGGGTCACTTGTTTTACAGATTTAAATAGGAAAATCATTAAAAATAAAAAATCTTCTTCTCAAAATCCATAAGGCCCAGAGCTTAGATATTTGGTATGTAGCATCATCTAATGGTTCATTACCAAGATTGTTCAAATCATAGCCCTATGGTGATAAATGCCCCCGCACCAGGGGTCACTTGTTTTACAGATTTAAATAGGAAAATCATTAAAAATATTCTTCTATAAATCCAGAAGGCCTAGAGCTTAGATTTTTGGTATGTAGCATCATCTAATGGTTCATTACCTCATTTGTTCAAATCATAGCCTTACGGTGATAAATGACCCCGCACCAGTGGTCACTTGTTTCACATAGAGTTACATAGGAAAAGACCTAGAGCTTAATCTATAGATTTGATGTGAAATATTGTCTAGTGGTCCGTACCCACATAATTCATATAGACCAATCATAAAAAAAAATTTTTGCAATATTACTAGTTTGAGAGATTATGACTAGATAATGGTATTTTTTTTTTAAATTTTTTTTAAAATTAAATAAAATGATAAAAAGAAATAAAGGTTTTCTTTAAGAAAGATATGAAAGTACAGATAATCGTATTGTTGGTAATAAAAACACATTCGGCTTTTAGGTTATGATATTTTAACAAAAAAATTGGAAAGGTAGGTATATGATTCTCTTCAGAAATTTCAACAAATTATCGAAGATCATTAATCTAATAGACCTAAAAAGCGATTGAAAAGTAGGTCAGTAGGTCAAATCTTAGAAAAACCTTAGTTTACACACTGGAGGCCACAATTTTGATTCAATCTTCCTCAAACTTGGTCAGCACAAATGTCCTCAGGTGAGCGTCTTTAGGGCCATCTTGGCCCTCTTGTTTATTTATCTGATATATTTAGTGCAGCATATATGATTGATGGTAGTCATCATTTCTTTTTCACAAAACGACTGGTAACATTCACATTTTGTATGGGAAAAACATTTGATACTATCAAATTGTTAAAAACTTGATTATTTGCATTTTTAGCTCAATTATTCGAAGAATATGAGAGCTATTGTAGTCACCCTTGCATCAGTGTTGGCGTTGCAGCTCTTGGTCAAAGTTTTGCATGCAAAACATCAACCTTATATCTCAATAAATTGACTTGAAAGTTTATGAATATGTTCAGAGGCATCAGACAACCAAGGTGGATAACTCTTTACTGAATTTTATATGAATTATGGCCCCCTTTTTAACATAGAATTTTGATTCAAGTTTTACATGCAAGGTACTATTATGCTTATACCTCAGTGTCCAGGCATGCAATTGATTTAAAACATTTTAAATACATTAAGGGGTATTATACTATCAAGGTTAATAACTCTTGATGGAATATGTTACAAGTTATGGCCCCTTTTTAACTTAGAAATTTTTGGTTTGAGTTTTGCATGCAAGGTACTTTCATAGAGTCCAGGCATGGGATTGATTTGGAACATCTTAATTTAGGGGTATTATAAATGGCCCCTTTTTAACTAAGAAATTTTGGTTAAAGTTTTGCATACAAGGAATTTCAGTAACCAGGCATGGGTTTGATTTGGAAATTCTTTAATATGTTCAATGGTATCATACTAAAGTGGCAGATAGTTTTGGGCTGAATATAATGCAGACTTATAGGGTCACTTTTTGACTTAGACTTTTTGGTTAAAGTTTTGCATGCAAGCTACTATCCAGCTTATATCTCAGAAATTGTTTATATTGACTAGAAAGTTTAAAAGTGTGTTCAGGGGCATCAGAAAACCATTTAAGGTAACTCTTGAACTAAATTTTATACATATTGTGGCCCTTTTCTAACTTTGATACAGTGTAATTTTGCTTATGCCTCAGTAACATAGGCATAGGATAGATTTTAGACTTCATAAACCTATTTAGGGGAATTAGACTATCAAGGTATATCATTTTTGACTATCATTATATACAGGGTATATGAAGGGCAAGAATTGAAATAGATTTTATTTTATTTACCAACAAGCATTTTGAATAGTCGAGCGTGCTGTCCTCTGACAGCTCTTGTTATTTTACAAATTATTACTTCACAGTTTTTCATTGCATCATTGATGCAGGAAGCACAGTTAAAAAAATCACTGATTTTGTATTAAAATAATTATGTTATATTAATTTGTCTTTATTTTTTAGGCTGAGGAAAGTCCGGAGCCTCTATTTGACATTTCTGGTTGTGAAATTTCAGAGGTCAGTGTACACTAATAATTTGACATTCCAACATTTAATATAGTCCTACATTTAATGACTTACTCCTTTAATCTACATTCTTATATACCCTGTTATGTTATGTTCAGGACTTGTTACAAATAAATTGAGTTTTGATAGTTTTAATTAACTGTTCTTACCACCTTGTGTCCGGTGTCTTGTGTCTGGCACAATCCGTTGTCAATTAATTGGTTTAAGAGATATCACTCCTAAAACCACAGGCTAGAACTTGATAAGACATAGCATGAAAGATCCTTGGTAGGACCTTCACAAAAGTTGCTAAAATAAATTTGATCCATGTAGAACTCTGGTTGCCATGGCAACCAACAGAATAAAAAAAAATCAAAAAAAATCATCATTCTCCTCTGAAAACAATGGTCAGAATTTAATTTTTTAGCACAAATGGACACCTCATAGTAGTGTTGTGAATCAGACAGAAAGTTAATTATAAGCAATACTCAATAATGGGGTTTAAACCAATTAACTATTAATTAATAATCAATTTCTAACAGTGATACTGTACATGGATTTTGTTTGTTTAATGTCATGAATAAATACACTCATCAATTTTCAATAACATTTTCAATAACAATTTTTAACATATTTAATTGCAATGAAATTGGTAAATATAGTGACATGTACATGCATAGCATCCAGTTTATTCCAGTCATGTCCCTCATCCAACACTGAAGCTTGGATGAGGGTCCATTTCTCGATAGCTCTTGTTAAAAGTTTATGCAAGAATATGATTTTCTAATGTTTGATTTTAATCTTTGCTTTGGAAGTTTTATGAAATTTTTGTGAGGTGAACTATTTTTTACAAATCTCATTTTGTGCTTTAATATTTTTCAGGTACCCTCAAAAGTGTTTCCTCTTTGCCATGTTCTTCAAAAAGAGGTGAGTGCTCTTATGATACTAAAGAGATAATGTTGACATAAAGCTGCAGCTGATGTCAGTGAAAGAAATACCAAGCTATTTACCTTTAATGTATAGACTCAATTAGACACATTGGCAGACAGAGCAGATCCCTTTCTGGAGCTGCTTGATCAGGGTTTCACACAGTCTGCATGGCAAAGAAAAATCCATTTTTACATATTCATCAAGTCATGAATTTGTTCATGAATTTGTTCATGAATATACGTGAGGTAAAAATTCACAACTCTGATTGATGTAACCATATTTAACATGTGAGGAAGCCTTCCTGTTGTCTTACAATAGATTGATGCCTCAGTGGTATTTCTCCATATGTTATTAGCAGGATGGCATTATGTTACTGAAATACTCTCACATTGAGAACAAAAGAACACAACAGACCAATTAATAGATATGTAAGTACATCATCCCATGATGTTAGACCATTTATATTGCTTGCTTTGAATTTAAATGTAAATGAAAATAAAGCAGATTTTACTTCCTGTTGTTTCTTTTGTTTGTGTGTGTGATTTTCAGAGTTTTGAACAATGCAACAAAAAACAAACAGAGTATTTGAAAGGATTTAGTCCTATTTTACGCAAGTGATATTTTTTTCTGTAGATGTAAACAAGGTTAACTTATATGTTACTGGCCCCAGTTGCTGATCACCTGAGAGGATTTTTATTAAAAGAATGGCTTTCTCCACAAGCCCCATGTTGCAGTATCTTACCATACAGAGCAGTAGTCACTGCCATCAGGCATATGATTATGACAGTCAAATAATGAACCTGATAAACACCTTGTTTTGTTTTGAAAATATTTTTCATTTATTTAGCGTGTACACATTTTTTTAATCATTTCTGGTGGCAGAAAAAGGGGAAATTAATGTGTAGGATATTCTACTTGCAAGGGGAGATAACTTTTGAAGAATCTCATTTCCACCTGTGTGGTCTTTGTTTGCAGGTCCTGCTGCTACATGACAACTGGTTGTCCTCACTGGTCTCCAGTGGCACAATAACTGAACTGAGGTCAATACGGGTGAGTGGACTTTGCAGTAATCTGCATGTATATACTTTTCATGGTGTTTCACATATTTTCCATGCTTGCAGACATTGACAAAAAACCTTATGATCACTAGTTTGCCTGAGAGGAACTGCTGGAATATTCTTTTTCAATTGATTTTCAAGAATTATCAATTAGAGAAGTGGCTTAGGCTTCCGTCCAAAGTATTTATTTGAAAACATTTTGCATACATAAATCACATTTTGTTAAATCTTACATGTAAATTTGTATATACTTGGTAAATAATGGATATCTTTATGATGAAACAACCATTGACATGATAAGATACAATATAACTGGCTTTATATTGGAGGGATTAGCCTGGGTGGAGTGATTTACAAGTTTGAAGACCTCAATAAAGTTATCTGCCAACAGGGTTCAATTCTTAAAATTAAGATTGGTAACATTTAAGGATGATTCTTTAGCTTTCTGCCCCTCACCTTGTGTCTTACATGGTTTCTATATAATGTATAAGTGTCCATCTTTCTTGCAGGTGCTTGATTTACACAACAATGAATTGAAATCATTACCTAATGAGATAACAGAATTGGTTAACTTACAGGTAAGAAAAAATTTGCTTCACTGGTCTAATTGATATGTGATTGAGAACAACTGCAAATTATTTTTTTTTCTCTTTGGAATCACCAAATGGTAACCCGTTTATTTTCTATAGAACACAAAATAGCGAATATACATTACATAGATAACAGTAAATTGACAAAACATGATCAACATGTATCATAAATATTAAAAAAAAAACAACAAAAAAAAACAGTAAATTTACTGGTTTTATATGTCAGATATGAATAAAAAACAGATAAAGTCACAGTTATTAACAATATTGCAAATAGACTTGTCTTTTGTCTCACTTATGAACAGTAAATACAAACCAACTGGTCTTGTTTAAATTGAATGGATATGAATAAACAAAAACTTAAGACTCCTGATTATAAAGAGACAAAACACTTAAGTCTCAGTTATTGTCAAAAAACAAACACCATGTCTAGTCATAGTATCTCAGTAAGGTACAAAAAATTCAAACTTACTGGTCCCATTTTTCATTTATAAAAAAAACTAAACAAAACAGTAGGAACAGCCTGGTTCTATGTTTGAGGTGGTTAATAGAAACATAAAGTGTTTGACTGGTTTTGTTCAAGATACTTAACCTGGAGAACAACAAGCTGTCCAGACTTCCTGAAAACCTCGGCAACCTGAACGGCCTACAGACACTCAATGTCAAGGGTAAGTGTACTCACACCCTTCTTTAAGTAAGAGCCATATGGGTGTCAAACTATTTATGTAATATGTATAAAGAACTGAGATCCAGTGGAAGTGTTCATGTTAATTGGATCTAGGGTTACAAGTTTGATATCTGTCAGTGATAAGAATTGTTCAAGGCCTCCCAGGTGAATATTACTAGTCCAATCCAGGAACATTTGAGAGGGATTAGTATAAGTTCCTTGTTTCCGAATCTCTGTAAAAGTGTTTAAATATAAATTTTCAAATATAAAGTTCAAGATCTAAAAAAATGTTTAGATTTAAAATATATGTTGAAAAGTAAATACATGAAATATACTTCCCGCATCTTGTGATAATAAGAGCAAAACAGACAATAATAATATTGCTAATATGTTTTGAAATAGATAAATACATGTATGTATTTTCCATTTGTTTGTTTCAGGAAATCGTTTAAAAGTCATCCCAGAATCCATTTGTAACATGAAATCCTTGCGTCTGCTTGACATCAGTGATAATCGGGTTACAGAGTTGCCACGGCAGCTGTGTCAGGTCAGAACCCTTGAGACCCTGGCCTTGAATCCTGCTGATATGACCTACCCTCCAAGTGGTTAGTTTGCAATTTTTATTTTAGTGGGCAAGGTACCAGTAATTTTGCATCTGCTTTGTTGGGAGTCTTTTTAAGATTTATCAGGGTGTTTGAAATGAATTATACAAAAAAATATTATGTACCTGCTTTATGAAGTTTAACTGTACCCATATCATAAACCTTGGGTCATTTTGGGGCTATCATGATATGATATTATTTTGCTCTACTCTTATTAGGGTTGGGGCGCCCTTATTTCTTGTTTTAATCATTCACAACTTAAATTAATTCAGTATTTTATTTCTCTTCAGGTATTTGTAGCTCAGGTATAGAGGAAATCATGAAATTCCTTTGCTCAGGTAAGTAATTAACACAAGATAGAGTGATATTGTAGTTACAGTTTTTGCTTAACATTCTCTTCTTAAGATAAGTCTAATAAGACAGGGCTTATTATGTGCAATCTGAAGTAACAAGTCAGTTTTGATACAATAGTGTTTACTAGACATGTCACCCTCACAGCTGTATCCAACATAATATTTTTCAATAAAACAGGTGGTTGAACATTCATTTATTCAGGGCTGTGATCAAGGGTTAAGGGACTACAGATCTGATGGTTGTAATTTTACTCAAGATTCATAGAGAAAGAGCTCCATTATTTATAAATCTTAATAATCTTGAACTTGGAAAACAAATACTGTGCAGATGCAGGTCTAATACACTGTATAACACAGTGTTTTTGGTCCAAATCTAAATACTGATATGTGACATAATAGAGTGTTTTGTGACTATGTGACAAAGATCAACAACTAAAAGGTTTGGAGCTGGAATTCCTGTAATTCTGTGCTGCAATGGATTGTTGTTAATGTTTCAGAGTGTGGAATGGAATACTTGCCTCCCTCAAAGTTCCTTATCAACGTGTTGGATGCTCCCAAACTCAATTTATATAGTCAGAACCAGACTGCCCTGCAGCAGGAGGAGAAACTCATGGTGAGGACTTACCTGTGTATTGAGCTGTGTATTGATGGCCTGTGTATTGAGAACCTGTCCAGGCCTTTTTCTGGCGCATCTACGGGTCCGTTAAACGGACCCATTCCCAATGACAAATAACGTGTATTTTTCCCAATTTTGATAAAAATATTCCCAATGCGAATGAATAAAATTCCCACGGCCTAAAAGGAGAAAAAATGAACAAATATCGCCTATTTATTGAGATGTTCAGTCCCATCAAAACTTGTTTACGATACGACAATGAAAATGGCAGACGTATTCCGAAAATAGTAAAGACACTATTACGCGGTAACCAAGGTTTTCGGGAAAGCCTGTTTGCCGATCGATTTTTTAAAGTCCATTCCATTTGTGATTCCCTAAAACGATAATTTCATTATAATTTGCAAATTCTAGTTGCCTTTTCACCTTTAATGCATTTCAAGATGTAAATATCGAAAAAAGGTTTATTCCCGGAGAATTGTCTTGTGTGTCCCGGTTTTTAGCGTGCACTATTCACGTTGTCAAGATTTCGTCGCACAACAGTAAGTACTACGCAAAACGCATTCGTAAAAAAGATAAAGAGGGGACAAAAAAGTTATATTCGTATTTTTCAAAACAAAGTGAGGAGGATGCTGCCTCAACATCAACTGATTCAACAGTGCCTGCCGATTGTCCTGAACAACCGGCACCGTAGACCCTCCCGAAAAAACAAATGAAAAAACGGCTGAAAAAACCCATTCCGAAAAAGCAACCCCTATATCATTTCAAGATGAATCCCCCTTGAAATTAGTTCCTAAACTCTCCAGCCTGATGACCATCTGTGCTGAAGGTCCAGACCAGTTACTGAATGAAGACCTTGAGCAAATGTGCAACATCTTTAGAGATGCTAAGGCCAGAAAAATGGCATTGTAATAATGTTCAGTAATGAGAAACATAATTGAAAAAAAAGAAGAAATAAAGAGAATCATAATTAAGGCTTGGAAGTATATGTTCTAAATTCTTCCCAAAAAAGGTTGTTTTCGCGCGAAAAATTCCCAATTCCAAAAAAAAAAAAAAAATCCCAAAATGGCAAGAAAAAGGCCTGCTGTCTGTGTGTTGTTGGCCTGTGTATTGAGAGTCTGTGTGTTGTTGGCCTGTGTATTGAGAGTCTGTGTATTGATGGCCTGTGTATTGAGAGCCTGTCTGTGTGTTGTTGGCCTGTGTATTGAGAGTCTGTGTATTGATGGCCTGTGTATTGAGAGCCTGTCAGTGTATTGATTGCCTGTGTATTGAGAGACTGTCAGTGTATTGATGGCCTGTGTATTGAGAACCTGTCAGTGTATTGATTGCCTGTGTATTGAGAGCCTGTCAGTGTATTGATTGCCTGTGTATTGAGAGACTGTCAGTGTATTGATTGCCTGTGTATTGAGAGCCTGTCTGTATATTTATTGTCTTTAAGGCCTGTTTGTGTATTGATGTCCTGTTTAGATATTGCAGGTCTGTCTTCTCATAAAAGGCACTGAGGTGTGTCTTGTGTATTGGGAACTTAAGGGTTTCTCTGTGTATTGGGGACACTGAGGATCTGTCTTTATTGAGGACCTTAAAGGTCTGTCTGTGTACTGGGGGTAATAGTCACAGTCAGTGATAGTTTAAGTCATACAATGTAAACTTTTAAGAATTTTGGTTTGTTTATGGAAAAATATTTAAATGACTTAGATTTTGAATTATTTATTTCAGCAAAGAATAGAAGAGTACAGCAGTGTTTTGGTAAGTATATAAGAATATTAGAGTATTATGTAGATTTTAGAAAGGTTCTTTTTCTTTGAGGTTTCTTGTGTTGTGAAGATTAATAAAGGTTACTTTCTTAAGTAGGGCATACACATATTCCAATAAAGAGACAGAGGCAATAAAGAAAGAAAAACATACTGAAAAAAAAAAGTAAACAAGCAAAATAGTTTGTAAGACTAAAGAAATATATTCCGTTAAGCATGTATCTAATATTTAGGGAAACAGCAAAGAAAAAGGACAATATGGCCTTCTAGATCTTAAATATTGTTGTTCAGGTTACCTTAAATTGATCTAATTGTTTTTACATCAGTTAAGTAACAGTATATCCAACTTGTGCTATTCCCTGTCAGGTGTTTCTGGGTTGGATCAGTACTCTTGCCTAGGAATGTTGTTGAAGAATTATTCCCAGAGGGTGTGGAGATCTCAATCTTCAGATCATTGTCTGTGAAAACTTCCACTGGACCACAGTACACCAAGATGGATGGCCGTGATCACTGATAGTTTACATTGACCTTGGGCCAGAGACATTATAATGAACAAAATCTTAGCATGTTCCACCCAAGTTCAGAGTACTAGTCCAACCCATGGACAGAGTATATATAGATTATAAGAATGAGTTTCCAACTGGTACCTGTAGGAGAAGAAGAGGCTGGAGAGGATTGAGATGGAGAGAAAGTTCTTGGAGCATCAGGAAGAACAAGCTCAACTGGCCCTCATCTCGCAGAAGAACAGAGAGGAGTTGGTAAAGATCATTGCTGACGAGGAAAACAAGTTTGATGAAGAACTTGAGAAACTTGCTCAAGACCAGGAGAAAAATAGACAACGCCTTGTTCTGGACCTTCAAACAGGTGGGGGGGCATTGACAAGTTCTACCTCTTCATGTGGAGAACTCTTCTATGATACAAAGCATAATAAAAGTGATACCATGAAGGAATGAGATTGTTAAAGATCTTTTTGAATATGAAACATAAAAATTAGAATAATGAAAGCATTTATATAATGCATTTGGAAGATATCTGGTAAGCAGAAAAAATAATCTATTTTGAAAAATCACAATATTTGTTTAAGATATATATAGAGATTTTTGGAAAAACTGGTATATTTCAGGCATTAATCATTAATGGCAGTCCAAGAGATTGAAGAATTACAATTTTTGCTCATTTGAAATACTGTTAATGGGACCTAAAATCCAGCAAACATCCGAGCATGTGACTTGATGACATTAGATATTTTATTGGCAAATTTAAAAGGCAGTTGGTATGCATATTATATATATTTATTGCTTATTTCTAAAAGGAATACTTCTTGTGTTTGTAAATAGTGGAGAAAGGCACAGATGACCTGATAGCCACACTACTGGACATGAATGCCAAAGCCAAGAAGACAGAAGAACTGCTGGATGAAATAGAACAGGAAAGGTGGGTGGATGACTTGGTTGAAGGGGACATAAGCATAAGTTGTCTTGGATAAGAAAGGAATCTCTTTTTCTCTAAAAAAAAGATTTTTTTTTCTTTTGATTTTATTCATAGAATTATTCTTTTTTCATCATTTAGGAAACAAGTATTTTGTATCATGGAAAGTTTTGAACATTTCTCACCCGCAGCAGGATTGAGATCACAGTCTGCAGTATGTAATGTATAAAATTAATATACTGGATGAAAATATCTTTAAAGTAGAATGATAAAATTAGAATTAGAGTTATCTAAGATAAAACAAATATAAGGTCAGGAGTGTGTTCACAGAAAGACAGGTTGGCCCAAAAAGTAGTTTAATATGTATTTTTTTCTGTATAGGATAAAGGAAGACAAGCTGTTTGAGGTGAGATGGGAGGAGATACAGAACTTGAGGAAGAAAGAAGTACTTGGTAGGTAAAAGAATTGGTCAAGTATTGAGTAGCCCAGTGTAGTCTGTGAAACATGAGGAAAAAATATATATTTGAAAGACTCGATGAAATTCAGTATGAACATGCTCACATATTATAATTCATAATAATTGATGTACTTTTCTGACCATAATTTAATTGATGAATTTGAGATAATGTTTTGTGCAATATACCCCCACAAAAAAAGTTCATAGGTCGGTCAGTCTGGCTTTGCCTAATCAATAACTCATAAACGGATAGACAGATTTAGATAATTTATGGTACTCACGTTTATTTAAATAATATGAAAGCCAAGTTTGACTTTGGGCAAAATCCATTTTTTTTTTACAGGGTTATGGCCCCTTTTTGACTTAAAACTTGCTCAAATACCTTGTCTGATTGATCAAAATACTTTGTCCGATTGATAACTCATCTTAGGCTCCACTGATTTAGATAATTTTGTTTTGCACATATGTTCTAATAAAGTGAAGGCCAAGCACAACTTTGGAAGAAATCCTAATATTTGACACAGTTATGGCCTCTTTTTAACTTAGAATTCTAAATAAAGCTTCATGTTATGTTTGAAAGTATCGTCTGGTAGTATTAATCACCTTCAGTGATATCTCTAGTTCTAATTCCAGTGATTTTTTTTTAGGTTTTCTGCCTTAACTTCAGATGTATTTTCATGTATTTCTGTCGCAACTTCTTTAACTTCATGTATTTTATGTATTTCTGTCGCAACTTCACTTGTATTTTCATGTATTTCTGCCTTAACTTCAGATGTATTTTCATGTATTTCTGTCGCAACTTCAGATGTATTTTATGTATTTCTGTCTCAACTTCAGATGTATTTTTATGTATTTCTGTCTCAACTTCAGACAACATGAAGAAGATGCTGGAGGAGAATGAGAATTTTGAAATGTTGAGGCAGAACTTCACCGATACAAAGGAGAGTTCCTTACAGAGGGCATTGGAAGAGTATGCTTTTATTTTTATTTGTACAAAAAATTAAAAAAAACATTTTTTTTTGTTGCCTTAATGGTGTGTATTGTGGCAATCTTAGTTTTCATTGAAATATTTCATCCAAACTTGCTTAAAATGTTAAGTAGCATTTAAACATTTTGCAGTTGTCATAAAACCTATTGACACTAAAGGTATTTCTAGATTAAGACATTTTGTGTTATTTCAGGGTTTTGGAAAGAGGACCCGATTTCCCTAATTTGAGCAAAATGACATCAATTTCCACTAAATTTGGGAAAAATAATATGTCACAAGAAATTAGGGAAGTGTAAATATACGTAATAAAATGGGTTTCTTCAGACAGTTTGTGTATCTATAGTAATTCTTGGAGCAATTTTCTATTTTGGTCTTTTTTATGAAATAAAAACACAGTTATCTGAAATTTTTTATCAGAAATGCATCAACATTTGAAAAAGTAGACACTTTTTGGACTCAGATTATGAGGGGAAAAAGCTGCTGAAACAGTAGTGTAATATGAGATTTGTATATGATGATGATATGTGTTTGTGTCCACAGTGAAGAGCAGATGACCAGTGCCCAGGTGAATAGCGTGCTGGACCACCATGACCAGCAGATGTCATTGCTCCTGACTGACCTAGCCAGACAGGTAACACACCTAGATGTCAAGTTGAAGACAATTCACTTGTTGGTCTGTCTGTCCATTCAGGGACTTGATTTATATTGTGGAGCCAGGGGGTGTAATAAGAGCAGGAGTCACCTTCTGTGATAGTTTTAGTTCCAATTTATCATATTTTTTTTCTTTTCTACCACATTCTAATTGTATTTTAAACTTATTTGATTGTGTGTGTATTCTAGTCATATTCATAATATTTTGAGTTTTTTAACCTTCAGTTACATATTGTGTTATCAAAATACTGGAACTTTGCTTTTTTCTGTTTCTTCAGGAGCAGTTACAGAAGGAGGCATTTGAGGCCCTGCAACTGTCGAAAGATGTGAAGCACCAGCGCATTACGAGTCAGATCGGGCTTATAGAGGATGAGCTGGCTAGGCTCACTGTTGTTGAGATGGAGAAACGAGCTTTCAGGACCGAGGAAGAGATAGTATGATAGTTGCAAATAATTAGGAAATAGAGTTTTGAGTGCTGTTTTGCTGAAAAATGCATGGTGTTAGATGTGCAGTAATCTAACCATGAAGGTGGTAGGCTGAGGTCTGAGTGATTAATTACAAAGCATCAGAATTCAATGGCATGAAAAAACGAAACTTTGATACCATTCTAACATGTTCACTAGACTGACTAGACTGTGAAGATTTAAATACAAATGTGTCAGTTTCTTTTATTATGCTTTGCATTTAATTGAGTCATCTTTGAAGCATATATCTGATAATAATGTAGGCCACTAACCTTCTATGTATATATTTTGTTGATTGTATGAAAATAGTCATTGTAATGTAGTCTATTTAAATTTAAAAAAATAGAGCTGTGGTCAATTGCACCATAGTCCAGTGGTAGCATACAGCAGATCTGAAGGTTGTTGGTTCAAACCCAAACAAGCATCTATCCTGACCTCCCTTTGGTGTCAGGATCGTGCATCATATAGTGAGGCCATATATGGGTATAGCCCTTGTTAGAATAGTGCTCTTATAGTACATCATGCTCTTTTGGACAACTTTAGTTTTTATATCTTAGTAATATTTGAGGATTTTTTGATGCTTTCTTAAGATGAGATATTAAGGCATATACGTATACCTCTATTTAAAAATCAATGATCTGAGTATGAATTCCTATCCATTGAACAAAATACCAATTGTCTACATAGTCAGGATTAACAAATTGTACAAATTGTACAAATAATAGAGTAACTATGATTTGACATAACTACTTTTTTTAAATGCAGAATCGTCTGGCAGAGAAGAGAGTGTCACTAATCGCGCTGCTGTCCCAACTGATGTTCGAGCAGGACCTTCGCCAGGCAGAGATCAAGAAACGTTTGGTGAGTATCGGATCCCTGTAACACCCATTTATACCACTGTACTATGTTAGATGATAAGAAAACCAGAAAATAATTCTCAGTCTCAACAAATTTACAGTATTACCTCCTTGTAAAAGGTACTAATAAGAAGCAGGCTATTCCAAACCTGATAACGAGATATACCTATCTTTGATGGTCATTTACTTGTATACATCTCATGTTAGGTCAATACTTGGATGTCTAATAATTAGTATCAACATTTAATTTATATACTTACCTTTTACATTGGATTTATATCTAGTAGTACCGGATCTATATTTAGTAACATTGGATCTAATTCTAGTAGCACTGGATCTATATTTAGTAACATTGGATCTAATTCTAGTAGCACTGGATCTATATTAGTACATGATCTAATAGTAGCACTGATCTATTTAGTACATGGATCTAATTCTAGTAGCACTGGATCTATATTTAGTAGCATTGGTTCTATATTTAGTAACATTGTGTACTTGCAGGAGGAGATGGAGCGACAGAGGGAGGATGGACAGGCAGACTACTGGCTAGTCCAGTTCCAGAGACTGATGGACCAGAAACCACAGTCCCTTATTGACCAGGTACCTCAGTCTGTGTGTTCAGTGCTTCCCTTATATGTCTTCAAGTTGATCGGAAATTCAAAATTACCTTTTTAGTATAGGTTAACCTCAAATAATTTGTTAATGTGTTACTAATTGAAAATTACAGAAGACTTTATAGATAATCATGTTTCATTTACTGCTGCATCACAACTTGTTTCCTAATTCAAAGGGTGCTATGTAGTGTACATGACTGCAGCTAGGAAGGTTGAAGCCCCATTAGGGGCAAGAATTTTTCATATTCTTCACCCAGTGTCCCCAGGAATTGTAGGGAATGACCACAA
>CM037778.1:69319495-69369495 GCA_021229015.1 Solen grandis | reverse complement strand
ACCTAAAGCAATCAGTATATTTAAAAAGTCGTCACGTTTATATCTTTTAAAATTCGTTATCTCTAAAGGCACCATGCCGTTACGTTTAAGTCTTATCCATTTGGTTAATGTCAATGATATTAAGAGGTAGTGACCATGGTCAAGTCATAGTTAAGAATTGGAGGATAAGCCTTATAATATAAAGGTAATCGCAATATTTCAGCATCACGTGGGCACATAGTGAGCTATTATAGGCAAGATGTAATGATGAACATTTTTGTTTAGTTTACATTTCTAAAACTTGCGTATGTTCGTATTGTACTAACAGCAAACAACAAAATTGTTACATTTCTGTCCGGGTCACCTATAAATAACTATGATCCAAACTTATAAAAACAAACATGTGATGTGTGTAGAAACGTCCTAGTAGACAGTATCTACTTAAGGAAACATAAAAACGATCTAAACGGAAATTGGAAAAGTTTTTCCCTCAAAACGTTCGTTACACAGTGTCTGTAAGATATCTGTTTTTGCCACAGTTGGTGGACTGAAATATCGATACGTTTGAATTTAGGGGTTGTTCTTATTAGGGTAATTTTCTCCAATTCCTATAAATTCGAATGCTTTGATATAAGTTAACATTTTCATAACAGTATCTCGTTTTGAAAATCAATACTCATAAACAAGTTTTATTAATATTTTACATTTTCATTTTTAATGTTTCATTTCCTAAACCAGTTTATAGTCATTTTTATATCATTTCAGCTACACATCTCGTAGGTCATACATTCCCACGTGTCAAAGAGTCGTGGTCTATCGATATAACGCTTTATAAACTTCATGTGTATAAGTATTTATCATTTTAAAATAAAAATAAATATTTTCGTTAAAATGATCATAAAAATATCCTTCTCTGTTGTCATGCGTCTTTGTTACGTTCACCGCCATTTATATGTTTAATACATGTTAATATGTTAAATAACTTATATAAGTGTTCTATTTAACCACAAGGTTGGGTTGCGGATCATTAGCATGAGGGAAAAATCTGATATACACCTTTAAACGTATTGAATAATTACAAATAAAAACATCACGTGTTTATAACTTGCCTACATATGGATGTAATAACAACAAAAGTGAACAACAATGTACGTAAAATCAATAAGACACACAAATACACAGATACAAAAAATATGCCATGGTCTTCTGTAAATTACTTTCCAGACACATTAAAACAACCAAGGGACGTGTGTAGAAACGCCTTAGTAGACACGGCCAGCTTTAGGAAAATAAAAAACTGTCATCTAAACGGAAATAAGAAACTCATTTCCCTTACGATTTACGTTATACCGTGTCATTTGACATTATATGGTATGGACAACACATTGGAGCCATTTCGTTGGAAATTTTCAATGAAATCTCACTTTTATAGTCGAAGTTCAATGTAAGCATTATTTATCTTATTCCAGGAACACATCTTGTATGTCATGATCTTCACAGTATTCGTTTTGAAAGTGTCGTTTTCATCCACCATGATACCTTACAAATGCTATATTCATGTGTATTAGTATATATAATTCCAAAATATATAAGTTGACATTATCATTGTAAAAATATTATACTAATACCAATAAGATAAACCACTTTGTTCCCAACTTTGTCATATATCTTTGGTATCCTTATATAATAAATCCGTTCGCGGTTCGCACTGCATTTTAAAATCTTAAGGGAAATTTTTCAATACTTAAGTAGTATGTCATTTTTACTGTCAAAATTAAATGTAACATTTTATTTTAGTTTAAGAGTCAATTTTATATGTTGAATTCTGGTTTAACGAATGAAACTATATCATGTTCTACTATTTGATTTTAAGTTTATGATAGCTTTTGGTAGTTGTCTTCAATATCAAACACGGGGACTTTTATGCTACTCTGACTTTTGACAAAACTTGAAAAGCATTACGTTGTTACAACTGTAGACAACGAAAAAATAGATATGAGATAGAAACGAGCACGATGATCTGTCCTTACGTAAAACAATCAATCTTTCACAAAATACAAGGGAAACAGAACAGTTAAAACAAAATTTTCATTATTTTGACTATCAATTTTCTTAAATCAAATCGTCTACTTAAGTTTCGTTGTGCTTTCATATGCTTGAGTTTATGAGTTCAAAGTAGGCTATCTCCTGGTCATTTACCTTCCTCCCACATCACGGATCAGTTTCAGAAATGATTGAGAAGACGATTTGGTGCTGTTCAATGTTCCTCTCACATAGTAAAAAAACAATGGCTGGGCAGATTGGAGATCAGCGTTACTACGTTCAACCAGATTTTGATTACATGATTCTTGGCGTATATCGAAAAGCAATCCCAGATGACATGTTAAATGATATGGGTTTACCCGTGGTAGTTAAACTCGTTTTATCTAGTATATGTACACAACATTGTTTACTGTTTGGTCTCTCTGTCCTTTATCAAAATATCAACTAATCAATCATTCAGTTAAACTTGCTTTCAATTAATGAATTGTTTTATTTCTATATGGTATTTTACGTTTGAAATTTATTGAAAAGTGTTTGTCTTTGCTTTTTTTTATTTTATCTGATGAGTTTGAATGTGTCTATGGATATTAAAGGGAAACTTTTGTTCGTTCCAGACATATAATGAATAAAACAGTACACGCCATCACTCCCTTGAATGTTAAGAGTTCATGAAACTAACATCGATCTGTTTAGAACATGAATTTCTAGGCAGTGAAAATATGAATAGCACCTTTCTCTTCGTTTAGAATTGTCGTCGCTGAAAAGGCGTTTTACATTTCCATTTCCTTACCGACGGATGACGAAAAACCGTTTCATGAGAATGTTTTTCCCAATGAATCTGATATTAAGTTTCTATGTCTTACATCAAAAGGAACCGATAACTCTCCGTCTCTGTCTCTCTCCCCAATCGCCCCCCCCCCTTCACTCTCTCTTTCGAAAACAGATGTTCCTAAACACGGGAGCATATTTTTCTCTCTTTTCTCTTTCTCTTTCGAAAACAGAAGTTCCTAAACACAGTAGCATATTTTTCTACTCTTTATCTATATCATGATTTGCAAACCATAATCATACCGAGTTTATCTACTGACGATGTTATTTCTGCTAATGCCAATGAAAGTTTTGTCATCGTGATACTATGGTAAATGTGAACTAGTTTCAAATTAAATTATACTACGGATCCAGTTGTTTCGTGTTCCATCCCACTGAGAGCCAGGGTTGTACAATACATTCCCTAGCAGTAACGAAGTCGTTCTAAGAATATATTCAATTGTCTAAAGCTTGTATCAAATTACAAAAATGTAGGTCAGATAAAAATAGTAAAATTGTCATATCTTAATACTACGAAAAGTGTCCAATATGCTAATTACACGTGTCAATATGCTTCACGGGTTGGAATGTAAAAAGTCATCTGCAATACCTGATGTGGCTATTATTTCGGTATTTTGGTTCGAAACCATAACATATTTCTCTGAAACAGCTACGGTAGGGTATTTACTTATCGTTTTACGGATTTGAGGTAATTCATTATTTTTTACGCAAGATATATTTACTAACAGAAAACCTTTGCCCGTTGTAATGAATATTCACTGCATTAGACCGTCAATCTAAATGCATTTAAAAGGTTTTAAGCGTATGTATAGGATAAAAACAAATGTACGGTCTTGTTTTAGGGACATTGATTTATTTATCTCTAGTATATAATATTTATTGTTCAGTTGAAGATATACTTAATGAAATATTTATATGTTGATTTCTAATGTGAAAAGTACTGAAAACATAAAAGCTTTTGGTGGAACTTGAACATAATCAAAATATATTTGTAAGCGCATGAGGTTTCAATTGAGGTTTATATGATTTGTCTGAGGCATTATTTCAGTATTGTCATGGACGTAAAAAGGAAATGAAGATGTTCGATGTGAGTTTAACAGTTAAATGACAGTGTGATCAATTTCAACTCCATATATTTTATAGTATAAAAAACAAAGCAATAACTGGAATATTTCGACCTTAGTCTTTATGAAGTGAGTTAAGATGGGCGACGAAAATAATTTCAAGAGCAAAACAGAAAAGGTTCAATGGAAATGAACGTATATCATTTCACAGCAGTGATCAAGATTTATAATGCTGTCGAGTACATACGCATTCGAACGTTGAACTTTACTTTTTGATAACGCGATGGCAGTGATTAAAATAATTCTAAACTCTTTAACGTAAAAGTAAGACATCCTTAACAAAGGTACGGTTAAACAAAGAAATATGACAGAATGATAAACACTGTAATAAATCTACGATAATTATTTTGAAATAAATGTAAACAACAACATACTATGATCCATAGTGGATATATCCATTGATTATGCTACAAATGTTGATCTCGTATTTGATGAAATCTAATATGAAACCAAACAGCTACAATTGAGGGGTATAACATTTGTTAAACAATGAGGTTACCTCATACCCTGATACACATATATTTCCATTTTATCTATTTATTTTTTGAGCTACGTTGTACAATGCTTTAATATTTGTATTTCGAAAGTCAGGGGTTTTCAACTGACAAAATCACCAGTAAACAATAAACTTGTACTAATTTAATCAACAATGTTAGACATTTGCATATCAAAAAAGGACAGGAAGTATTTCTCATCGTTTGTATCTTTAGCAATTAAGAAGCGAACATTTTCTAAACGGTTTTGGATGCAATGGAAAACATCGTTTCAGTATATCGATGTTTATCTCTAAAATAGTTGCATCCCTAAAGATATAAGTTCAGTGCATCATATATCGCCTGGTCTTTTAACAATGGTATGTTTGGAGCACGATCGTTCAGTAAATTAATGAAATATAGAAATCGAAGCATGGTTTATATAATCTAATTGTGAAAAGGTGAAACAGATTTGCTCTAAAATAGACTAACTTCAGCAAACCGAACGTGGTTTAACTTTTTCACAATTATTTAATTGTCTAATGTCATCTACTCGCGAGAAGCCTTTATTGTTTCAGAAAACAGAAGTACATCTATACTTTGAAATGCGTTAATTAATATCTTTCTAAATACATTTACGGGCGAAATGTTGGTGGATCTACCTGTGTGTTTCAATTGGTGATTAGCTGAATATCACTATTAGCCTAAAGACTGATGGTGACTGCTAGATGCAGTGGGTCTAGATGCACATCAAGAATATAAGAACATTGTAGAGTTGTATTCTTTATTGGTATACATGTATGTCTTTTTATACGAAATGTAAATCATATGTCGTGAATTCAACTGCAGATATTGGTTATGTTGGCATAGATAACCGACAAAGACACATCAATAAAAATTATAACAAAAGATTGTATGTATCAAATAATCCATTGCATTAAATTACATTTTCTTTTATTGAACATGAAATTATCATCATTGTATTATATAGCTTGCATTTGTAAGTGTACACTAGTAAATAAGAATAATTAATATGAAATATATATCCAATCAAATGAATGTTGTTATGGACATAATCAAATACTTTAGACACATAGAAACGAATGCAGTGGTAATAACACAAACATTTATCTTACGATTTATGGTAGATTATGTTTGAAAGAGTTGTATTACTGTTGCAGTTAGTAAATGAATTTAAATTGTGGTCGCTATAAACTTGAACTAAATTTGTTTTACTTTATTTTTATTATCCCTGCTGACCAGTTAATGAAGTTATTAACTAAACTCTAAAATATACATTCTTTATTAATGTTCATAAACATAACAACATGTTTATGGCAGCAATGTTCAATACTAAACCAGTTTCCATTGCTGAAATCTGGTCTTACGAATGTGTTCGAGAATTTCAACTACTTCCAGGTTTGAACGACAATTGGGTTTCAATTTTATCAGGTCTGAATTTCAGTCAAAATGGCATAGTATTTAAGCAATGACTTTTCCGTAATGGAAACCCAAGTCGATGCAAGGTGGATATTGAGAAAGGCTGCTGAGTCGTTTAATTTCTCTATTTTTCTCTTCATTTCAGCAGCAAAGCAATCATCAGTTCCATTGAAAATGTGTTCAATAAATAACATCAAATTCTATTCAAGCGATGTAAAACAAACAAAAAAATAATAAGAATTAAAGACACATATAAATATTTATCAGAAGTCGGCATATTAATTCAGCGATGCGAAGCCTAGCAAGGGATCAATTTGGATCAGAAAAAAAATGCGTTTATTCGATGTTTTGTCTACTTTAATGGCAAATAATAGTATCATGTTTGAAAAGCATTTCTAAATGAGTGTTAAGTGGTGAATAATGCATCACTGTACCAACACTCCACCTTCTATTTTATTAAGATATCATATGTTTCGTGCTTGTTATCTTTGTCCTGAATCTCATATCAGGCAATTGATAATTTTGGTCAAATGATCGACATTTCTCATTTCCAAGTGGTGTTTAAGCTGCAATACTCAGCAGTGTGTGCTACTTTGATGTTATCTATGTGTCTGATGGGGTTAAATGGGTTTAGTAATACCGGAAAAGAAGCTAGTTTTATTCCAGACATGTTATTAATAAAACAATTCATGCTACTAAATCTTTGAATGTTAAAGCTGATAAAACCTGCAGTTATTTCTACTTTGATAATAATGGAAAGCGTTGCATACTCGCATTATTATCTTGACTGTTTAATTGAAAAGGTTATACTTATAAGCCTTTAATAATAATTACTCTCTTATCTTCATAGCCCTTTCTGATGCCAGCTGTCAAGAGTTTGAATGTAAAACAATTAAAATGAGTATTTAACTGATAACACCAACCAAGTATATTCACTCTACATATAAATCTCGGAATTCCGGCGGTTAATCTTCCGTGGTGGTCCACAATTTGAATGATTTCCATGACTCACTAAAATAATTCCGGATGGTTTCTGAAGAATTTTGGACTTGGGATAATCCCGACTAATACGGGTCCTTAAGACGTGCGTTCGATCCATGCATAAATCGAGACTTGCTGTATATATTCTCCTATACGAATAATACAAAATGATGATACAACAAAACCAAGACGTGAGAAGTGCTCTCAAGTCGTTGTTTAAGATATATGAATGCTTTAAAGAGGTATCTGACAAACGACATCTCTCCAAGTCTTTCCTTTAAATAAAGAAAGAAAGAGACACTTAGACTAGACTAGACTATTTGAATTTACCGTCGCTTCGACAGTATTTCAGTCATATAGAGACGTCCAGCTAATTACAGGTGGAGGAAGACCCCGAATGCACGGAGGCATCCGGGTAGAACCACGAGACACTTAGAACTGAACAAATGAATGAAAACAAATGCCTTACATACTTTTGAATTGTATTGTCCCAGCGGTTTGCTCATCCGTATCAATGTATTGTAGTACTGTAAAGTGGTTGTTGATGAAACTCATCTATTGATAAACAAGTTTATTAGATTTTCTATTTGAGGAATTGATATATGTTGTGATATCATCACTTCATACTCAATTCTCGAACATGGGAAATTTGACCAGTTTCCACATCTTTCATATAATTCACTGGTGAATAAATTGTAAGAAGTTTCCTGGCTTTGTTTGCATTTCCTATATTTTAAAACAAAGTTTATCTCAGTTTCGTTTCAATTACTTCCGGTGATAATATCACGTAAATTACATCTTATCCGAACAGTATAAATAGTGCTTTAGCATGTCGACCATATGTAGAAGAAGATATTGATAAATTGGTTTCCCCTTCATTCACAAATGCAAAAAACAAACATTGATTGAGATGATATATATTAAGATTACATAGAGAACAAATTCCAGAAGATTCGGATGATAAGACCTGTGTTGAGCTTTGCGAGAGTGGATGGATCCTTATCAACTCAGTATCAATTCAAAATGGAACAAGCATCTAGATGTTCAGATAATTGTAATGCTCCTGAATGCGTTTTCGTCACTATATCATATGCCATTTAAAAACATTCAAATGATTTCAAAACATAGCTCGCATGAACTGATATTGTGCACTTGATTTCTTATGAGGTTCATTTTTGTTCTATTTGTTGTATTCTACCACAGGGTTAGGGTGCAGATTTGTTCTGCATGGGTTAAAGTCCGAGACGTATAAAATACGATTCACATAACTAAAATGAAAATGAAGAAAGGGAACACATGTTAAATGAAACATTAATTCTGTCTTGGTTATCTATGAATCACAACCAAGACATATGAAAACAACCATCAGAAGAATTTAAATGGTTCCAGGAAACATGAAAACGTCTTTAACGGAAAATAAGCAGTCGGTTCTTTCTTCTACGATCGCCGTTATATTATGATTGTAGAGGTTGATTATTGCTTATGTTAGCTGACTGAAAAAATGATACGTTCAAAATTGGGGACTGTTTTAAAGTCCCATTGAATGGTCTGTTTTAGCTAAGCTTTTCATTACAATTGCTCTTTTAAAGACTCAATGAAATAATACTTTTTTAATAAACCGTTTAACTTCGAGAGATGTTTTGGAAACTCTACTTTCTTAATATGAAAGTTGTTTACGGTACAAACAACACCAATTTTTCAGTGGCTGTTTTAAATATTCAAATCCGATCTTATTGACCAAAGTTAATAGTTAACACTTTGTCTTACACTTAGGTCTAGTTATATATATATATATATATATATATATATATATATATATATATATATATATATGGTCTTAGATTAAGGCTTAATTGCATTAATCGGGTACTAAGGTAGTCATTTGTATTTAACTGAACGTTTTAAAATCTCACGGGGATCCTTATGATGTGTTGCTATGTCATTAAAGTAACCCCAGAATGTAATACTTTTATGCGATTACATTTAACGTGATAAATAGATATGGGCTGGAAAAGATTTTGATGATTTGTCTGTCAGTAAATTGTAAACTTAATTTTGAATTCGCTCTGTACTGTTATTTAAGAAGATAGATCTTTTTCTTGGTAATTTAGTTTACTCTCACACCAAGGATTCAGAAATGAGATGGGATGCTTTTGGGGTTGTAATGGTTTTTGTCTCATTTAGTAAAGTAATTGTCTTTCGCTTGAGTTGAATTGAAATCAATACCCGGAGTATTATTTTAGTATACTCACAGAAATCAAAGCGACTGCGTTCGTGCGACATTTAGATAACTTTGAATTGCAAATATAAGTCTTGGTGTATTTAGAAAAGGACTTTCTGGTGACACGTTAAATGATGACGTCGTTCTTGTAACATTAATGTTCCATTATTCATATATGTGGAAAACAATGGCTTTCCGTCCTAATCAATCCATCAACTTATCAATAAATCAGTTTAAATTGCTGTTAATTGAAAAAAAAATGTTTCGATTTAAAGTAGCCTTCTAAATTTGCAATAAGTTGCAGTTAATCTTACATTGCTGTTGACATTTTATCAGATGAGCTTTAATTTGTCTAGTAATACCAAAGAAACGCTACTTTTGTTCGTTCCAGACATATTGTGAATAAAAAAAATACACGCCATCACATTTAATTATTTATGAAACATGTATATTGATCTACTTACATAACGAATATGACTATCCAGAGAGTTCAAATTGGAAAAGTGTAAATCTCGTTTTGTGGTTCAGCGATACTACAACGTCATGTTTATCCCAGGTAAAGGAAGACAGGGCGTGCAAAGATGTGCACGGGCAGATCAACGAAACTATTGCAGGGTAGGAGAAAGGCTTCCGAGTATCCATAAGATAGTTTAATGATACATGTACTTTTTTATCATTTATAATCAGTGACCATGCACGTCTCAAGGGCTTGAAATATCGTTGGTAACTTTTAATATACGTTTGATGGTTTTAGACATTGGGTGCGTTTTGGAAGGATACCGACACATATGTGCTTTGCGTTTTCCACCTTTTAAAAAGCAGAAACATTTGTCAGTCTTAAAACAGTTCGTTCACGGATGATCGATAGAAAAAAATGACTTTCTATTTTCCATGGTCAATGTTGGTGAAATCTGTTTCCTGACAAATTAACTCGGAATTTGTAGGCACAGAAAAACGTTATTTTCGTAAATGCAACTTCGACGAAATCGGCTAAATTTAGAATACGATATTCCCCCCCCCCCCCCAAAGAACACGTTCTGCAACATGACGTCTTGACAAGCTCATAGTGGCGATTTCGTTAGTTCATCCTATGAAGTTAGCGCATGAGGAAAAAGTAAATGAATCTGAATATAGGTTTCATCAGCCTAGATATAGTTTCTACACTGTCTGTGACGGTATAATCTGTAATGATAAAACCACCCACTTTTTTACGATCACGGGTGGTTGCATTGAGTGACATTGCGTCTGTAGATGGGTATTGATAGACGTAATGCACATAAACATGGTTACCCCATTTTTCCCCATAAATTTGTTTCTACTGTAATTCTCTATTATCATGCAAAGTTTTTAAAAAATAACATGGCTAGTTTTAATTTTCCTTCTTTGCCTGTATAGTAAAAAGCTTTATTGTGACGCTAGGGGAGATACTTGTTCAAGACCAACTTTTGCATATACATACGCTAAAGAATATATCGAGAAAAATCTTTATAAATTAGTAAGGCATATTTCATATTTGTTTCGAAAAATGTTGTTTTGTAAAATATCACAATTCTTTCAAAATGACAAAAGAATAATGTCGATGTGTTTATAGTTATTTTCCCAGAATCAGTTACGGATCAAATTAAGGTAAGGTATTAACTTATCTATTTTGGACCGATGAATTCATTTTTCAAAAGCAATGTAGGCGTTCACGCGTTATAAGCAACATCAACTGCTGTAGTCGATCAATTTGTTTAGTGTGTTCAGGTGGTATAAATCACGCATCCATACAATGAAAACAAACACACGGTCTGGTTACAGTGAAATTGAATTCTTAATTTATCTAAAGTTAAAATTGATAATATTGTTTTGTTTGAAATTTAGACTTGCTGCAATATCGCGTAAGCTGGTTTCTAAATTGAAAGGTGTTGATAACTTAAAAGCCTTTGAAGATAAGTGAACATTATCAAATTATGTTTGTAAGGTGTTTGTAATTGGGGTAATTATAAAATTACCCGGAGTATTATCTTAGTATACTCACAGAATCAAACATTTGATGAAACTGTTAAATGTCGGTTTAATGGGTTTACGACAATTTAATCTTAGGATGTAAATAAATTGATATTGTAAAAGATGGATACTGTAAAATAAGGAATTTTCGTGGAACCTGTAATGTGGTCAATTTCATTGGTACATATATTCGTGAATTCATGTTATAGAAAAGATGAAGTCTTTCATATGGGCAGATTTTCGTGGAGGTTGATATCGTGGATAAAAATTGTCCAAGAAATAGACGAAAATTAGTCCCCGATGAAAATTAATGATTCTACAGAAAATGAATAGGACTCATTGTGATTTTTCATCTCTCCAAAACTCAAAAATTACTATTAAAACTGTAGCAACACGCATGCCTTAGGCCATCAAAACTAAGACGTAAAGTAAATGCCGCTAAAATATCGATGCAGTAGATCTACTTATATAGAAAAAGCTGAAGCACTTCAAGATAACGTAACTAAATAAGATTGATCGAAATAAAAAAATCAAATTTATCTGCGATTTTTTTTAATGACACCTTCCTATTTTGTGTTTTTTTACGTCCAAAATAGATCAAATTAATTGAAAAATATGAATTGTTTCCACACATGTAGTTCAACTTTTAAGTCGGATAAACTATTTAAGACATTTCTCAAGACAATATAGGGATGCGCTCTCTGACGAATTCTAATATCTTCAAAAATATCTTGATAGACTTTATCCGTTATATATATATATATATATATATATATATATATAGTAGGCAAAATCACTATATAGACAGATAAACCAAGCAAAGGATGGGAAAATGAATATACTAATCTCGCAGTGAGCTTTATATAACTATCAAGAACATGCAGTCGAATTCCAATGCTTAATGTTGCGTATTCAAATGTTTAACGAAACACATTCAAGAATCACATTTTAAGACATCAGTAATTCAGGGAAAGGCTCAATCAACTGTGCCCCGACTTGATGGAATCCTAAAAATGAAATTTGGTTGCAATTCACAAAAGAAAGACACTAATCACAAGTGCAAATATAGCATCGTTTTAAGAAATATTTTTTTTGTGGAGATCCAATATGATTTAATTTAAATGTCTGTTATGCTATATGCATGTTTACTAATAATACCTTTAATATTACATCTTCATATATGTCTTACAGTGAAATTGAAATAATATGAAATTTGTTTTTATAAATGTTATTTTAGTTTTATATTTCCCCATTAAATTTATCACTTGCCACAACAGAAGACGACAACAATACTAATACTAATGTTATTAATCCATATTGTAACAGGATTTGTGTTTGTATGTCTAAACCTTGACTATATAGTCTTCACATTTCCTGGTTACTAACCCAGATTCATTTTGTTTGCAAATATTCAATTTATATACAGACCTGGAATTGAAATAAATACAAGTGTCTTTTAACTTTAGCATTTTATTTTGTCAGTACTTTTCATTTAAGTCAGTGGGTTAAAATAGCAAAGTGCAAACTGGGCAAATCTGTGTACTATTCTAGAGTAGGACTGTATTATGTTTAAAAAGCCTTATAATATTGAAGGTTGTGTTTTAAAGTAAAGAGAGGCTTATTCTGACAAAAGGTAAAATCTACCTTGTGAATGTCCGTGAAAAAGCATTGACTAGCATTCTTCTCTGCCTTATATACTCTCCCAGGACCAAAATGCATAAGGATTCCATGCCACACATGTCTAGTATAGTACACTCATATATTTAAGATACAGGTAAATTATCAGTTTTAGATATACTGTGACAACATACACAGTATATCAATATTGATCAAATAACTGTACTAAGATAAGAATTTACTCTACTGTACCAAACATAGTTTATGTATATGTTTATATAATATGGAATATTAGATCACAGAGGATATATTTAGCCAAATATAACCCAGAATAAAAAATTTCTGCCACAATATCACGTGATGTTTGGCGGGATTCTTATAGATGAACGAGTGCGGGAAACCTGTTGACGTTGTTCATGACCACAATAGTTATTGCTGAATTAATGATATATTGATCAGATTCATTTTAATGATTGATTGGCTCAATACCTACCAATAAACGACATCTTAATCTTATGTGACAGATTTGTTCTATAAAAAATATTCAGCGAACCCAGCGAGGTTTCAGGATGTGGCAATTTTCCAAATTGAAATTTATCCACAAGAAGAATATGTTGTAAGAAATACAACTAAAGTACATCTAAATATTAAAAGACAGACTTAAATGTCTTTCTCAAGAAGTCTTCGCTAATCATATAATCAAATGAAAATAAGAAAGTTAGCTTTACCATTTACAGATATTTATTTTGAACATTACACATACTTTTAATCTGGCAAAACTCCATTTTAATTTGATTGATATTGATATACGGAATATCTACGCCATTTAGGAAACGTTTGATGTTGTATATCGGTATGAGATCAAAGGGGGCCTATTTTCTTATAAGTATAAGTAATAAAATTGTTACACCTATAATGTAACACAACCGATGCTGTGGATAAATTTTCGGCAACAGTAACCGCTCTTATCCAAAAACTTAAAGACCACACATACACACCACTCATTATTTAGACAAATTCTTTCAGAATCTATATCTCCGTATAATAGGAAATGCTCGAAATGACATTCTAATGTATTTTCAATGTTAATGGCTATATTTCAGCCATTCATACAATGCCGTGATACTTATTACAGCTACCACTGGCCGATTGGTTAGAGAGCCACGGTAAATGTAGGTGTTGGTTGGGGGGTGGGGCGTGATTTCGATCCCCGGCATAAAACATATCAAAGTCGCAAAAAGAAAATGCTGATAAGGCTTATTGGTTGGCGCTCATCATTTATGGGTAGTTCCAGGACAAGCCAAGATACTAAGTGAACGTACAAAGTGAAAAAGGTTACAAAGTAACTTGTTTATCAACCGCTTTCGTTCTGGACAAAGATATCCATTTATTCAATTAAATACCACTTGTCGCAAATGAAACGAAACACTTAATTGACAATTAAATACACTCCCTACAGGTTATAACACTGATCATGTCATTAATGTTCTTTGAACAATTTGTAGTATCTTTAAGAATTTGAGTTGGAGCGCCAATATTTATGTCGTGAGGGTAAAACTGAACGATATAAATGCATTATCAAACATAAAAAGTAACCTGCAGAGTAGTTGCAATATAAATATGATTCAAGTTGAATTTTCACTATGAAAGCATTTCTGAATTTGATCTAAATGGTGTATATTGCATCATTAAACCAACGCACCAGTTTCTGGATAAAAGCTGTAGCCTGCATGTCTTCATTGCCTTGAATCTTAAGCAGTTCATCTATAATGTTGGTCAAGTGATTGACTTGTCTCATTTTCAAGCGGTATTTAAGCTGCAATGTAATGCAGTATGTGCCACTTTGCTGTTATCTGTGTGTCTGATAGAGTATAATGGATTTAATAAGACCGGAAAAGAAGCCATTTTCAATCCAGAGACATGTTATGATTAAAACAATCCATTAACCATTAACCCACTTAATGTAAAGTTGATAAAACTGTAGTTACTTTTATTTCGAGCAATTTACGAAAATCTTCGCATGTCCGGACTTATATCAAAACTGTTCAATAATTTTCCTGGTTAATTATAAGCCTTCAAATATGTTCGTCTCCCAATAGTCAGCTGTCATAATTTGGATGTGAAAAAAAGTATTCAGTTGAACCTGTATTAGCGGCACCTGTATTGAGCGGTCAACTTGTATTTAGCGGTCATTTTAATATCATCAAACTGTAGCATTTTGTTTTATATTTAAACTTCATTTAGCGATAACCTCTGTTAAACGGCCTCTTTCTGTTGCTCTATCGACTGTCCGTTTAAGACATGTTTTACTTATATAAATGTAAGAATCTGATAAATCCAAAAAAGTACTATTGTACTATATTTATGTCTTAAGATGTTAATACGCTGTGGGCATCGGCCGTGACAGTTATTTCTCTTATAAATTTAAACAATACACAATTTACTTTTTTAAGAAAAAGTGTGTCCTGATCTTGAAGTAGGCTTCACTGACTACATATCAATTAGACGTAAGTTTGATCCAGGCAGGAGGCGAGACTTGATAAATACTTTCCCCTTGTGTAAAATGTTTATACAATTCATGGCTACTAGAATCAGTTGAAAAGTCTTGTTTCCAAGACGTTGTATTTTTAAATTTGTTTTATTTTTCAAAATCATGAATTGTTAGAATTGGTAGTTATATACAACCATATACATTATTTCCATGTTTTAATACTGCTGAAAATATCTCATCATTTTGTAAAAGCATCCAAATATTTTCATTTCTTGATAAAACAGTGTTAGATATCAAGTTAATATTTTTTGTAAATTAGTCATGGTCATTAAAAATTCGTTAATAAGGTATGGTGGTGAGACGTGTCTTGTGGATGTAATACAAAACGGAACAAAATGAGTTATATTAATATTGTATAATCACTAAACATTTAAAACATCTGTAACAACAGCTTATATTATCTGATTTGATGGTTAATATTATTCAAGATGGAATGCTTAAAAATAATTTAGGTAGAAGACTGAGTGTTACTTATGTTTTCAAAAAGGGTGCTGTTTATATGTTTAAATAAATTCTAGAAATTTCTGCAACTTAGAAATGACAGAGGACAATAATAGGATGCTGGAGCTGTGTCTGTTTCTTTGTTGCTCGAAATGACATATACCACGTTGAAATTTCAAAAAATAGTTTTCATTACTTAACTTTTGAAATAAAATAAATAATGATTAAATCTGATAAAAGAATCAAATGTTCTAGTTACGTTAGCCAAGAAGCTTTGTTTTTGTTAAGATCTAATTAAGTATATATTTTTTGTTCTTATATTAATGCTCGATCGATTTTTGTAAACTCAATGGAGTGATGTTACCGCTATCTGCTGTAAAAATTGAAGTAAAGTTTTGATTAAATAAATTGACTTTATTTTTAATTTTTTTTTTTTTTTAAATTTTAAAAATCAGGTTTTCCATTCCAATCCGATAAAGATTGTCTAAGATAACCCAGGGCTACCCTGAGAGGACACGTTAAGTTCTTTCTTTTTTCTCAGATGACTTGACTATTGCTCCTATCACATGCTTAGTTTCATTTCATTTATGTTTCATAATGATACAAACTTCTATTAAATCCATTTCAATTCTCTATTCTGTGTTTGTCTGAGTTTTTATAACTTACGATCATGTGAGGAAGCCTTCCAGCTGGCTTGTAGTAGGTCGGTGGTTCTTCCCTGGTACATCTGTGTACTCGGGGTCTTCCTCCACCTGTAATTAGCTGGACATCGCTATATGATTAAAATACTATCGCAGACACGGTAAACCCCAATACAACAACAACAACTTACGAAAGGAATTACAGACGTTGTGCGTTAACCTAAATGAAATATCTTTCTTAAGAAATTCATTATGTTTGTGATCAAACGTTTTTTGTTTTCTATGTCAAAAGTGATTTGCATTTGTAATATCGAAATTTATGATATAAAAAGGAAAATTTTAAGCACAAAACAATTTTGAATGAAAAAAAAAGGATTTATCGAATAACAAAGTGCAAATCCTTCTTTTATGTTTTATAATATAATAGGTTTTAGATTTAGTCGAAGACGTTCTCTTACAGTTGCGACGATGAAATATATAAATGCGTCAGACAATTTGCATAAGTGTATGGTAAAATAAATACAAAGAACAGGGGAGGCTCTTATATATTATTCCGCCCCAATGGTCAAGTACACCACCCTCAGCTGATTGTCTCTTACATAGACCTTCCGTTTTCCAGAGCAAAGATCCACGAATAAATGTACCAACGAAATTTCCCTAGGTACATAACGAAATTTATTGTCATAAAAAATATGATTTTAAAGTAGTTATACAGCTACACAAACCCTCTATGTTATAAATAGCTCCATTCCGTGGCCTTGGTATATTATTGAAGCATTTTATGATAAATTAATATTCTAGTCTGGCTCGAGGAATTTTGATAGACGTGGCACAGCAGATAATGAATGTTCGATTAGCAATGTATATTACTTCTGATATATGAATTTTCATATACTTGTTATATTAACAATGTATACGTGCGTACGAAAGTCTGTATGTATACTTGTAGGTTTGCAGATTGAAGGGCGTGTTAGAAAGGGAGGAAGTTGGTTCATTCTCTGACTGGGACATACCATAATCGATAAATAATGGTACTGATATAGCTTTCTTGTTTGGTGCTCAGCATATAAGGGTAGTTAGAGGCATATCTACGGCGTGATGCTGGAATGTCGCAGCACTGTGTATGTTTCAAGTTGACACTGTCATCCAAATAACAAGAATACTGTCGGTGAGAAGTTAAACCCAACAATCAGATATACGTTACAGCATGTATGAAAATAAAATATATAGTTATTTTGTTATCAATAATTTCTTTGGGAATCTAGTTATCGTCGATTTCGTGGAGGTTTCATTCCACGAATATTAATCCCCACAAGATCCATCTAGTCACAAATCGATACGATACGATAATTTTATTGTATAATCAGGCCTCCGGTTTATACACAGATATGTTACACAATATACAACATTTTCGCAAACCAACAATATTTAATGTAAACGAAATGAATGAGTTTACAGTGATTGGTAAAGGAAATCAGTAAGGCAATTGCACAATAAGAATACGGCATAACCACAAAGCCGGGATTAATATAAAATTGATTTTATCAAATTGAAAACAGTATGTTTCAATGCAATCGTTTGTAGTATACTGCAATTTACGTTAGCGGGAAAGTCCACTGGAAGCATACAAGAATCCGGATCATGGGTTGATCAAATTTCGGTAAGGTCGTCGCTTTAATAGAAAATATCAACTTCAAATTGATCTTCTCAAACGTCAATTAGACGCGAGTTTGATCCAGGCATGAGGCGAGACTTGCTAAATACTTTCCCATTGTGCAAAATGTTTATACCATTCATTACTACTAGAGTAAGTTGAAAAGTCTTGTTCCTAAGGCGTTGTATTTTTTTTTTAAATTTGTTTTATTTTTCAAAATTCATGAATTGTTAGAAAGATTTTTTTAAATCGTGTTTTACCCTAAGAATACCTTAAGAATTATGGTTGTTGATTGCAAAAATCTCTCAGTAGTATATCAAGAGTCAGAATCTGGGTTTTGGTTGCCTCTGTATTTGTAGTTCTATTCTTATCTAGTTACAAACTTTTGAAAAAAATGATAAAAAAACACATTTGGAATTGTTTGTTTTCTAAAATTTTGACTGAATGAAATGTCAATCTGTCGAATTGATTCAGTTCGTAGGTCTATCGGAAAGAAATAGACACAATCTTGTTTCGGCGAGATAGGATTCAGAATATTTACAGCAAATATTGTACATATTGTTTATATAAACTCTAGACTAAATGCAACATCACGCTCGTGCTTTGCCACTCTGCTATGTGCTGAAAACATAAAAGCTGTTGATGATAGGTGTGCGTAATATAAAATCACTTGTGAAGGTTGAAGGTTGATAATTGTGTAATACGAGGGGTGATACAAAAGTTTTGTCACTGCCTTTATAACACATTTTGTAGTAATATTACAACAACCAAAGTCGGTATATATATGAATGAATGTATTACAAAATATTATGTAAAGTTTGGTCTACATACAAAAAATGGTTTATAAATGACAGATAATCACATAAAGCACATCAGCGACCAGCACCGCACACAAACGACGTCAATGACGTTACTTACAAATATCACAATACCGCGACGTCACTCCTTTTCAAAATAACGTCCAGCATACACTGCCTGTGCCTCATAACCAACTTCTGGAATACATTTGCAAACCACTCGGAAGGGAGTCGTGATAGCATGCAGTTGCTCTCCGTCTGTCACCGGGACTTAAGTCTGGACTGTACGCCGGATTGGAGTATGTGCATTCCGAGGAAATTTTTGATCAGTCGAGTCTCGTGGGCTGAATGGGGAGTGATGTTGTCATGGTGAATTATACAACTGCTTTAATCCGTGTAGAAGGGGTTCCACTTCTTGCGCAGCACCGTTAGCAGATCACGCGTCAAGACCTTAAACGATAAATTATGATTTTGTATAAATAGGCGTGTTTTTAAATACATATATTAAATACATTTAATAATTAAATCTAAATTCTGATATTAAATAATAATTTATAACTTTTATTTGAGTAGATATATTCGATGTATGTCTTAAAACAAACCAAACAATTTAGCTTACCTTTGAATAATTAGCGTCGTTGACGGTCTGGCCTTTCGGTACGGCGTGGCTGAGAATAATTCCATTCATATCGAAAAACACAATAAACATGTGTTTTCAGATTTCCTTGGTCACGGTGCCTTCTTTGGAGGAGGGTATGTGTCTCGTTTCCACTTGCTACTTTTCATCTTCGTCTCAGGGTCGTAGTAGAAAAGCCAGGTCTCATCTAGGGTGATAACATTGCGAAGAAACTGCTCGCCCTCTCGACTGTATCGCCTTAAAAACTTCCTAGATCCTTTCACGCGTGAAACCATTTGTTCGTCCGTCAGCAGTCTCGGCACCCACCTAGCGCTTACACGTCTAATCTTCAAAGGTTCAGTAAGAATGCGCTATACAGTACCGTAACTGAAACCTGAGTGGTCAGAGAGAGCCCGAATGGTAACGCGTCGATCTTCCTCAATAGCGTCGGACGTTCGCATCTGTTCGTGTTGCTGATCTTCCGGTCCTTGCACAATCATTCAGTAACTCATCATCCTCTCGGAAGCGTTCATACCATCTGTAAACAAGTGTTCTGTTTACAGAATTTTATCCATATGTTAAATTTACCGTTTCCATCGTTTCTAGAGTCGATTTTCCGAGCTTGTAGCAAAAATGTAATATCGCGCGTTGCGGCGTTTTGACCTTTTCTTATTTCAACGGACATTCATCAAATGTGCTTGGAAAACGTAAACGTGAAATGACGTCATTTAAACTTTAACTGCTGCTCACAATATGAAATGACGTCAAAAAATACATGGGTGAAAAAAAATAGATGGGATTTTAAGAAATATATAAACCTAGGCAGTACCTTATCAAATGATGAAACAAAAACGACTATCAAAAAGGATGAGGAACTTTGATTATTACCTCATTGCCATGTTGTACTAATTTTGACTTAATTTCCGAAGGTATGTAAGTAGATACGGACAAATCGATGATAAAATGCCTAAAATTTTGAGATGCACAAGAAGTATAGGCTGTATGAGATGAAGGTATTACCTGACAACATCAGGGTTTTTCATACTACCGTGTGTTTTCAAAAATTTAGATCGCCTCTTCTGAATCTTTTAACAAGTTTCGCAATGGATTTTCCAAGTTCCATGTAGGTACAAGCACGTTTTTATTGTTAGAAATGAATAAAGATCTACAAAGAATAATAATAGAACAACTGTTGTGGTGCATGCCTTTCAGCAACATTGGCTGAACACCTTGTTTGTACCTACATGGTAAAACCCATTTATGAGAGTTCCTGATATCTTCTACTTTTTTATTTCTTATAATTATGCTCGGATGACTTTTATGAACTCAGAGGAAAGATGTTACCGCTATCTACTGTAGAAATTTAAGATAAGTTTCGAATATGGAAATGGCATTTACATTGCATTTGTATCATCATGCTACTTTCGTCTGTGCCAAATACCAAATAGAGGGAGTTATTTTATATTTATATTTTGATTATTACTTTTAAGTAAATGATTAATTTACATTATGCTACTTTATCATTGCGCTGACGGTCAGTAAGTGATAAAACCGGACCTCGATCCGATAAAGGTGGGCTCGGATATCACAGGGCTACCTCTGAGCAGACACGACACGTTAATTTCTAATTAAAATTTTCTTTCCAGATGACATTACTATTTTGCTTATCCCATGCTTAAATTCATTTCATTTATCCCTCATTATAGATAAACTTTCTATTAAAATCTAATTCGAATCCCTATTCTGTATTTGAGTTTTGATAACATACAAAAGAAATTTCAAGATAGTTTTCCTTTATCTAACTTAAATAACTTTCTTAAAAAATCATTCATTATGATTATGATCAAACGATTTTAGCCTTCTATGTCAAATATGTTTTGCTTTTATTGCATCAAAATTAATGACACTAAAGGAAATGTTTGAATAAAAATATTAATGAACAAAAACAAACATGATTTTACGAACACCAAAGTGCACATCCTCCATTTTAGTTTGATTTAGAATACGTTTGCGATAAAAATCGAAGACGTTATCTTACAGATCCGTCGATGACATTGAAAAGGTGATACATTTTCCCAGTATAATATTTAAATGCGTCAGACCATTTCAGGTAAAAGGCGTGTCATAAAAATACATCAATATTAATCTTGCATTAGGGTATGGCAAAACAAAGCCAAAGCCCAGATGAAGCTATTGATAAATCATTTTATTTATGATTCCGTCCAAATGGTTTGAATATTTAAGACTAGTACGCCATCCTCAACAACTTTTTGGTCTGTTTCCTCTCAATCAGTTCGGTGACCGTACAAGTATCTTCAAAAATGACGTGTACGAGCATAAAGTCAAGACCGTCATGGTGTCCCCGAACAATTATATTTGCAGATAAAACCATTTAAAGAGCCAGAAATGAAATCCAACACTGTGAAACCATTATGGTTGTGTGACACTAAGTTTCGTTAAATTTGTGGAGTGTTTTATCAACGAAAAATAATCCCCACGAAAACTTGTCTCTTACATAGTCTTTTCGTTTTCCAAAGTATAGATCCACGAATAATGTACCAACAAATCCACTTAGTGCATAATCAACGTAATTTAATGTCATCGAAAATTAATAATTTTGCAGTGTTATTCAGCTATACAAACCAATTTATGTTGTAAATAACTTTATTCCGTTGCCTTGATGTATTACCGATGCATTTTAGGATATGCTAATTATCTAGTCTGGCGCGTCGAATTCTTAACAGCCATGGACAGCAGATAATGAATATTTGATTAGCATTGTATACATTTTGATATATTAATGTTTCTATATACTTATACTATATACTCTATATTCTTTATACTGGTAATATTAACAGTGAATACGTAATTACGTATGTATGTATATTTGTAGGTTTTCAGGTTGCAGGGCGTGTTGGAGCGTCTACCTCTGGAGAGGGAGGTACTTGGTTCATTCCCTGATCAGGTCATACCGAAGTTGATAAATAATGGTACTGATGTAACTCCCTTGCTTGGCGTTCAGCATATAAGAGTGTTTTAGGACAGATGACGCGATTCATTCACGAATTGGAGTTTGAGCGTCAATTCTTATGTCGTGTGAGTAAAACTGAACGACAGAAATGCACTATCAAATATAAAAAGTAACCTGCAGAGTAGTGCAATATAGATATGATTTAAGAAGTATTTTCAATATGAAAGGATTTCTGAATTTGAGCTAATTGGTGTATATTGCAGCATTATACTAACGCACCGGTTTCTGGATAAAAACTGTATCGTGCATGTCTTCAATGCCTTGAATCTTAAGCAGTTCATTAATAATGATGGTCAAGTGATCGACTTGTCTCATTTTCAAGCGGTATTTAAGTTGCAATGTAATGCAGTATGTGCCACTTTGCTGTTATCTGTGTATCTGATAGTGTTTAATGGATTTAGTTAAACCTGAAAAGAAGCTATTTTCATTCCAGACATGTTATGAATAAAACAATCCACGCCATTAACCCATTGAATGTTAAGTTGATAAAATCTATAGTTATTTCTATTTCGAGCAATTTATGAAAATCGTCGCATGGCTGGACTTATATCAAAACTGTTCAATAATTAAGTTCCCGGGTAATTAAAAGCTTTCAAAAATGTTCAATCTCCCCAGAGTCAGCTGTCATGATTTTGGATGTTAAAAAATGTATTCCGTTGAACCTGTATTAGCGGCATTCTGTATTAAGCGGTCAACTTGAATTTATTGGTCATTATTTTAATATTATCAAACTGTAGATTTTTTTTCATATTTAAACTTCATTTAACGATCACCTCTATTGAACGGGCACTTCCTGTGGCTCTATTTACTGTCCGTTTAAGACAGGTTTGACTATAATAAGTATAAGAAGTACTCTTTACTATATTTATGTCTTGGGATGTTAATACGCTGTGGGCATCGGCCGGTTCAATTATTTCTCCTATATATTAGCACAATACACAATTTACTTTTTAAGAACGAGGGTGTCCTGAACTTGAAGTAGGCTTCACTGACCATATATCAATTAGACGCGAGTTTGATCCAGGCATGAGGCGAGGCTTGTTAAATACTTTCCCCGTGTGTATAATGTTTATACAAATCAAGACTACTAGAATCAGTTGAAAAGTTTGTTCCTAAGTCGTTGTATTTTTTTTTTTTTTATTTTTCAAACTTTATGAATTGCTAGAAAGATTTCTTTTAAATCGAGAATTAACCCAATGTTTTCCTCAAGTATTATGATTGATGGTTGAAAATATTAATAAATAGTATGTCAAGAGTCAGAATCTGGGCTTTGGTTGCCTCTGTATTTGTAAGTCTATTCTTATCTAGTATGCTCACATTTCAAGAAATTGATTAAAAAAACGCATTTGAAATCGATGTTAACTAAAATTCTGACTAAAGTAAATGTCAATCTGTTGAATTTATTCAATTCGTAAAAAGCGTAGGTCTATCGGATAGACATAGACACAATCTTGTTTCGGCGAGATAGGATTCAGAATATTTACAGCAAATACTGTACATATTGTTTATTTAAAATCTAGACTAAATTCAACCTCACGCACGTGCTTTGCCACTCTGCTATTTGCTGAAAACATAAAAGCTGTTGGTGATAGGTGTGCGTAATATAAAATCACTTGTGAAGGTTGAAAGTGGCTAATTGTGTAATACATGTAATTTGAATAAATGAAGTTGCCTCCTGTGAATCTTTTTAACAAGTTTCGCAATGGATTTTCCAAGTTCCATGTAGGTACAAACACAATTTTATCGATGGAAATGAATAAGATCTACAAAGAATAATAATAGAAGAACTGTTTTTGTGCATGCCTTTCAGCAACAATGGATGAACACCTTTTTTGTACCTACATGTATCGTCTACTTGATGTCTTAAAATTCAGAAAGTATCTAAGTAACATCGAGCTTAAAAAGAAAATGGAAAACATTATTATACATTTCAATCACAATGATATTCCAAGACTCAATGAAACAGACATATCTATATTCAATATTCAAAGACGATATCTTCGAACTGTATCTTGAATCCTGTGAACATACACTCTAAAATCATTAATTTTCGTTGACATTAAATTTCATTGACTGTTTTCCTGAGGAAATTTCGTTGGTACATTATTTCGTGGTTCTATGTTCTAGGATGTGTGTGGTCTGTATAAGAGACAAGTTTTCGTGAGATATTCGTTGATAAAACCCTCTACGAAATCGACGAAAATTAGTGTCCCACAAAAAATAATGATTTCACAGTACATTATCTCCAGGTGTGAATACTGCTGGCAATAAATTAAATCTCCAGGAGCGAATTCCATCATTTTGTAACTCTAAATAAATCATCTAAAAATTCCATTTCTTAATAAAACAGTGTTAGATAACATGATTATAATTTGTCAACTTAGTCATGGTCATTTAAAATTCGTAAATTATGAATGGTGGTGCGATTCTACAATGTTTTGACGATGTACACAGGACATATCAAAATTAGAATGATCTTTCCAGATGACTTTACTATTTTTCCTATCCCAGTTTCATTTCATTTATCCCTCATGATAGATAAACTTTCTATTAAAATCCAATTCGAATCTCTATTCTGTGTTTGTCTGAGTAATGATAACATACAAAAGCAAATACAAGGTCGTTTACCTTTATCTAACTGAAAAGGCTTTCTTAAAAAAAACATTCATTATGATTATGATCAAACGATTAGCTTTCTATGTCAAAAATATTTTGCATTAATGGCATCGAAATCAATTACATTTAAAGGAAAGGTTTTAGAATAAAAAAAATAATTTTACGAACACCAAAGTGCACATCCTCTCTTTCAGTTTGATTTAGAGTACGCTTGAGACTAAAATTCGAAGACGTTGCCTTACAGATCCGTCGATGACATTGAAAAGGTGACACATTTTCCCAGTGCAATATTTAAATGCGTCAGACCATTTCAGGCAAAAGTTACATAAATACGTCAATCTTAATCTCGCATTTGCTTATGCAAAAACAAAGCCAAAGCCAAGGTGAAACTATTGATTAATCATTTTATTGATCATTCCATCCAAAAGGTTTGAATATCTAAGATTAGTACACCATCCTCAACTACTTTAGTCTGCATCCTCTCAATTAGTTCGGTGACCGTACAAGTGTCTTCAAAAAAGATGTGTACGAGCATAAAGTCAAGACCGTCATGGTGTCCCCGAACGATTATATTTGCAGATAAAACCATTGTGAAACCATTAATTTTTGTGTGAAACTAATTTCATTGATTTCATGGAGTGTTTTTCAACAAATAAAAATCCCCACGAAAACTTGTCTCCTACATAGACTTCTCGTTTACTAAAGCATAGATCAACGAATAATGTACCAACGAAATCCACTTAGCTGCATAAACAACGAAAGTTAATGTCATCGAAAAATAATAATTTTACAGTAGTTATACAGCTAGACAAAACAATCTATGTTATAAATAATTTAATTCCGTGGCCTTTATGTACTACTGATGCATTTTATGATATGCTAATTTTCTAGTCTGGCGCGTCGAATTCTTAACAGCCATGGGACAGCAGATGATGAATGTTCGATTAGCTTTGTAAAGCAATCCTGATATATAAATTGTCATATACCGGCAATATTAACAATGTATGCGTATGTATGTATGTATGTATGTATGTTTTCAAGTTGAAGGGCTTGTTGGAGCGTCCACCTCTGGAGGGAGAGGTAGATGGTTCATTCCCTGATCGGGTCATACCGAAACCTATAAATAATGGTACTGATGTAACTCCTTTGCTTGGCGCTCGGTATATAAGGGTAGTTTAAAGACAGGTGAATCGATATAGTATCATGCCATATGTCTACGGTGTGATACTGCAATGTGGAAGCACTATGTCTGTCTCAATTTGACATTGTCATCTAAATAACTAGAATACTGTCGATGGGATGTTAGACCCACCAAACAAATACATACAGGATGTATGAAAATAAACTATATGAAGCTATTTTGAGATCAATGATTTCCTTTGGAATCTAGTTATCGTCGATTTCGTGGAGGTTTCAATCCACAAATATTATCTCAACGAGATCCCTTTGGGCACAAAATCAACAATATTTAATGTCAACGACATGAATGAGTTTACAGTAATTGGTAAGGGAAATCTGTAAGGCAAATGCAAACGAAGAGTACAGCATAATCACAAAGCCTGGAATTTTATTAAATTGAAAACAGTATGTTTCCAATGCAAACGTTTGTAGTATGCTTTTATATACGATAGCGGGATAGTCCACTGGAAGCCTACAAGTATCCGGATCATGGGTTCCGTGGATCGAATTTCGGTCAGGTCGTCGCTTAAAAGCAAAAATCAGCCTCGAAGTGATCTACTCAACCCAGGTGTAAAAAAGGGGTACCTGTGGGTTTTTTGGGTATGATCGCCATGTCCCGGCTGCTCATATGGAATTCACGATTATACCCAATGAAGAAAGGGTTAGAAATCACTGCCATTTTCAATTCTAAATTCTGATAAACAATAACATTATTTTTATTTAATTCAAGAACCACTGGACATCAGTTTTCAAGAATAACTATTACGAAGTCTTAGGGAGAATTTTAGAATTTGAATTTTGAATTTGAAGTCGTTTTGTATAAAGCTTTTTTTTCTTAAGAGTACTATGTCTAATGACTGATAAAGACATTACCAAGAAATATATGTTCATTGATCGCAGAGATTCCTGTACTCTAACTGGAAATTATGAAGTATTTTATACCCTCTAAATGTTCATTATCATGCACATTTGCCTCGTCTGTGCAGGTAGTTATTTCCGGTGTTAATTAAGAGGGACATGTACGGTTTTCTCAAACAGTCATTGTTATTAACTCCGATGAACAGTGGCAGAGACAAAAGTTGATTATTTCATAACACAATTAGATAATGTGAAAAAATATGTCATATAAAAGCATTGATTTTCGACCTAGAGTTCAATCAGATATATATATATATATACACGTTCATGACAGTTGGATGTACTTGGTATTAACACGTGGCATCTTAGATAGGAGCAAAGGTCGTGACCGTTCCCACGAATTGCAGGCCTGTATTTCATTTTCAGGGCATTTACCTTTGTTTCTGTTAATTTGTTCTCTTTTTTTTGCATTGGCTTGTTTTCAAAAGCAAAAGTATTATTTCTGTAAAAGGTGCTTCAAATGCCATGTGGAAACACTTTCGACTACAGAGAGATGGCTGTTGGTATTTTCGACCAGTCATTCAATAAAACTGGTCAAGTCATAGTTCTGTAAATGTCTGATTACTCGGTATAACCAGTATAATTATCAGGGGATCGGCATTTGATCTGACACATTTATATAAAAGCTCAAAATTACTTGACATATTACCGACTGGAATAAAAACCAAGCAAACAAACATAAGATGAAGCTCGTGTCTTTGAAATAAGGTGAAATAAAACTTCGGACTAGTCTTCTAAAAGACAAGGATTTATTCTAGTAAATAACCCATCAACATGCAGACATTTTGTGAAATCAAGCAGCTCTGAAATTGCACATGTCTGTGTCTGAGGATTTAAATCTATTGAACATGACTGTTGCAATACAGTGATATAACAACTGCTATATCGTATATTTCAAATTATGGTATCTAATGGAAATAAAATAATCCGAGAAATTGACAATTTATAGATCATATGTTCATGAATACTACCCATTATATTTAAAAATTGAATAATTTCACATAAACGTCCACCTTGTCCATATAACGACCTCTGTAAAACATTATGTTTGTTTATGGCATGTCGGTGGTTCTACAGGGCTGCCCTTGTGCACTCTGACTTCTCGACCCTTTTTTTATGCTGGCCGAGTGTATGTGGTTAAACCCAATATAACAAATTCAATCATATACATATACAAGTATGCCTAGCAACGTCAATTTCAACAAACAAACTGTTGCATTTCATCTAGTAACCGTATAATGACATTTACAGACACTATTAAAGAATTATTCAAGATTTTTGCATAATTATGACACTAGTATAAGATAAATTGTGACAAATACTGCTAGAATTGGGAAAAAAAGGTTTAGAAAACATCTTATATAAATTCCTTTTTATAGAGGTTGTAAACTAAACAAAGTGATTTACAGGTACAAAGTTGTGGCGAATTTAAAAGAATGTGCATCTAGTACTCATGCGTTTAGAGGAAAATATTATCTAAACAACAGCAAAAATACAATTACACTGAATAATATCACATCGACCTTTACCATATCCATATAGTGGCATTAAATACATGAACTGTCGCCCTATGACCTGTGTTAAACTGTCTTGTTTGTGTCAAGTAGATCGTTGGTTCTACGGTGCTATCTTTGAGCACTCGGCATCCCTCGACCTTTTTGTTGGACGTCGCAATATCTTAAAAAATCTTACATAAACAACTTACAGCGTGATTTCCAACAAACAAACAACAGTTCACTCTTCTTTCTCTCGTTACGGTATTATGCCATTTACAGGCAAAACTGAAGATTTAATTACAGACGGGAAATTAGAACGCTAATAAATGCAGTATCAGCTCATGAATAAGACTCGTGTTTTTCCAGTATCTAGTTTCCAAGGACAAATCCGTAGCTAATAAAATCAAATTCCTTCATTATGGATTCTCGAAGCTAATTATCTACACTATACATTCTGAATTACCTAACCTTTTAACATACTGCATTCACCATTAGGGTACATTCTAACCTCATATATGTTGGTTTTTATGTAGAAGTAGTCAAAAAAGAATATGCAAAGAATATTCCATTTTTTTTCTTTAAAATATAAACATATTCAAAATGAGATCTCCCAAAATCTTTAAGCATTGATGTTATATTACATATCTTGATTAACAATTAGTATATTGTCAAAATGCATTGCAAATGGGGATGAAATTAATGCATGTATAGCCTAATGATTTAATGAATATATTTTACCTCAGATAACGTGGTGCATTGAATCCTTTGCATAAACGATGGATTGAATACCTTAAATGCATAAGATAGAACACCTTAAGCGCATGGTGGATTTCTTTTGATTGACTGAGTTCTATAAACTGAATACATTTAACTCACGGTGGATTTGGTTTGGTTTGGATATCTTAAACTCATTATGGTATTAATTCCCTTAGGCCATGGATGATTGAATACATTAAACTCGCAATATGAACCGGGGTATCGCAACCGGACTCCCTTGTATCTAACCACTGTCTCCGCCGATGTTGTCTCTTTAGCCAAAAACAGGACCATCACGTGGGAAATCCTTGACAGCAAGGTCTAAAAGTATGGCCATAATATTCAGAAAATGATTACTACCCATTACAATATAAAAGAGAAAGAATAACAAATAGATGTATACATTTCTTGTGGCATGTAAGCAGCTTGACAGAAATACTGACAAAACACCAGCCATTTAGAAAGAAAACGTGCAACGTGCATATTGAAGCACGAGCTCGATATCGATATCAAGCAGCTGAAGCAGCCGAACATTGCTTTATTCCCTCATTTTTTTCTATTTATAAATTCAAATCTGACGTCTACGTCATTACACGGAACAGTTGGTTTTCAATTACCGTTCATCACCTTCAACAGCAATTGATTATACCGCGGCCTTGTAATGTGAATGCATGAACTTCGAGTTATTACGCAAAATACGTTCTTTATGTGGATCATGGTTTCCGATTATATACCAAAACCGTATATAAATTCGACTTATGCCGTCATCGGTATATTAAGGTTTATATATTAATCTGTTAATAATAACTTATAATAAATTGATTTTCAGAGCAATTATAATGCACGCAATGAACAATTATCTTCGATATTTTGAAGGTCTAAATATCGAAAGATAATGATAAAAGGCTTCAAAATGTGTACTTACTGCCAACATAGAAGTGAATATACTAGTTCTAAATACATTTAAACTAATAACACACGTAAAATGTAACAAAATATTAAATGACATTAGATATCTATTATACATAAAGGTGCTTAAACTGTTTCGCCTTGTCAGTGGATTGTGAAGAAGTTTTATACACGACTAGCATAAAGACATATCGTGGGGTGAGAGCAAAACTATGCTAAGTGCATATAAATATATAAGCACTTAGAATAGTTCCGCTCTCACCCCTAATTGCACAGTCTCGTTTTTTATGTTCGATAGCAAAGTTCAAGATCAAGAATTTCCTAAAAAATATACAGATATGTAAAAGACAATCGAATGATACTGGGGTGATGAGTTATAAAGATTTAAAGATGTTTTGACATTTTAATAAATTGATATTATTACTAGTCATTTAAGTCAAACAAATAGTAAAAGAAAAAAGAAATAAAAAAATGAATATAAAGTTAATTCTCCTACAACAGCGGTGTTTCTTTCAGCGAATTTTGCTGTTATAAAGAAATTGCCATTGTAAAGATTAGAGACATAGAAGGATTGTGCACTTTAGTTTTCAAGGCCACTGCTGTTATAAAGAGGATGCTGTTTTAAAGAATACCGGTGTAAAGAGGTTTCACTGTATAACCACATGTTATTGATTTTTGTGATGTTCATATGTGAGGTTACCTATAAGCCATTTGTTATTTCCCATCCTATTTCATATGACGAAATAAGATACTTTCATATATTAAAGAAATACATAATTCGAGAAAGAATAGAAGGCAAATTAATTTTGATTTGTCAATGGATTGTGTAATTCTCTAACAAAGCCAATATCCGGCCTCGTTTCTTTTGCTATTCTTTTGAACTCAGAGATACATAATGCAGAAAAGAAGTGCTCTGTTGTGCAAAATAATGGTGGTTTCTTTATCAAAGTAATTAAATGAACACAATAACAACTTCGTCAAAGGTCTGGGTACATTCCTTCTTTCAATAATTGTGTTGATAAATGCCAATAATAGTCAACTGTCACTCGAGACATTTCATTATAGACAAACGCGTCGCCATTTTAATAGCAGGAAGAAAAATATTTGTGTATGTAGACGTTGTTGTCCAATCGAAGTTGCCATTGACAACGTAATCTATAAAGCCTTTGAAACAAGAAAAAAACTTTAATGTAACTATTTCATACAATTACAGAAATCAAACTTAAAGGTAATTGACACACAGATAAAGTTTTTTTAATTAGTCTCCTTTTCCTGTATAAAATAACAAAATATAGTATATGTGTAGTATCTCCTTAAATATCATATCATAATATATAATCAGATATGCTATTATAGATTAACGTAACATTGCAATAGCACACTGTCTTTTGTCTGTTATTTTAAATCAATCATAGTACATGTATGATGTTATAAGAACTACCATTGTAATTAACAATGTCCGCCAGATGAAATGCATTTATTAATTATATATATCATGGATCATTTTGGCCTATTGTATTGTCATGTATTCTGAATGAAAATCTCTTTTCTTCTTCTATGTTTCGAGTTTGATCCATGATGTGGTGAGACATTCTATGACTACCGAGGCACGGGTGATTGGTTCAGCCAATGTTACGGTCGAGGTGGTTACTATGGCTAAACGACAGCTATTTTTCATACGATTTCAACGCAAATGTTTGAATCTAATAGGTATCAAATATTAATGCAGTTGAAAAACCAAACGTGCACACATGTTTTCTTTCATTTAAATGTATTAGATGTAATTGTTTTTTCATTATGGTATAGAAAAAAGGTCATCTATAATTAATTTTTTTAAATTTTTTTTTTTATTTTTTTTGGGCAAACAATAACCTTAAATGAAGATATTTCATATGTACATGTAACATGGAGCATACATGCAGTATTAACTTTTGTATATAATTTTGCAGTCAATCAGTCAATAAAGATTGCAACCCTGTTAAGTTCAGTATTTCGTAATTAAGGTATCAGTCTTCTATCGGAGAAATTTAAAGAAAAATCACGAAAGAAAAACGTCAAGAAGTATAAGATCAAATATTGATTTTGGAATATATGTCATATACTCATGAAATTGCTTTTTATGCTAACCCAACGAAATTTGATGTAATATACGATAGTTCTAATACTGGAGTTATTTGGATCGCCAAGATGTTCTGGCTGGATTTCCTAATAAGGGGGGTTTTATCCAAGCATTTATTATGCAACAACTGTAAATTTTATGGGAGAAATGTATTTTATATCTGTTTATTCAAACAATAAAACGACCAATCTTTACACGTTGATGGCTAAATAATAATTCGTTTTTTTGCTTTTAAAAGTTTTTTCTAATCATAAAAATATTTAGTCCATGCATAATGACAATTACTATCCAGCCTGTAATTGAATAGGCCATCGAAACGGTAAAAATAAGGGCATTGTCCTTTCAAGATCACTTAGACAATTAGTGTTCTGGATTCGAATTCTGGCAGAGCCACTTTGATTATTCATGTAGGGTAACCTTCTAGAAGGTTTGTGGTAGGTCGGTTGTTCTTCCAGGCTAGGATCTTCCCTATCGTATTTAATGAAGCATTGATTGGCTGAGAATGGAAACATATCTGAAGTGATTCAGTGTAGACCTTTCTCCTTTCCAGCATCCAATGCCGTTTATCAAGCTTCCAAGGCTAATATCATTTAACGTGTGCTGCAGTCTAGAGTATTAATGACATGCACACATGACAAGTCACTACCTCATAATTGTAGGTAACGGCACGCACACTACGTTAACACTCTATAGTGAATGTTTTGTTACCAGAAAAAATACGCGAATATCGCGAAAAATATCAATATGCATCTAGTTAATAAGAAAAACCCAGCAATGTTTCTTTCTAAAATTCCTATAAACAGGTGCTTTTCTACTTCCTTCGCCTTACCTCACGAGCTAGCGAAAAATAAATTTGTCAAATACACACGTTTTGTAGCAAACTTCCCAACACACGTAAGATTTAAATACGACTATAATTATGTTTATATTTCACACCAGTTATCTTTAATGATATAAACACTAACGGATAGCGTTCATCTACTTCAAAACAAACAACATCCTTGTTGAATTTTAGAAAGAAACCAATTTCCGTATGAATGTCAGCAAAAAATTATAATGATTAAGAAATAAAACAGGATAAAAGTAGCAAAACACTTTTTTCCTTTGGTATTCATATTTTCATAGCCGACGCCATTTTATAAGGAGAATCTTAACATAACAAATGCTATTTTCGTATTTAAATGTTTAAATGAGTTGTTGTGTTTCATTGTATTTCATGACTGGTTAAGGCCTACGCTCGTAATTCTGAAATAGTCCGGTATTTCGACTTGATATAAATGTCAGGGAAAGGGCAATAAATCTGATTCATTTATACAGAGGTTATTAAATTCTTGACTTATTGCCGGTGGGACATAAAACCCAAGCAAACAAACACATATATCAGATGTTGTACGTGTCTTTGGCATTATGTGAAATAAAACTACGGATTATTCTATTGTCAGACTAAGAGGTTTTAACATTTCAAGAAATCCAGTATCTCAGAAATAGCATATATCTGGGTCTGAGGATTAAAATTGACTATACATGTTGTAATGCAGTGATATTTCAACTGTTACATCGTATATTTCGGAAAAGAATAAATGAACTCGAGGACCACGTATTATTATATTAAACCCCTGTAAATTGGATATTTCAAACGAAATAAAACGAGGGCTTGCTCATTTATAGATCATATGTTTATTATGGTAATAATCTACATTTAGTTTAAACAATATTTATTCAAGACTATTGGCATATGATATAAATATGATATATTTTGTAATAAATACTGCTGGAATTATGAAATATTTTGAGAAACAATTTATATAAATCCCTTTCATGGAGGTTTTTAACATATACAGTGATTTAAAAGTACACATGTACGGATGTATACAGGAATGTGCATCTTGTACTTAAACACTTACAGGTAAATATCATCAAAGGAAGGAAACAATCATTTAAACTGAATCATATACGGTGTGCATATAGCGGTATTATATCCATGAACTGTCGCAATATGGCCGCTGTGTTAAACCTTCAGTTGTGTTTGTTGCAGGTCGGTGGTTCCCAGTCACTGTGTACTCGGCGTTCAAACTTGAAACCTTATTTTGCTTGACGTGGCAATATCATAAAAAATCTTATACAAACAACTTACATTGTGACTTCCAACAAACAAACAACAGTTCAACGTCATTATCTCATAACGGTATTATGACATTTGCTGACGCTGTTTAAGATCTATTTAGAGACAAGTAATGGGAACGCCATTAATCGCGGTTTCAGATACTGAAATACACTTGTATTTTCCAGTATCTTACCCATGGCTAATCAAATTAGATTTAATAATTATAAATTAGTACCGACTTTCGAAGCTAATCATTTGCATCATACTTAGTGAATGTTATTTTTTTTTCATTCATCATTAGAATACATTCCAAAATATATTATTCCCAAAATGTTTTAGACATAAATATACTATTTTATTGATTAAGTATAACATTAAAAATATATTTTTATTGTACATGCGTGTATTTGAATACATGGTATCAAAGGGAAATTAAAATTAATAGGCCTTAAAGGGGTTAAACATCTTATAAGATGATTAAACCTTAAGCGCATGGTGGATTCACTACCTTACATGCATGGTGGATTGAACATCTTAAACTTATAGTGGACTGATTACCTTAAGGATTTTATACAGCAAAATATATCTAATTACAGGTGGATGAGGACATATATACACATAAATATATACATAATTTCAGGCATATTGGAATCTGAATAGATCTACCAACTTTGAATGATTCCTCGCACTTGTGTTTTGGAGCACGGGCTCGATATTGACATTTAGCGGCTGATGCAGTCGTACTAGATTAAACATTGCTTTATTCTCTCATTTTATTTCTTTTTTGCTTCAACTGTAATTCAAATTTGACGTCTATTTTAAAATACGGACCAGTTGGTTTTCAATTGTCAATAATTACTTTGAACAGCGATTTATTACGCAGGGACATTGTAATGTGAAGATTGCCTGTATGAATATTGAGTTATATCACAAAATATTTTCTAAATGCGAATCTTGATTTCCGATCATTTACCAAAACCGTATATCATTCCACTTATAACGTCATCGATATATTAATGTTTTATGGTGATATATTGATTTTCAGTGCAAGGATGATGCACGCATCTTGATTTAAAATGACTGAACTTTTAAAAGCATAATTAAAAGTTAATTGCGACATTTTTGAAAGTCTAGATTACGAATATAAAAATAAAGGCTTTTAATGTGTGCAAACTGCGAAAAAAGAAGTGCATGTACTAGTGCTAAAGATGTTTAATCAAATTAATATTTATGAAACATTTTTTTTAATAACAACCTGTAATGTAGTTATATATCTACTCTGCATAAATTTGCCTTTACTATTTCGTTGTTATTTTTTTTTTTTTTTTTTTTAGTTTGATCTTTTTTGTATGTCTTGTCTTAGAATAGATTCCAAGGACTTATTTCACAAAAGTTTATTTGCTAGAACGATTTGATATTAAGCTTAAAATCGCAGGAACATATTTGTTAATATTCATAACATCGCAGAAACTATTAAGCGTAACATAGCCGGACGAGATTTAATTTCTTTTTTATTTTGGCTTGAAAAATACATTGAAAAAAAGAAAAAAAAATCTAATAGAAATTACAAATACATTGCGAGCATTACCATTTGGCTTATGTTTTGCTTACATGAAACTTCATTGACGCGGTATTTAATTTAGTTTTTTTTGTATCATCTCAGTTTTAGCAGGATCAATAAATGACCGACAAGGCATACTATTCTAAAACATTTTATTTTCGACATGGAATAATTTCGTTGAATAGTTGATAGATTTATTCACGAATATCATCAGTATTTAGAAAAAATCTGCTGGATGTTTATCACTTGTGTTGTCATATAAGCTGCTGTATTGTGTCATATGTATAAACAGCATTTATGTCATGAATCCATATGCAAAGTTTCATTTAAATTGCATGTTTTACATATAGAAGTTCCTGTATGACATAGAGATATATTGACAATTCTTGACTTAATCTTTAAATTAACCTTACTTCATTGTTCCCGTCGATTGGCGGAAGTGGGTCTAACCACCTTAAAATGCAGATACATATTAAATAGAGACCTACGAATATTAATTGTATTCTTTATAATAGACAACACCAACATAGTATATATCTCAAATTAATAATTGGATAAAGGTTGAACTTTTAAAACAATTAACTATGTCATTATCTGCATAACAATCTTTACAATGCTTTCTAAATTAAAACTGTTGGAAAGAAATAACGGCTGACTTTCTTTGAAGAGATATAACGTATAACTAAACGATTCTTTTAAGGTCAAGATGGTGATGAATTGAAGCAGATATATCAAGAAGAAAACAATATAGATTCTTATCTTATTTCCAAGACAGCCATAAATGAGGTAACAAATAAGCTTTTTGTGACGTTTTTGTTCTTGTATTGCCACCTGCGAAATAAAATACTTTTGTTTATCGAAGAAATACATTATTCAAGAATAAAAAAATTCCTGAAAAATCTTGACTTGTCAAAGGATTGCCAAATCTCCCAACAAAGCCAATTTCCGGCTTTGTTTCTTCTGTTATTTTATAGGTCTTAGAGCCACATTACGAAGAAAAGGAGTTCTCTTTTGTGCAAACAGTGGTTTGTTTAGCAAAGTAATTAACTGAACACAATAAAAGCATCCTAAAAGGTTACCGTCTGCGCACATCCCTACATTCAATAATTGTGTTGATAGAGGCCAACAATAGTCAACTGTTACTTGAGACATTTCAAAAAAGACAAATCCGTCGCAGTCTTATTGTGCATGTGTTGTTGTTCAGTAGAGGTTGCAAGTACAAACATAATCGTATGTTTCTAGATTGATACCCGATATGATGAGAAAACCTTCCCAGATAACCCGTGTAAGTGTCAAAAGCGATAAGAATTAGCTAGAGACAACTATTTCTCGATCGTTAAAAATGCATTTTAAATCATAAAAGCACTTACAATCATGCTTGCCAAAGTCGTAAAATAGTGCTGATATAGGTCACTTGCTTTGCACTTAGCATAGGAGTGTAGCTCTAGGACTGGTTGACCCGTTCTCCAAATGACTGAAAATGTCAACAGGACGTTAAACCCAACAAACAACTATACAAACAAACAGTCATGCGAGTTCTCTGCGTTACAGAATCAAAGGAAAGTGTCGATTTATAGATAATAAATTTAATTACATTAGCAAATAAGCATATTAGATATTGTTCATTTAAATGTAGTTTTCATTTCAGAAATATATTATTTTTGGGATGCGAATAATGTCTTGAAATATCAACAAAACAAATAATACACAGCAATTGGAAAACGCAAAAATCATTATTTGTATGTCAAATATATTTTGCAAGCAATCAGTCTATCACGATTGAACTCCTGTCAAAATTAACATTCGTTAAATTTAATACCACTGAAGAAATTTTTAAGAGTTTTGGGATCAAATATTTAATTTTTAATAAATCTAATATATCACGAAATTACCTTCAATGTATTCCCAGTGAAAAGTGATGTAAAAGAACAAAATGCTTATTGTTAAGTTCATTATTTTGGTCGGCATGGTGTTCTGGCTTGATTTTCCTATAAGACAATTTAATCATAGCATTGTTCATGTAGCAGGTGTGAAAGTATTGCTTGAGAGAATGTTGTAACATTTGTTATTCAATCAAACGAAACAATATAATTTCATTTTTTTTTTACATTTTGTAGGCTTAATAATTTTGTAACATTGTATTAGTTCCTTTGACAAAGCCTATCCATATTCCATGCTTATATCTATAACATCATCAAATGTATACAGGTTTACCGGTTATATTAGTGGTGGGTATAACTTATCTTTTGAAATAGTTTTGCAAAAAAATAGATTACAAAATTGATCCGTTAGTTTGATTTCACTGTCTGTTTCTATATATATATATATGAGCCGCGTCATGAGAAAACCGGTCTTTGGGAATTTTTTTGAGAAAATCATCTATACATACCAACATATAGATCAATCTCTACTCAACAAAACTGTTTTTATTTCATCAAAATCCGTCAACTAATGATAATTCTACTATGTTTTTTTATATAATACCCTATACGACACTTTTTTTTTATAAAAACGTTGAGATAACGTCGTTGACGTCAACAAATCGGCGTTACAAGTTACAGTCGAACCCCGGCTATTCGAAACCCCGGGGATCAGTGTTTTATTTCGAGTAAGGCATGCATTCGAATATCACTACAATCGGGCCACTTTGGGTGCAAAACAGGAAATGACTTAAGTGGTACTTAAGTGGGTATTGACGTCATCAACGTCACGCGGTGATGCGTCATACGTTAAGCGGTCACGCGGCGGTCACGCGGCGATGCGTCATACGTTAAGCGTATAGGGTCGAGTACCGACGCCGATTCAAAACTGACGGTTACGTTTTGAAACGAACTCCAGTGTACCAAATTTTGGATTGAATACATCAGCAATGCCATTGATATTTTAACTGTTAATAAACTGCGTTATTTCGACGTCACGTTTGCGCGTGTGTGGTGAAGGAATTACAAGAAGGAAAATACAAATATTTTGTTAATAAAATTGGTTCAACGTATTTTTAAACGATTTGTTTACTGTCCAAAGATGTACACTCATTTACGTTTAAAGTTGCCTTAGGAACACTCCACTTTTACTTTTCTTCAAACGGGAAATGATCTGAGGACTTATACCGCCAGACCGGAATTGTACAATACAGAGCACTCGTATAAACATTCACCAATAGAGTATTGAACAACATCAGCCACCCCATTCAAAATTAAGTTTGTCCGAATTCAAAATAAAGTTTTAACCTTTTTTCACCCTAGTTTTAGTTTTTTCTATATATACCCAATCAAGTGATACTATTCTATTTTTTTTTTAATCAAATGACCTAGTGATTGAACCTAACATCAAGCTAAGCTTCTCCATATACTTTTATTTACTGCTTAAACACAAAGCTATAATGTTATAATTAATTTGTCTTAAAACATTTTCTCTATTAATATCTGGGATTAATATATTTCTGTTCTTATATCATATGTTCTCGGAGTCTCACAGACTGAGAGTAATACAAGAATCGCTTAATACAGCGGATGTGTGTTCACAGACAGGTATTTTTTTCTATTTAAAAAAAAAATAGAATAGTATCACTTGATACACATAAATTAATGACAAGTATATACAACTTTTCTTAATAAGTCAAATCGTTCTATACATAGTTATGCACATAATTATATCTAAATAGAAAATTATAATTTCAAAGGTGCATATATGCTCCATATTAAGCTATTTTGTTTACAATGACATACCAGGGCAGTTATCACAATGCATTACACATGCTTTCTCTCCATGTCCATAGAAGGTCAATGCGTGATCCAACATACTAATTACGGCATTTGGACCGTGGACATCACTCCCGTCCTGTCCTAAAAATCATTGAAAGTAATCCCTATTGTAATTTGCATATAACGGATTTACAGAAAACGTTATGTGGTTTTACTTTCCATAAACAGTATAGCAATCACAACTGGATGAACACTATCTACGCTTATTTTATGCGTGTTGATGTAATGTTCATTTCAGACTTAAGACTGAAATTCAGTTGCAAATGATGTAATACGAAAAAAAAAAATCCCTTGATGCAATTTAAATACAATTTATCAATGGAACCTTGTGAAACAAATCACAACGCTCAAGACACTGAGGCACTTTTGGTGGGGTTATCATGAAACAAAGAGCGAGTTCTTCTGACTTACTACTTAATATTTGGGTTGAAGGACACTTTTTTGCGTCATATTATTATGTCCCTATAAAGTAAACGCTGGTATTAGAGTTACGTGTATAGCTTTTTTATCATGTTAATCATGCAAATTCTACAGAGAGTGTCTCAGTGCACTGTGCCCTTTTATAATGTATTTAATACGACAACTAACTGGATAAGACAACCTACCAATACATTGATCCTCGTCAACAATATAGTTGTACTGCATGGGTATCCCGTCATCACGGACTGCAAATATCTGCACTTTTCTTGGTGACATGAAATACAACGGACCCATCTGTCTATAGTGGTGCGGAATTGAAACCTGTTGGCTGAAGTCAAACGTATAATGGACATGCCTATATTATGTTGTACAAGGTGACATCGGGCCTGGTACCTGCACGTAATTCGGGGATTCTGTCCTAGCTCTTTCCATTGCCTCCCTATACAACCTTCTCTCTTCTTGGGCATGCGCTATGTGTGAGCTGAGCTCATTCGCTGACTCTGCCTTGTCATCTTCTGATACAGCCTCTTTCAATTTTCTTCGAATAAATTCACATTTCTGACACACATCATCCCTTGGTGTTGATATTTTAATATGGGGTACACACTGAGCCCAAGTCGTTTTAAATGATGTCAATCCCAAACACCTCACTCGGAGTCTTTCACATTCAGCTGCATACTCTTTGTGAATAGAGTATTTTGTCAAGCAGGCTGGCAGGTAAACTGGAGGTTCATTGTCTCTTCCACGTGGTGCCGCAGGTTGAGGCAGGCCATTCTCATCAGCATACCTCAATAAAAAATCAACGCACGCTTTTACCTCAGTGTAGTTGAGGGCGTGGTGAGGCTTCTTGTTTGTGTTCCCATGAACTCGTGGAACTATGCCATTCAAATGCAGATGTGTACACAATGATGAAAGACTGTGTCGTCCTATATCAAATATGTACTGAAATGCTGTACGACACACAGACTGTCCATTATAAATGTAAGACACTCTTCTCCTTTTTCTCTGTCACCTCCATGTTGTGTCGGTTTGTATTGGTTGAATTACACCCATTAAATACATGTCTTTCTCTGCCTTACTCATTTCTCTTAAGTTTAGAATGTGACCATCTATCTCTTCTTTCTTAAACTTTTCAATACATGGAACAGGGCACTTGCATTGAAATTCTCTACTTTCTTCACTTGACCCATCATTCATGCAGTCCTCATTGTCAACATAGTGAATAGTTGAAGATGCTGCATTTTCTTCCTCCAGTTCCCCTGTGACAAAGTCGCTCAACCGGCCATTAAGTCTCCGTTCCTTCTCATCTTTGCTCTCATCATCTCCCCACTCTTCATCGATGTTGATGTCATCGGGTGCGGCAGCGACTTTCTCAACGGATTTTCTACCGAAATGTTCGTCAAGGATAGAATCCAGCTCCTGTAATATGGATTGAATATTTATGTATGAAAGCGATAGACAAGCTTTAACTAAGGATAGAATTAAGGACAATGTTATCGCACTCTGTTTCTTGAGCCCTGAATGAACGTAATTTGTAACGGCGCCGACCATATTTTTTTTTAAACTCTAATGAAAAAAAAGCGACGATAAAGAAATATAGTATATTAATGAATATTTTATACATAAATATGATCGTCGGCTGTGTATCGAACTCACTCCGTCGGCGTGGTAAGCGCAATACGTAACCATTAGGCCATCGCGGAATTTGCTACATTATCGTGTCATTTTATGATATATATTATTAAACTTTATTCTTTCAAAATGAAATGGGAAGATATTGTAAGAAATTATTAGGAAATACATTCATAAAAAAAAAAATATAAAAACATTTATTATGGAAGTTTTACATAAATCTACATCGAATTTTACAACGAAACTTGCATGAGTTTGTTTTGAAAATATTGCCGATATGTTTACATTTTAAAATCAACCTAGTTATTTAACAAATCTAGACTTAGACTTAGGCAGAACTGGATCTATGGACATGTCTTTCATTGTCTGTTCTCTTCGTCTCATAAAAAGGCGATATCTATGTCAGTATCAATTGATCTAAGTGGTTTGTAAATGAGTCTACAAATCTATTTTTAGATCTGCTTTATCAGACATAAATAATAAAAAAAAAACATTAGATCTAATTGTAAACGTATGAAATACTTACCCCGAGATCGTCCATGTCTGTGTTTATAAATCCCACATTAAATAAAACAATATATCATAAACAATACTGCATGAATCATTTACAAATGTAAACATTTAAAAAGCGCGCAATGCTACCCGGAAGCAAGTGGAAAAAAGTCTGCGCAACTTTAACACGTCATATATTGAAATGACGTCAAACTCCCGAAGACAGGTTTTCTCATGACGCGGCTCATATATATATATATATATATATATATATATATATATATATATATATACCAAATACCAAATTCATATAGGGATACCATGGTGAGGATGGTAAGTAACCAGCCTCTGGGTCGAATTCCAGCAACAATTCTTAGTGCTAAGTAACGTTTAAATACTTAAGGGTGAATTTCATCAATCTTGTTTCCCTAATAAAGGAAAATTCATTTCGCCTGAATTACTTGAATATTTCCTTAAATAGTAATAATGGAATGATATTATTTTGTAAGTATTTTGGTGGAATTCAAGCCTGGTTGTATTGGGACATGCGTGACCGTTTAATGTAAATCATTGTCTTCTTAACATAACTCCGCCTTTCATTCTCTGGGTTCGAATCCCGTCAGGGCCACTTTGATTTGTCATATCAGGAAACCTTCCAGCTGGCTAGACTCTGCCCAGCTAGGACCTTCCCTGTCGTTTTAAGCTAGGTATCACTATATAATTGTGATTCTATCGTAGTAAAGGTAAACTGCAACAAACCAGGAAAGAAGCCTTTGATTTGGTGAGAACGGAAACACATCTGATGTGATTCAGTGTAGACCTTTATCCATTTCAGGTTATGAAACATTTTATGTACGACTTTCAGGTTTTCAGGGTAAGTATCAGTTTACGTAAGCCACTGTCTACAGCATAAATGACATATACACACGACTTGTCACTACCACATTTACTGTTCACACAATGCGATCGCTTTGAGCATGTACACTCCAAGATGCATGTTTTTGTGCGAAATCCGCGATAAGTTATCCCGATGTATCTGAATTATGCCTTTAGGAAATAAGAAAAATCCCGAAATATGTATTTCTTAAAATCCAGTAAGGCTATGTTAATTACTGCAAGGTCATGACCGATGTAAATTTGTCTAAGTTGTTTTTTAACAGATTCCTTTAAGGCATATGTTTTTTAAAAGACTCCCCTAATGCACAAAGGAAGAAATCTTATTCCATTTTAATCATATTTATATTTCAGGCAGACTATCTTTAATGATATACAAACTGAGAGATAGCGTTAATCTACTTCAAAACAAACATTTCCGTTTGTAATTTTGGAAAAAATTTCCGAATGAATTTCAGGAAAACTTCTAGTTATTAAAAATGAAACAGGATAAAAGTAGCAAAAACGCTTTTTATCCTTTGGTTTTCATCTTTCAATAGACAAAATGTTCAAGTACGCCTGTCTTTTTTGTAAATATTCAAAATTTAAAAGCAAAACTTTATTTTTTATGTTAGCAAATTCTGTATTCTATCAGTAAGATAAATACATCCATATCCTTCACATTGGCTATACATGTTGTAATGCAGTGATATTTCAATTGTGTATCGTATATTTCGGAATAAAAATGATTAAACTCGAGGGCCACTCATTCTTATATTAAACCCCTGTATAATGGATATTACAAACGAAATAAATCGAGTACGTGTTCATTTATAGATCATATGTTCATGATTGTAATAATCTACATATAGTTCAAACAATATTTATTCAAGATTATTGCCATTTGATATTATTATGAGATAATTTGTGACAAAATCTGCTGATATTAGGAAAAATGTTGAGAAAACAACTTATATAAATCCCTTTCCTTAATGTTGTAAACATACACAGTGATTTAAAGGTACACGTGTATGAATGTTTACAGGCATGTGCACCTAGTAATCAAACATTTGCAAGAAAATATTATTTAAAAGCATCTTTTAAACTGAATAATATCAAAGAAACACCGTGTCCATAAAGTGTTATTATATACATGTACTGTCGCACTAGGGCCTCTGTGTTAAACCTTCTGTTGTGTTTGTTGCAGGTCGTTGGTTCCACTGTCACTGTGTACTCTGTGTTCCCTCTTAAAACCTTTTTTTGCTGGACGTGGCAATATTATTAAAAAATCTCATAAAGGTATTTTGACATTTGCCAACACTATTTAAGATCTTATTAGAGACACGAACGCCATTAATCGCGTTAATCTTGTCCATGGCTAATTAAATTAATTTCAATAATTATAAATATGTACCGACTTTCGCGGCTAATCTTCTGCATCATATTTGTCAAGTCTGTTTCCCTTTATTTAGTTTTTCATCCATCATAAGGATACATTCAACCTAATATATTATGGTGATATTTTATGTAGAGGTTGTAGAGAAAGACTATTCCAAACGTTTTCTCCTTAAATGAAAACATATTTTTTATCTAGATATACTTCCAACATGCTTTTAGACAAAAATATACTTTTTATTGATTAACTATAAATTTTAAAAATGAATAATTTTATTGTACATGCATGCATTTGAATACACGGTATCAAAATATGTTATGGTGAATGGGATGAAAGTAATGAACGAAAAGCTGAATGTTTAATTGAATATATGATATCATATAACTTGTGGCGCATTCGATACTTTATATAAAAGAATTAAATTGAATACCTTAAAATGATGGATAGAACACCTTTACTGCATTATGGTTTGAACACATTAATCACATGATGGATTGATACCTTAAAGATTGGATTGAACATCTTAGGACTGATTACCTTAAATTGATTGTTTAACTTTGAAGTCCTATGAATTTCTTTAACTCAGGATAAACTCATGATAGAATTGAATACATCAAACGTATAAGAGACTGAATATATTGAAGTCATAATGAATTAAATATTTATGAAATTTATACAGCAAAGTCTATCTAATTAAAGGTGGATGAGGACATATATACACATAAATATATACATAATTTCAGCATATAGGCATCTGGATAGATCTACCAACTTGAATGATTCCTCGCACTTGTGTATTGGAGCACGGGTTCGATATCGAACATTTAGCGGCTGATGCAGCCATACTAAATTAAACATTGCTTTATTCTCTCATTTTATTTCTTTTTTGCTTCAATTATAATTCAAGTCTGACGTCTACGCCAACACACGGACCAGTTGGTTTTCAATTTCCAATAATTACTGTGAACAGCGATTTATTACTCAGAGACATTGTAATGTGAAGATTGCCTGCATGAATATTGAGTTATATCGCAAAATATTTTCTAAATGCGAATCTTGGTTTCCGATCATTTAACAAAACCGTATAGCATTCCACTTATGACGTCGATATATTAAGGTTTCATGGTGATATATTGATTTTCAGTGCAAGGATGATACACGCATCTTAATTTAAAAATACTTTTAAAAGCATAATAAAAATTAATGCGACATTTTGAAAGTCTAGATTACGAATACAAAAATAAAGGTTAATATTGTGTGCATATTGCGGGAACAGAAGTACATGTTCTAGTGCTAAAGATGTTTAATCAAATTAATATTTATGAAAAAAAAATATTATGTCAAAAACTGTAATGTATAAATCTGCCTGTACTATTTCGCTGTTATTTACGGAATGTACAAAAGAAAGGGAGTTTTGATCTTTTTGTATCTCTTGTCTTAGAATAGATTCCAATGACCTGTTCCATAAAAGTGTGTTTGCCAGAACTATTTAATATGAATATGAAGCGTAATAATGCAGGAACGATTTAATGTTAAGCGTCACATAGAAACCTTTTTTTTATCATTTTGGCTGGAAAAATACATTGTAAAGAAGAATAAAAAAACAACTATTAGAAATAAACAAACGCATTTCGAGCATTACCATTATGTTTCGCTTACATGAAACTTCATTGACGCAGTTTTTTCTATGTATCATTTCATTTTTTCCATGTTTAACACATGACCGACAAGGCATTATATTCTAAAATAATTTGTTTTCGACTTTCATTTGAAAATTTCATGGAATAGTTGTAAACACGGATATCGTCAGGATTTAGAATAACTGCTGCATGTTAATTACTTGTGCTGTCATATAAGCAATATTGTGCAATACATGTAAACAGCATTCCCGTTATGTCATGAATCCTTATGCACAAATTCAAGTTTATTTACGTTTGATGTTTTACAGATATAAATTTGATAAGAAGTTCCTTTATGACAATTATTTCTTTTTTAACCTTTTTTTCCCGTCAATTGGCGGAAATGGTTCTTTGCCTTAAAATGCGGATGGATATTAGATAGGGGCCTAGGAATATCAATTGCATTATACGTAATAGACAACAAATACAGGATTATAAATGAATAAAGGTTTAACTTTTTAAAATACAATTAACAATGTCATGTATCTGCAAAACAGTGAAGTTTTTGTTCTCGTATTGCCATTTGCGAAATAAAATACTTTTGTCTATCGACGAAATGCATTATTCAAGAATAAAAAGACTCCTGAGTAATCTTGACATGTGAAAGGATTGCCAAATCTCCAAACAAAGCCAAATTCCGGCTTTGTTTCTTCTGTTATTTTATAGATCTTAGAGCCATATTACGAAGAAAAGGGCTGCTCTTTTGTGCAAACAGTGGTTTGTTTAGCAAAGTAATTAACTGAACACAATAACAGCATCCTCAAAGGTTACCAGTGGTTTGTTTAGCAAAGTAATTAACTGAACACAATAACAGCATCCTCAAAGGTTACCAGTGGTTTGTTTAGCAAAGTAATTAACTGAACACAATTACAGCATCCTCAAAGGTTACCAGTGGTTTGTTTAGAAAAGTAATTAACTGAACACAATAACAGCATCCTCAAAGGTTACCGTCTGTGTACATTCTTTCATTCAATAATATTGTTCATATTATGCCAACAATAGTCAACAGTCACTGGAGACATTTTAATAAAGACATATCCGTCGGCATCTTATTAGAAATAGGAGACATATGTTTGTGTAGGTGTTTTTCAGTGGTGGTTGCCGTTAAAAAAGTAATTGCATTTTTCTAATTGGATACCCGATGCGATGTGAAATTCTAGACCTTTCCAGATAACTTGTGTAGGAGTTGGAAGCGATAAGTATAAGTTAGACAACTATTTCGTCAATAACGCATTTTTTAATTCATAAAAACATTTACAGTCATGCTTACCAAAGTCGTGAAATGGTAAATGGTACTGGTATAGGTCCTTTGCTTTGCGCTCAGCATATAAGTGTAGTGTGGTATCATGCCACATGTCTCCGACTTGATATAACAGTGTTAAAGCACTATAACTGTCTAAATTAGAAATCGTCTTCAAATGAAAATGTCAGCGGGTGTTTAAACCCAACAAACATCCATACAAACAATCCTGCGAGTTTTTTTTGCGTTACAGAAGCTAAGAAAAATGTCGATTTATTGATAATAGACTTAGTTACAATAGCAAATAAGCACGTGGGTTCGTGTTCATTTGAATGTTTTGTTGTTGTTGTTGTTGTATTCATTTCAGAAATATATTATTTTCGGGATGCGAATAATGTCTTGAAATATCAAAAAAACAAAACAAACAAAAAACACACCAATCTGAACACGCAAAATTCATTATTTGTATATAAAACATATTTTGCTATCAAACAGTAAATCACGATTGCACTCCTGTCCAATATAGCATTTGTTAAATTCAATATCATAGAAGAAAATCTTTGAGTGTTTTTGGATCAAATATTAAATTTGTTTTGGTTCCTTATTTTCCAAATGAGACAATTTCATCATAGAATTGTTCATGTTGCAATTTTGGAAGTATTTTTTCTTTCTTTCATTCTCTTTTTATACATTTTCTTAGTTCCTTTTACAATGCCTGCTTCCATTCAATGCTAGTATCTACAATAGCATCAAATGTATACAGGTTTACCTTGCAATCTGATGGTGGGTATAATCAACTGATCTTTTGAAATAGTTTTGTCTGCAAAAAAAAAAATAATAAAAAATAAAATAAAAAATGATCCATTAGTTTGCTTTTATTGTTTCTATACATAAAACAATGCCAACTTCATATAGGGTTACAATGGTGACGGAGGTAAGTCTCCAGCCTCTGTGTCGAATTCCAACAATTCCAACAATAATTCTTAGTGCGAAGTAAAGCTTAAATACTTAAGGGTGAATTTCATCAGCCTTGTTTCTCTTAAAAAGTACGCAAATGCTTTCTTAACTATTATCGTTAGTCATTAAGGAAATAGTTCATTTCGTCTAATTCATATACTTGAATATTTCATTAAATGGTAAAAGTGGAATGCGTATCTACTTTGTCAAAAAATAATTAAGCCTGGTTGTATTTATACATGGCCGGGTTTCGCTTTACGACTGTAATACTATCTTTTCATAGATAAACTTCAACAAAATAATAAAAAAGCCTTTGATTGGGTGAAAACGGAAATACATCTGATATAATTTAATGTAGACCTTTCTCCATTTCAGCATAGAAAACAATTTTTGTTAACGTTCAAGTTGCAAGTTAGTATCAGTTAACGATGCCACTGTCTACAGCATAAATGTCATATACACACGATTTGTCACTACCACATTTACGATACACACAATGCGATCGCTTTGAGCATGTACACTCCAAGTTGTATGTTTTGCTATCAGGAAATCCGTGATAAATTGTCGTGATGTAGTTGAATTATCCTTTAGAAAATAAGAACAACCCTGCAATATGCATTTCTAAAAATCCTATAAGCCCATGTTAATTTCTGCACTGCCATGGCCAAAAATTTGTCTTAGACGTATTTTTGTAACAGCCTCCCATTACACAAAAGAAAGAGTCTTATACGATTTTAATTACGTTTATATTTCAGGCAGAATATCTGTAATGATATATACACTGTGAGATAGCGTGTATCTCCTTCAAAACAAACAATTTCCGTGTGGATTTTTCAACAATACCTGAAACAGAAACAAAAATTTGTTTCTTTGTGTTACATCAAACAGTAATCTGCGGAGAAAAAACACCGATCTGTAATTTAAGTATCTTCTCACAAAAAGTGGGGATTCTATTTGAATGACTGAATCCATATTGCAGTCACTGTCAGGAGCATGACGAATGAAATGTTAGGCTCGAATTCCATCAACAATATGTAGTGCCAAGATATACACTAAAATATAAATTAGGTTTTACCAATCATGAATCATGTTTTACGAAAAAAAAAGAAAAAAGAAACGAGTCCATTGCTTAAGTAACATTAATGACTTTTTGTAGAAAATGAAAAATTTGGTAGTTTTATTAGAGAATTAAGAATAACGAAATTCGTCCTTGCGTTTTAATGTATTATTCTGTACTAAGAAATGCTGGTGGAATACGGGAAAGAACTAAACAGGCCAGTGCCAGCACAAACTTGTAACCTACTGCGAGAAAATGCGGTGTGGCAGAAGTTCTAAGAGATGTACACTGGACAAGAATTGACTCTACAAGATGTTAACGCCAAGAGGCAATTGACAGTAGAAAAAACACACAAAAAAACAGGGAATTTAATGAATTCTAATTTATCCCTAAGGCATTTAACTTTTAG